>OY821519.1:28268112-28810682 GCA_963682025.1 Cordilura impudica | reverse complement strand
CACCTTGCTGTCCAAGGAGGAAGTTAACCATTTTCAAGTCAACACAAATGACCCATCCATGTTCGTGATACTTAATCTTTTCCAAGACTATGGCTATATTCTTGTACTCTTCTTTCATTTGTGTAGAGTGAGCAATAGGTATTGATGCCAATTCGTTACCATTGTGTAAAAGCACACACTTCAAACTTCGCTTGGAACTGTCAATAAACAGACGCCAACGATCTGGATCATACTCGGGAAGGCCGATTTTTGTTAGGAGACCTTTAACATCGTGACAGAAAACGAGGTCTTCTTCCTGAGAATAGAACGTAACCAACTCTGCTTCCCTTCTACGATAGAACGTTATTTGTGTTCCTTTATCAAATAGATTTTTTTCTTTTAGCCGGGATCCCAGTAACTCAGAAGATTTATTTGAGAGGTTAAGATCCTTGATGAGATCACTTAACTCACTTTGGTTAAATCGTTGGGGACTTGATGTATTTTCCTCATATTCACTGTCTTCATTTGTCTAGCAGTGGGATATTTCATCCTCCGAAAAATCTGGTAGCTGAAGAAATGTTTGCATGGGAACTTCATCGGAATGAGGGATGGGCCGTCGAGCAGAGTCAAAATCAGGATACGTCCACTTCCTTCGGTTTTTACTATTGATACCTCTGATATTCACTGGACAGAAATAACAGTCGTCATAGTGATTTTTTGGTTCTCTCCAAACCATAGGCACACCAAATTTCAGACTCCTCCTTTTCCCATCAGTCCACTGACGTAGATGTTCAGTACATGTTTTGCAAACTACATGTGGTGCCCAAGATTTATCTTGCTGTTCAAGTTTGATACCAAAATAAGCATTGTGTGCTTTCTTTATAAATTCAGTAATGGATTTTCTGTTTTCAATTCTCGTGTATTCACCACATATATAACAAAATTGCTCAGGGTGATTTACAAAGATTCTGCGGCTAGATGACATCTTTGAAAATTCTTGATGTTCTATTGAAACCTTGAATGATTGCAACGCGTACTGGACGTAGGTTTCTTATCGATATATATTTAGCGAGTTTTAATTCAAGACTCAAAAATTATAATAAGAAACAAGCTAGGGAATGACATTTATATAACTACAATGTTGCCAACATACTAAGAAACAAGCTATACAATGTTGCCAACATACTACATTCGTTTGTTGCGTTTCTATCAGAAGGGCATATGCATTTTTTAAATAAATAGTAGGGTAAATTGAATATTTTTGTAGCTTGAGAACAAGAGCTGCTAGGGAAAAATGGTTTTCAGTTTTGAAATCAGCGTTAAAAGTACAAATAAAATCAGCTGCAAAACTCAAGGCACCAAAAAAATTTTTTCATTTTGTAAACCTGTGTAATCAATCAAAAATTACGATATTCATCTTGAAGATGTTTCTTTTTTGAACTTCTTAACTCCTTGGTGGTTTCGTTATTTTCTTATTGATCCTGAAGAACCGAAATCCGAATCATAAATTACTTTTAGTATGTGTTCCATAAGTCGTATTCTTGCATGTAGTGGTTATAATCAAAATTCATATGCATCGGTATTATCTAATGATTTTGTCAGGACTTAGTTTAATTGGCTTGATGTTGCTTGGCAGATAATGCAGCTGGATGCAGCCTTCGTGTTAGTCAAAGCCTGACCTACTTTTCCATCTATCATTATCAGCACTAATTGGTAATTTACTTCAATTTGCTGCCCATCTAACTGTAATTGTAATGGCTGTAGTGTTGCAATTTGAGCCTTGATATCACAAACTTCTTTGTAGGTAAAATAAAAAGGTATAAAAAAGGTATGATAATAAAAAAAAGCCCAGGTTACTAATGAATTACATCCTCTGTGTATTGACATTCTTACTTACAAATATATACTGGTAATAGAATAAATAATGACTATTATAAGCTATAAAATACCTAAAGCACAAATTTAATACACCATTGTATACGAGTCCTTATAGGGCTGTTTAAATTATTGTAGTTTGAATTTTTTGAGATTAATTTCATTAAAATGAAAAAAGTGTTCTACCCACTGGTTAAAGAGGACATTTTCACCTTTCTCCGGATGGTATATATACGTTTCTTGTTCCCTTTTGTTGCCTAGAAGTTCTATTCCACTAAAGTTGGCCAATGAAATCAAAATTTCAGCCACAGTGATGGGAAACACGTAATAGCCAGAAAGCCCAAGGAAAAACATCGTCGATGTCAACTGAAGGGATGTAGTAAACCAACAATTTATATGTGCGAGAAATGCAATGTGCATCTGGCTACAAATTGTTTCAAGCTAGAACATGGATAAAATAATTTTTTCACGACTTTTCTTTGGGCAATGTTTTTTATCTTACGATTATTTTTTTCCAATAATAACTGTATTGATTTAATTTAATACACTTTTTTACTAACTTTTATAATTTTTGTACCATTTGATTCGAAAGTAATGAAATAAATTAAACATTTATATACAAAGCAAGGTTCAGAAAATACACACATGAAACACACAATGTTCTGTTCAAAAGCAGCCAACACATATCTTTATTTTCATATCAATTATGTGCGTTTCTAAATTTTCTACGGTGCCCAACACAACCATGACTGTGTTCGTTTTAATATTTCGTTATTTACACGAACATTTTTGTATCACATACTTTTTGTTTCAATCACACATAAAGCACACATTTTTGAGTGTTGCTTTATTTGAAGTTCATGTTCTGGTACGTGTAGTGAAAAAAAAACACAGAACATGTACAATAAACAGGTTCGAGTTCAGTTATATTTTAAGTCGTGTTGTGGCTCGTGTAGTAAGAAAAAACACAACATGTACAATAAACAGGTTCGAGTTCAGTTATATTTTAAGTCGCGTTTTAAATATAACTGAACTCGAACCTGTTTATTGTACATGTTCTGTTTTTTCTCACTACACGAGCCACAACACGACTTAAAATATAACTGAACTCGAACCTGTTTATTGTACATGTTCTGTGTTTTTTTTTCACTACACGTACCAGAACATGAACTTCAAATAAAGCAACACTCAAAAATGTGTGCTTTATGTGTGTTCGAAACAAAAAATACGTGATAGAAAAATGTTCGTGTAAATAACGAAATATTAAAACGAACACAGTCATGGTTGTGTTGGGCACCGAAGAAAATTTAAAAACAAACATAATTGATATGAAAATAAAAATATGTGTGTGTTGGTCTAAGTTATGTTTGTTTACATATATGTACGAGTTTTTTATTCAGTGTGTGTTTTTTTCTGAACTCTGATACAAAGTCGACACATAGGATAAGCGCCAGTGCTCGAACAGGCTTTTTCGGGAAAATGGAAAATCCGAAAATATTTTTTGACCAGAATTTTGAATTCAGCGGGTCCTAATCACCACAAAAAAAAAGTACCTTTTTCGAAAAAATAAACATAAAATTGAATCTCGAAGCGAAATGGGTTAACCAACTAAACTACAGGATACGTTTTTTTAACTGTTTTACCGTTTTGTAGTTGTTTGTTTTCAATTTAAAAAAAAATAAATACAGAAAATTATATAGAGATACATAGAGGTATACAAATTTTCCCAGATTTATTTTTCTTACAATTGCCACAAGGAGTCAAAACATGTTTTTTAATTTTATAATCTGTTGAACTTTATGATTACTAGCTTTTATTTAGGTTTACCAAGGATTCACATTTGCATTTTATTACGGCAAGGTATTTTATCTTGATTATTAAATTTTAACATATTTACATAATTCCTCCAGGAATCTTATATTATGTTAAATTTAACATAATTTAATATTTGCATATATTTAATTTAGCTTTTTTATATTTTATTTCCGTTTCCCTTTTCTTGCTTTCTCACAAATAAACAGGTCTACCTATGTATCGGTGCTTACAATAGTGGCATTTTCTGTGGAACGTTATTTAGCCATATGCCATCCTCTACATTTATATGCTATGAGTGGCTTTAAAAGAGCTTTACGCATAATTGCCATGCTCTGGTTAGTCAGCTTTATAGCGGCCATACCGTTTGGTTTATGGAGTCAAATTAGTTTTATGTTGTATCCTCCAGGTAAGTAACACAACTACAATAAAAAAATACACAAAATTTACCTTTAAACATTTTTTTTATTAAATTTTTTTTTTCGTTTTGTTTATTTTTTTATACATTCCTAAGATAAATCTCTGATAATAGAATCTGGATTTTGTGGCTGTAATACTCCTGAAAACATACCACTCTTTGAAGTTTCGTATGTGGTATTCTTTCTGATACCCATGTTATTAATATTTTATTTTTACGGTCGTATGGGTGCCAAAATAAGGTCAAGAACTTCACAGAAATTAGGTGAGCTTTATTGTTTGTTTATACACTTAGTTCTTTATGCCTACTGTTTGGGAAAATATTGACTTTTCATATATGTGTGTTTTTTTTTCTTCTCAATTTTTAACTTTTTAGGTGTTCAAAAGGGTTCATTGCATAGAGAATCAAGGCATCAGCAGTCGCGTAAGGCTGTAATACGAATGTTGGGTAAGTTTTAAAACATATCGTGTCAAATGTTAAGTTTCTTTATAATTACCCGTGTTTACACTACACGTAAAAAAAATAAACATAAAATTTAAAAAATCATACCTTAAAGACTGTGGTCATCAATAATTTAAAAGAAGCAGGCTTTATTTTTATACCCTCTACCACTATGTGGTCAGGGTATAGTGACTTTGTGTTGGTGTTTGTAACTACCAAAAATATTTTGTACTCAGAATCACTTTCTGAGGCGATTAGCGACCGCCCGTCTGTCTGTACGTCAGTGTATACATGTAAACCTGTAACGAAACTGAACGTCAAAAATATGAATATATTTTGATGAAATTTGGTATATAACCTTCTATTGGTCATATGATAAATTGACGAAATTCGATGCATATTCCCACCTAGTCCCCATACAAATGACCCCTATGAGATCGACTTAAATTGCCAATAGATCCAAATTATCATATGATCTCGGTCAAATTGGGTTTGCGTATGTTTATAATATCCATTCATCAGTAATTTCAAAATAAAACCTATAGGACAATTCTTAGTCACAGCCGCCATTTAAAACTGATTCCTGGTCTTCCCTTAAACTTATACAAAAACAAAAAAATTGCACAGATTTTTCTCAAACTTGGTTTGAATACGTTTTTGCAAAAATAAGTGACTTCACTAAATATGGTCCATTTATCGACATAGTCTCCATATAAATATAGAATTTGATATGAACTTTTTCTGCAGTAAAAAAAATCATGTGAGTCCGATCACAGGGGAGATGTGTAAACATCTAGTAATTAAAGATTTTTTATGGCACTTTTTTAAAATCAAACAGAAAAAGTCATCTACATGTGTATCACTTATAGCAATCAACTGCAGGGGCTCTACTAATATAAAATTAATTATTATTTCAACCGGTTAGTTTTTAATTTTTCGTTTTTATTTCTTATTTTTCCATTTTTTGTTTTTCATTTTTCAATTTTTATTGTTCAATTTTTCATTTTTCGTTTTTCATTTTTTATTTTTCATTTTTAATTTTTTATTTCTCATTTTTTTATATTTCATTTTTAATTTTTTTTTTTTAATTTTTTATTTTTCATTTTTCATCTTTTATTTTTCATTTGTCATTTTTAATTTTTAATTATTAATTAATAATTATTAATTTTTAATTTTTAATTTTTAATTTTTAATTTTTAATTTTTAATTTTTAATTTTTAATTTTTAATTTTTAATTTTTAATTTTTAATTTTTAATTTTTAATTTTTAATTTTTAATTTTTAATTTTTAATTTTTAATTTTTAATTTTTAATTTTTAATTTTTAATTTTTAATTTTTAATTTTTAATTTTTAATTTTTAATTTTTAATTTTTAATTTTTAATTCTTAATTTTTAATTTTTAATTTTTAATTTTTAATTTTTAATTTTTAATTTTTAATTTTTAATTTTTAATTTTTAATTTTTAATTTTTAATTTTTAATTTTTAATTTTTAATTTTAATTTTTAATTTTTAATTTTTAATTTTTAATTTTTAATTTTTAATTTTTAATTTTTAATTTTTAATTTTTAATTTTTAATTTTTAATTTTTAATTTTTAATTTTTAATTTTTAATTTTTAATTTTTAATTTTTAATTTTTAATTTTTAATTTTTAATTCTTAATTTTTAATTTTTAATTTTTAATTTTTAATTTTTAATTTTTAATTTTTAATTTTTAATTTTTAATTTTTAATTTTTAATTTTTAATTTTTAATTTTTAATTTTTAATTTTTAATTTTTAATTTTTAATTTTTAATTTTTAATTTTTAATTTTTAATTTTTAATTTTTAATTTTTAATTTTTAATTTTTAATTTTTAATTTTTAATTTTTAATTTTTAATTTTTAATTTTTAATTTTTAATATTTATTTTTTAATTTTTAATTTTTAATTTTTAATTTTTAATTTTTAATTTTTAATTTTAATTTTTAATTTTTAATTTTTAATTTTTAATTTTTAATTTTTAATTTTTAATTTTTAATTTTTAATTTTTAATTTTTAATTTTTAATTTTTAATTTTTAATTTTTAATTTTTAATTTTTAATTTTTAATTTTTAATTTTTAATTTTTAATTTTTAATTTTTAATTTTTAATTTTTAATTTTTAATTTTTAATTTTTAATTTTTAATTTTTAATTTTTAATTTTTAATTTTTAATTTTTAATTTTTAATTTTTAATTTTTAATTTTTAATTTTTAATTTTTAATTTTTAATTTTTAAATTTTAATTTTTAATTTTTAATTTTTAATTTTTATTTTTTAATTTTTAATTTTTAATTTTTAATTTTTAATTTTTAATTTTTAATTTTTAATTTTTAATTTTTAATTTTTAATTTTTAATTTTTAATTTTTCATTTTTAATTTTTAATTTTTAATTTTTAATTTTTAATTTTTAATTTTTAATTTTTAATTTTTAATTTTTAATTTTTAATTTTTAATTTTTAATTTTTAATTTTTAATTTTTAATTTTTAATTTTTAATTTTTAATTTTTAATTTTTAATTTTTAATTTTTAATTTTTAATTTTTAATTTTTAATTTTTAATTTTTAATTTTTAATTTTTAATTTTTAATTTTTAATTTTTAATTTTTAATTTTTAATTTTTAATTTTTAATTATTAATTTTTAATTTTTAATTTTTAATTTTTAATTTTTAATTTTTAATTTTTAATTTTTAATTTTTAATTTTTAATTTTTAATTTTTAATTTTTAATTTTTAATTTTTAATTTTTAATTTTTAATTTTTAATTTTTAATTTTTAATTTTTAATTTTTAATTTTAATTTTTAATTTTTAATTTTTAATTTTTAATTTTTAATTTTTAATTTTTAATTTTTAATTTTTAATTTTTAATTTTTAATTTTTAATTTTTAATTTTGAATTTTTAATTTTTAATTTTTAATTTTTAATTTTTAATTTTTAATTTTTAATTTTTAATTTTTAATTTTTAATTTTTAATTTTTAATTTTTAGTTTTTTATTTTTAATTTTTAATTTTTAATTTTTTATTTTTAATTTTTAATTTTTAATTTTTAATTTTTAATTTTTAATTTTTAATTTTTAATTTTTAATTTTTAATTTTTAATTTTTAATTTTTAATTTTTAATTTTTAATTTTTAATTTTTAATTTTTAACTTTTAATTTTTAATTTTTAATTTTTAATTTTTAATTTTTAATTTTTAATTTTTAATTTTTAATTTTTAATTTTTAATTTTTAATTTTTAATTTTTAATTTTTAATTTTAATTTTTAATTTTTAATTTTTAATTTTTAATTTTTAATTTTTAATTTTTAATTTTTAATTTTTAATTTTTAATTTTTAATTTTTAATTTTTAATTTTTAATTTTTAATTTTTAATTTTTAATTTTTAATTTTTAATTTTTAATTTTTTAATTTTTAATTTTTAATTTTTAATTTTTAATTTTTAATTTTTAATTTTTAATTTTTAATTTTTAATTTTTAATTTTTAATTTTTAATTTTTAATTTTTATTTTTTAGTTTTTAATTTTTAATTTTTAATTTTTAATTTTTAATTTTTAATTTTTAATTTTTAATTTTTGTTTTTTAAGTTTTAATGTTTAATGTTTAATTTTTAATTTTTAATTTTTAATTTTTAGTTTTTAGTTTTTAGTTTTTAGTTTTTAATTTTTAATTTTTAATATTTAATTTTTAATTTTTAATTTTTAATTTTTAATTTTTAATTTTTAGTTTTTAATTTTTAATTTTTAATTTTTAATTTTTAATTTTTAATTTTAATTTTAATTTTTAATTTTTAATTTTTTATTTTTAATTATTTATTATTCATTTTTCATTTTGCATTTTTCATTTCTAATTTTTATTTTTAATTTTTTATTTTTCATTCTTCATTTTTAATTTTTTATCTTTAATTTTTCGTTTATTATTTTTCATTTTTAATTTTTTGTTTTTCATATTTATTTTTCATTTTCAAACAGGTTATTACATATCACCTGTTTTGTCACCAATACAATCATAAGTCACACCGATTTTGTCTTACGGCTCACATGTTTCGCTGATTTTGTGATTGTATTGTGAAATAGAAATTTACCCCGTGCGTATAGATGTTTACACATCAAAAAATTAATAAAATTCCATTGAGATTTGGTTTATGCTTATTTTCTAAGAAAACATCTGGTTTCTAATTTGCATCTAAATTTAATACACAGTGGCCGACAAGAGTAAAGCACGAACTTGCCTGAAAATTTAAGCAGATATCTAGGTATTAAAATGTTTATACCATATACCACTGTGTGGTCAGGGTGTAATGACTTTGTGCTAATGTTTTTAACTACCAAAAATATTTGATCTAGACCCATCTTTTATTACACCAATCGACTCAGAATCACTTTCTGAGTTAATTTAGTGATGCCGATCCTTGTACTCTATATACAGGTCGCAAAAATAAATATATTTTGATGAAATCTATAATATTAATTGGTAAGGCGATTTCTTGTGACTGATGTATTGTTAAACGGTTTTATCCCGATTTTGGCCAAATGTGTGTTATTTGAAAGGCATTTATTTTAAGATGTCCACCAGATTTTCAGTTTTTAAACGTTGTAAACGTTGTTTACAATAACATTACTTGATATGTATTTGGACTGCGTAGATTTGACAGCATTTCATTCGAAGAAACTATATGGTGTACAATTTGAGGACCTCTTGAAAATACATATTTTAATCTTTTTACATAAAATTATTATCGCTCGAGAGCCTGACTATCTATTTAGTAGATTAAAATTCAGTAGATTTAATAAAACCAAAAATATAATTCAAATCAGGCATCATAGATTAATATCAGAATGGTAATTTTATATTAATGCTATTCGTCTTTGGAACATGCTACCAGTAAACATTAAAGATATAAGCAACCCACGTTTTTTTAAGAAAAAATTATTTGAGCTATACTCGTAAAAGTAATATATGTATTGTTTTTATTTTTTTTTATTTTTTGTATTATTAAAATATTTATTATCATTATTTAAAATTTCAATACTGTTTTTGTTTATTTACCTAAACTTATTGATATAAATTTTAATTAATGCATTTTTATTATATTTTTTATTTTTAATTCTTAATTATTAATTTTTAATTTTTGATTTTTGATTTTTAATTTTTATTTTTATTTTTATTTTTATTTTTATTTCTATTTTCAATTTTTAATCTTTAACATTTGCTTTTTAATTTTTGATTTTTAATTGTTTAATTTTTAGTTTTTAATTCTTAATTTTGAAATTTTTAATTGTTATTTTGTATTTTTTTATTTTTTTATTTTTTAATTTTTATTATTTTTATGTATTAATTTCAATGTCAAATTATCACATTTGTCCTTAATGTACCCCTGTGTTGTTTTAAGACTTCAGTCTTGTTACACAGGCTAACAAATAAATAAATAAACTAAACTAAACTAAATTTTTTAAAAATTATACAATAATATGTGTGTGTTTATTAAATTTGTTAATGTTTTTGGAAAAAAATGAGTTTGTTTTCTTTATTCACAATAATAATTGTATTGAACTAAGATATAATCTTGGACATAAACCAATAAATAATAATATTTAAAAAGTTTTGAATTGTGAATTGGCTTAAATTGATTAGCATACCGTTAGGGTCCTTATTGAGTGAAAAAATAAAATTTCATAGAATTTGCACTAGTACTTTGAGGGCTAGAATCTGCTAGAATATTATATAAGCTTCTTTCTATTGGGCCTAGGATAACGTTTTTGAAAGTTGTCAAAATCGGTTCATGTTCAAACTTAGTTCCCATACAAATAACCCCTATGAGATCGCCTTAAATTACCATAATATCCCAATTATCATGTACATCTCGGTCAAATTTGGGTTGCTTATGTTAATTACATTCATTTAGCAGTGGTCCAGAAGTAAGCCCATATGAAGATGTTTCCCCTTTATGAAGTGAAATTCATCACTTTTCTACTTTTAAAAAAGATGTAATATTTTATTTCACCTGTCGTTTGTTAACTAATTTAGGAACATTTGCTTATTATATTTTAAGGGCGCACCTAAAAATTCAATAGCACTTACAAAATATTTGAATTTTTTTAATAAATTGTCTTGTATTATCTTGGGGTCATAAGTGGCCCCAATTCAAAAAGGGCTAATGGGGTTAATGAAATATGAGTTTTCAAAATTTTATCAAAAAAATTTTCCATTTTCGGTCTCAATGCTTAATAGGTTAACAAGGTGGTAATAAAACAATACTTCATATCTGAGTACCTACAGTTATAGAAACTAAAACAAAGTGTTTGCTTTAATTAATTTCTTAATGTTGTAAAAATTGTCATCAAATTTCATGACCTAGTTTTTTTTAGCACAAAAGTGGTCTGGGGCATTTGCTATTTCTTGGCGAGGTTTTATTCGATTTTGAGGTTTTATAGCTTTTTGAAAGGATAATTTAATGCTTATTCTGAGCTATATAATAACTTGTCGGAAAAATAAACTGTAGAACGAAATTTTCGAAAAATCTGAAAAAAGTAATATTTTCCCCATGTAAAACACACTTTAAATTTTCAATCGCGTTGAGGCACGACTAAGTGTTTTTTGATTAAGCCAAAACTTTCCATTTCTCAGTTTTTTTTTTTGCTATTTGCATATTTTTAGGGGGTGAGACCGAGAGTTTGAGCACTTTTTATTATTAAGGGCCACCCTAGTATACAGACATTTACTTAACAAATAGCTTTTAGAAATATAATACTTCTCAGAATCAAAAATCACTTTGAATATAAAATCGAAATATTATCCAAAGTTTTCAATAAAATTTGCATTATTCTGTTGTGTTAATTTAAAATAAAAAAAAGATTAATAGTTTCATTGTTCTCACGCACATTTCGTTTCGATAAAGTTCTTCAATAGAATTAAATACGAGTTTTGTTTAACTCTAATAATCCAAAATGTTGTTAAAGATTAACTAAATAATTATTTAGTTGTTTAAACTTTAAGGGTAACTATTAATTATAATATTGTTTCTGGAAAACCAATATTAAATAATAAATTTTATTATTCTGCTGACACAAATATCTTTAATCATGATGATTACTGTTTTTGATTGGCTGAAAAAGCCTTCAGTTTCAACAAAGCTCAAAGAAAACTGCTAAAACTAAAAGAAACACAATAGCTGAAAGGCAATACCATAATTATTTTCTTGTAATTATTTTCCTATGTTCACAGTAGATCTTCAAGCTGTATTTATTAATGGCTCCAAAATCACAAGTCAGCATCTTATACTACCGCACAAAGATTACAGGTGCAAAATTTGATTTTTTCCTTAAAGCCCAAAAAGATTACTGCTCTTTATGGAATGAAATGGAAGGTGGATTAGGCGCTGAAGAGTTTGCAAGCATTTGGAGTTATTTTATTTAATAAAAAGTTCTTTGTGGAAATGAGAATCCAAAAAAAAAAAAAATTCAATACCTTCCAAGTTATAAAAGTATTCGACCTGGACGGGACGGGACGGGACGGGAAAGGCTATTCAAAGTAACGGATGTACGTGCTATTAGATATACTCCAAATAAAGATACATATTTTATACTTCAATTATCTCAAAAAATAAATAAAATTATAGACCAGGAAAGAAGAAAAATACCAGTTAGAAAATACGAAGACTTATAATTTTAAAAATCAAGTTCACCCAAAGACCACCATAAATTTTGCGATGATTTACGTAAACAGCAATGATATCTTTTTTATTAAAAGAGAACACAAAAAAATCAAAAAAAAAAAAATTAATAAAATTAAAAGAAAATCTACTGTCCACATTTAAAATAGAAAATCGTAAACAGCAAATGTGCTAAGTCCAAAAAGAGTCTATAAGTATGCAAAAGTTTTATTTTGGAATTCTACGATTATTTATATTAAAACAAGATGAAAAAAAAGAAGAAAATTACGTTACAGATTTTAAAAAAATACAAAAAGGAAGTTAGACAGTTTTTTGTCCCTCCTAAAAAATTATAAAAAAAGGATTAAGCATATTTGCCGACTAAGCCAACGATATAGCAAATTTCATCAAATATTTTTGGTAGCTACAAACATCAGCACAAAGTCACATGGTGGTAGAGGGTTAATGATAAAAAATTAAAGCAAACATTTATTTGATAAACAATAGTATTTTCTTTAGAAATTAACTTTAGTGTAAACTATTTTATTGATTTCCTCTAGAAATGGTCCAAATGGCTTTAAGCTCTTTTCCGTTGTTGGTTTGTTGTTTATTTTATTTACCACTCTGTTTTTCTGTCTCTGATTATCACATTTGCTGTGTGGTTATAGTTTTATGTCTTACGTTTAAGGACCTACGAGTATTATTTTTGATTTGAAGGTATAATTGTTCAACCAGAAAAATAAACTCCATCTACATGGCTGAGTTTTGTGGGCATTTTATGAGTATCAAATGTTGGCGACAGATGCTTTTGAGTGTTTTTCTTTATTAATCTTTAAAAAAAATTGAGGTGTGAAATTGACAAATTTTTCTTGTTCATAGGATTTAAAAACTAATCAATTTAGGTCAAATTATTTTTAATACCCAATGACTTCTTTTTAAAAATAGTCCTATAAGATATTGGAAACAAACAAATACGGACATCTATTTTTAAACTCTTTCTTTTAACTCATACTCTCTGTCTGTCTGTCGTGGGTGGATTCCATTCCGCCTCAACCAATTGATCTTAAACTTGGCCCATAATCTTGTTGTGACTAAAGATTATTACTGGGGTAGTCACGCACAGTCACGCATAGTTACGCGCAGTCACGCGGTGATCTAGATGTCATTTCCCCTCATCCGACCGATCTGAAACTTAGTCCATACACTTGCTGTGAAAAAAAGATTAACCTTGACTTAGTCACGCACAGTCATGCGCAGTCACGTAGTGATGTAAAACCCATTTCCCCTTATCCGATCGATCTGAAACGTGGTCGATAGACTTGCTGTGAAAAAATATTAAGTTTGACATAGTCACGCATAGTCACGCACAGTCACGGAGTGATCTAAATGTCATTTTCCTTCATCCAATCGATCTGAAACTTGGTCGATAGACCTGCTGTGAAAAAATATTAAGTCTGACAAAATCACGCACAGTCACGCATAGTCACGCACAGTCACGGAGTGATCAAAATGTCATTTTCCTTCATCCGATCGATCTGAAACTTCGTCCATATTTCCAATAAGCAAACAAAAATGTATAACTAATTTTTTTTGCATATAGTTTCACTTATCTATCAATGGAATTCAATAACTATTTTTCACTGTTTTGAATTCAAATTTAAAACTCATATCTAAGTTAACAGACGGAGCATATATTTAAAAAATATTGTTTGCATTAATCAATTTACATATTAAATTATCCAATTTATTTACTGTAGCAATACATCCATATGATATTCATATTTATGCAAACAAGTTGAATTTAATTTAGAAAATTATAGTTTAAATAAATTATTTACCAAGATACCTAACAGCAAACAAGAGATATAAATTCTGGTAAGAGGAAAAACGTAAACAAATTTATTATAACTAGCAGATTCCAGCCCTCGAAATTCGAGTGCAAATTCTAGGAAAATTTATTTTTGATGTGTAAACATCTATACGCGCAGGGGGTAAAAATCTATTTCACAATACAATCACAAAAACAGCGTAATATGTAAGATGTAAGACGTAAGACAATATCGGTGTGACTTAAGATTGCATTGGTAAAAATATTATGACATGTAATAACTTTTTGTCTCTGTTTTCTGCAGTATATTTCTTCACATTTTATAAACATTTATAATTAATTTCCTCAATCATTTGGAAGTATTCTTAACGTTTTAATTTATTCCATATAAATAACACAATTATCACTGCATTTAATATTAATGCTAATCAAACATAAATAAAAAATAAATAAAAATTAAAAATAAACGAATTACAGTAAAAAGGAAGTGTTTGGAGATAAAATGGAGGGACAATTCATTGAAAAGTGTTTGGAGAAAAATTAAGGCACGATTTCATTAGGAAGTTTTTGGAGATAAAATAAGGGATCGAATTGCGTTATAAAAACTTTTTGAAATATGAAAAATTAAAAACGAAAAATAAAAAATGGAAAATGAGAAATAAAAATTTAAAAATGAGAAATAAAAAATAAAAAATGAAAATTGAAATTGAAAAATCAAAAATGAAAATGAAAATGAAAATGAGAAATGGAAATGAAAAATGAAAAATTTTAAATGAAAAACAAAAAATGAAAAATAAAAAATGAAAAATAAAAAATGGAAAATGAAAAATAAAAAATGAAAAATGAAAATTTAAAAATGAAAAATGAAAAATTTTAAATGAAAAACAAAAAATGAAAAATAAAAAATGGAAAATGAGAAATAAAAATTTTAAAATGAGAAATGAAAAATTAAAAATAAAAAATCAAAAATGAAAAATGAAAAATGAAAATGAGAAATGAAAATGAAAATTGAAAAATAAAAAATTAAAAATAGAAAATGAAAAATAAAAAATGAAAAATTAAAAATGAAAAACAAAAAATGAAAAATAAAAAATAAAAATTGAAAAATGAAAAACTAAAAATAAAAAATTAAAAATTAACCAGTTGATATAATTATAAATACTTTTATATTAGCGGAGCCCCTGCAGCTGATATATAGATGACGCTTTCTGTTTGATTTTAAAAAAGTGCACAAAAGCATATTTAATTGCTAGGTGTTTACACGTCTACCCTGTGATCAGACTCACATGATTTTTTTCATTAAATAAAGACCCTAAAGGTATGCTAATCAATTATAGACAATTCACAAATCAACACAAAAAACTAACTCATTTTTATTACAAACACATTAACAAATTTACTAAACACACACATAACATTGTATAATTTTTTGTATGTGTTAGTAGCAACTTTAAATGCAATTTACTCAAAATAAAGGAAAATTTTAAAAATCTATAAACCTGCAAAATAACTAAAAAGAAATACCTTTCAATAATATACGTTTGGTCAAAATCGAGACAAAACAGTAGAACAAAACATCGGTCACAAGAAATCGCCTAGTCTATCAATATTATAGATTTCAAATATTTATGTTAAACGAATTGATATGAAACGAAAAATATTTTAAATAGAATAAATCGAACAAAATATGTTTTTAAAGAAATTTTCAATCACAGAATACTTTTTTACACAAAACTCTTTTGGGCTCAGCAGACACAGTCACTGATTATTTGATTAAATACGATATTCAAAATTATCACAATCTATCTAGGGGTTCAAAAGTTATAAGCTGAAATGTGAAGAAACATCTAACAAATGTACTAAATGGTACAACATGGTATGTTTAAGTAATTAAACTTCACCAGCCAAAATTAGTGACACTCACGTTTTTTTTTGGATTTTAGGACCTGAGTTTACTATTCTAAACGTCTTTCGAGCGCTTCATACGAATCTGATTTCAAAATTTATCCATCGTATAGGAAAATCCTGACTTAGGAAAAACAACAACTTTCCTCTTCTATATTTGTGATTTTACTATATTTCAAAAAAAAATGTGTATGTATTTTAAGGCTGAGTATTTTTATACCCTCCACACTACTCTGGAGAGAGTCGTTCCGTTTGTAACGCATAGAAAATTTACTTCCAACACAGTATAACCCGCATTTTATACCCTATACCACTATGTGGTCAGGGTATAAGGCCTTTGCACTGATGTTTGTCACAACCGAAAATATTTGACTCAGACCCATCTTTTATAATAGCGATCGACTCAGAAGCACTTTCTGAGTCAATTTAGATATGTCCTTCGTCTGTCTGTCCGTCTTTCCGTCCATCCGTGTGTCCATGTAAACCTTGTACTCAAGCTACAGGTCGCAAATATGAATATATTTTAATGAAATTTATATAAGAGCTTCTATTGGCTTTGGAAAGAATACCATCCATTGAAATTGGTGAAACTCGGTTCATGTTCACACATAGTCTCCATATGAATGACCCCTTTAACACCGACTTAAATTGTCATAATATCCAAATTATCATACAGATCTTGGTCAAATTAGGTTTGCGTGTGGTTATTACATCCATTTATCAGTATTCCAAAAATAAAGCGTATAGAACAAATCTTAGTCATAGCGCCTGTATGAAACTGATTCCCGATCTTCACTTAAATCTATCAGAAAACAAAAATATTGCCAGGATTTTTCTCAAATTTGGTTTGTTTATGTTTTTGCAAAAAATAAGTGACCTTACCAAATATGGTCAGGATCGGTCGATTTTTTAAGCTAGGCCTCATATAAATATAGCATTCGATATCAACTTTTTCATATACGAAGGCAAAAAAAATTAATAACAACGCTACACAGTGGCTGAAAATCATTTTTGATTGGCCAAAATTCTGTAACTTCTGAACTTCCAATCAAAATTTTTTAGTATTTTTTTATGGGTTGATATTTAGTTGTACTTGACTCAGTTTTAATTTCACTAAAAGTGATTGAGTATTTTTTTAGGATTTCTGGGTCAAATTTTAACTTCTGTTCTTTTTTTTTTAAATTTTAGCGTGAAATATGGGTTTTTTATTTATTAAAAAATGTCATATTTGGATTAGAACAATATTCATTATAAACATTTGTTTTAATAATAGGATTTTTTTTTAATTGTTTACACTCAAAAAAATTTTTATAGTAAAAAAAAAAAAATAAAAATAGTAAAATCAGCTGGAAATTTTGCTATTATTACTGAAAAATTAAAAAGTTTCTGCTGTAAAATTTTGCACACTTGTTTACACTCAAAGAATATTTACACTTAAAAAAACGTTAGTAATATTATCTAAAAACTTTGCTATTGCTACAGAAACATTTAGCATTTTTTTGCTGCGAAATTTGTTTATTTTAGCACAATAAATCTGCTGAACATTGGCGCAATGATTCTGATTTTTTAAAATTTTTATATGAAAATATGGGTTTTAATTTTTTAAATATTTCTTATTTATTAAAACATTTCATACTTACTAGCAGATTCCAGCGCTCGAGATTCGAGTGCAATTTCTAGGCAGCTTTATATTTCAACTTAGCCAATTCAGAAACCAACATTTTTATGGCTTATTATTATTGCGAATGAAGATAACAAACTCATGAACAAATACATTAACAAATTTACTAAAACACACATAGCATATGGATAATTTCATGTATGTGTTAGTAGCAACTTTAAATGCAATTTATTCAAAAAAAGGAAAAAATTTTATAATCTGTAAATCTGGTGAACAGCTAAAAAGTAATACCTTTCAAATAATATATATTCGCTCAAAATCGGAATAAAACTGTAGAACAAAACATCGGTCACAAAAAATCGCCTGGCCTAGTAAGATTATAGATACCTCTTGTTTTTTTTATACTTTAGACATTTTTTAAGTTAAAAAAAAATATTAAATTAATGTTTTTTAAAAAAAAAGTTCCATTACAAAAATCGTTGATTATATTAATAATACCGCAGAACCCGATTATGAGACTTGGTATATAGTAAATTATTGTTAACTATTGTTTATTTTAGTTTATGAATTGTTATCCTATTATGAATTAATAAACGCTAAAAAAGCAGGAAAATTTTATATTCGTTGAATTTTTTTTTTCTTTTTTCAAAACAATCTGGATTCTAAAATTATTTAAAAGATTTTTAGCAAAATTTTATTTCCCTTCAAGTTCTTTTTGCTAAGTTCAACAAATTTGTACGAAAATATGAAGAAAAAAATATTGTGATATTACTATTAAATTGGCCATACCCTATTAGAAATGCAAATGTCTAATTTGTTTATCTATTTCAGTACTAACAACAAAATTAATATTAATAAACATAACCTTTGACACTTTACTCTATACCAACTCGTACATAACGAATGCCACAGCATTCCTTTGTTCTGCCACATTCTTCTCTACAAACAAACTGCTGAATGTAATTTTATTTTAAAATTTTACATTTCCACTTTCACAACATTCTCCTCTCTTTTTATTCATCTTGTTTAGCAAATAAATATTAACATATTTAAAGAGTATTTTGTTGTGGGCACAGACAGGCCTACATAGTTATATATTAAAGTCTTATCTTATTTAAATTCTGTTCGCAAGATAAACATGAATTAAATTAAAATAACAAAATTTGTAATCTTAAATTAAGGTTGTTTACATATAAATCTTTATTTAGAAAGTAAATATTTATTTTGTACCTACAATTTTTAAAGTTTTACTTAATACTTATTTGTTATTGTTACAGCGGCTGTGGTGTTGACGTTTTTTGTATGTTGGCTACCGTTTCATATACAACGATTGTGGTATGTTTATGGCTCGACATATGCGTATTATCGAGAGGTTAACGAATGGTTATTCTCAATTACTGGTTTTGTCTATTATGTGTCATGGTGGGTTTTTATTTTATTTTTTGATTTTTATTTATTTGTAAGTAAAAATACATGACTTACAATAATAATTTTTTATTTTACAGCACAATTAATCCCATTTTATACAATGTCATGTCGCATCGTTATCGTGTTGCATTTAAGGATATTTTATGTGGCAAACATAAAAATGTCTATTATAATAATGGCTTTGCCCGTGATCAATCGAGTTTTCGAGAGACAGTTGCCACAAGTGTTTGCAACAGTAGTACATATGATCGTGCTCATTCGGTAAGTAAATTCATATTTTATTAAGCAAAAAATATATACGTATACAGTGAGTGACAATACAATGGAAACTTTTAACCTAAAACCAAATAATTGGATCATCAAATTAAAAAATCTTTTATCTGTAGGTACCAATACAATAAAGAGGTAATGTGTGTTTGTTTGTAGGAGGTAATCACCGTAACTACTCATCTGATCTTTCTGAAATGTTCACAAGGTCTTACTGCGGATATCGGAAGTGCTATAGGCTATAATTTTTTTAATATTTTTAATGGGCGTGGCACCTCCTATAGAAACTAAATTTTTAATATCGTAAATATTGAGTACTGTGATAGGGAGAGCTTTGCAAAATTGTGTGCGGTCATCTATTATTAGTGTTAGTAGCTATGCTGGAAATGGGCGCGATGGGATAAGTGGGCGTGGTATCTCCCATATAAAGTAATTACTCAATATAATATATTTCGAGTCTTATGACAGAGACAGCTTTGCAAATTTGGCATCTAGTATTAACCTGAGTAGTCAGACAAAAAATGGGCGGGATCGGAGAAAGGGGCGTGGCACGCCCCATACAAAGTATATAATAAATTTTATATATGTGAAGTATTGTAATACTGAGAGCCTTGGGACTTTGCGTGAGCCCTTCCATCACGATGTGGGGGAGGGTGTTACCGATTTACAATTTGCGATGTTGTCGGGTTGAGTGTTATTCCCTCCTGCAATGCGTCCAAGTAGATCTATTGTGCACCCTCTTTCAGATTTTTGTTCTCTCCTGTTTTGTTAGTCCACTACAGCGTTAAGGAACTTGATGGTTTCCTTCACCGCCTATGCCTCCTATGCCTCCTCCCTTATTTCAGATCCGCCAAAAAGTTTGTGCCTTAGATATGCAAACGTTGGATATTTAGCCAGTATATGTTCCATGGTTTCATCGTCCACCAGGCAGTATCTGCATGTTTTATTTACAGCCAAATGTATTTTGTATATGATGTATTTGGACGCATAGTGACCTGTGAGTGCCCCACATAAAAGTCTTAGACTGGATCTGTTCAATATTACGGCATCTCTGCTCCTCTTTTCGCTTCGATGCAAGAATTTTTTTGATTGTTGAATTAGTACTTGTCCATTCCAATACTCCACTGATTCTGCTTTAAACCATCTGTCGATATTCTCGGTTATGGCTTTTCTGGTGAATCCGAATTGAGGGTTTGGACCCTTTGTGATCTGGTACCAATGTAAGCGTTACCTTGTTAAGTTCAGCTATTGCTCTATTGCTCTATTGCTTCCGAGTACGGATTTATGGTGATATACCGGTTTGTCCAGTGCTTTTGGAATAGCCTGGATATCTGACATAAGATTTAGCTTCGTCATTGTCAGGTTTCTTTCCATTAGTTTAGTAGTATCTACATTGAGTGCGTATAGTTCCGCTGTAAATATTGTGGATTCATTACATAGGGGGACATGGAATTGGCTCCTTGGTCCGTAAACCCCCGCTGCTACTACTTCTGTTGTTTTTGATCCGTCAGTGTACCATTTCTGCAGCCATGTAGAGTTAGATTTCCAATCGAATCTGCTCGGGATATGAACAGTGTAGTTCTTTTGAGTTCCAAAACAGGATCTATCTGATCACTACATAAAGTCATATCTTTGATAGTTTTGGCATTATCAAGGATCTTCAAGTGTCCTATATGATCGCCTTCCCTAAATTTATATTGTCTGTGGAGGTGAATAGCTTGTTTCAAAGCTTCTCCTTGGAATGATAAGCGGAGTGAGAAATATGATAACCACCACAGCTGCCGCAGAGGTTGTTCTCATTCCTCCTATGATGTTCAAGCATGCTAAGCTCTATATTTTGAATCATTTTTAAACGCGCTCCACTCCGGTTTGTCTTCTGCTACACACAGAAAAAATATTTGCCAACCGAATTGGTCTAAAGTGGAACAACTGTATTTTCGATTATATCAACAGAAATTTAATATCGTCTGCAAATTTTCTATTATGATAAAATATTTACTGTTAAGCCAATGGAATTATAATCATCGTCAACCCGAAAATCAGTTACTACCATTATCGCAATTCGGTTGGTAATAAATTCGGTAGCCACAATGAATCTTTTTTCTGTGTGTACCATACAATTGAGCCATATAAAATACCCGGAAGGATCATTTGTTTGTATATCTACAATGAAATTTTAGAGTTTAGACCCCACGATCTGCCTAAGAGTTGTTTGCTAGCCCATATTGAGTCTGCAGCCTTACTTGTCGGAAGAATGGGTAAGGAGTAGCGAAGCACACCGTGTTACATCTAGTTATATAATAATTGATTACAAGATTAAACAATTCAAAATTACAATTATAATAAATAAATAATTGGAAGCAAATGTCAGAAGCTATAAATATTTAAGTTACGGTTAAGATTTTCTTTTAGTCAGCTCTGGTGCAGAAGTTTCCATTGTATCGGCATTAATTTTTTTACCCTATACCACTATGTGGTTTGGGTATAATGACTTTGTGCTGCTGTTTGTAACTACCAAAAATATTTTACCTACACCCATCTTTAATTATACCGATCGAATCAGAATCACTATCTGATTCGATTTAACGATGTCCGTCCGTCCGTCCGTCCGTCCGTCTGTGTGTCCATGTAAAGCTTGTAATCAAACTGCAGGTCGCAAATATGAACATATTTTGACGAAATTTGGTATTTAATCTTTTATCGGCCATGGAATGAACGCTATTGAAATTGGTGAGAATCAGTCCATGTTCAGACCTAGTCCCCATACTAATGACCCCTATGAAATCGACATAAATTGCCTTAAGTTACAAATTATCATATAGATCTCATTCAAATTGGGTTTGTATGTGTTTATGACATCCACTAATGAGTAGTCCAAAAATTATGCCTATAGAAAATTCTTAGTCATAGGCCCCATATAGAGCTGCTTCCCGATATTCACTTAAATCTATCAAAAAACAAAAATATTGCACAGATTTTTCTCAAATTTGGTTTGTATATATTTTTTCAAAGTTTAAGTGACTTTACCAAATATGGTCAGGATCGGTCCTTTTTTGGACCTAGTCCCCCTATAGACATATCATCCGATATTAACTTTTTCATATCTGCAGCCAAAGAAATTAATAAAAATGCCACTCAAATTTGGTTTATGCTTATTTGCTATATCCAATTAGTTGGACCGAAGAGATAGGGTCTCTAAACCATGGTATAGGGTATCATATAGTCGGGCTAGAGCTTGTTTTTAATTTTTTTTTTTTTTTTTAACAAATTTGCGATAACGAACACGCCAAAGAGTGACTTCTCAAAAAATACTTAATTTTCGGAAATTATTAAAAATAGAACTGGCAAATTTAGAACCTTGTAAGAGTTTCTAATGCATTGTCACTCACTGTACATAATTAATATTGATATTTTTTTTTGAGATATGATTGCTTCACGTTCATGAGCATCATAGTAGTCTTTTTGGAAAATATTAGTCAATTTGGAAAATCTGAGTCAATTTTTATTTATGAGTATGTCCACTAATAATCTTCCACAGCATGGCTGGGCTATGATCATATCTAATTATTGGCTTAAATTTTTGTTGGAATTTTTAATTAGAAATGAAAGTATTTAATT
This sequence comes from Cordilura impudica, assembly GCA_963682025.1. Classification (NCBI taxonomy): domain Eukaryota; kingdom Metazoa; phylum Arthropoda; class Insecta; order Diptera; family Scathophagidae; genus Cordilura; species Cordilura impudica. Next base: position 28,787,827 of record OY821519.1, on the reverse strand, counting down.
TTTCTGTTTCCTGTTTATACTGCTCGTTATTTTAGGTTCGTGTACGTTCTGTGACAATTGTTGACAATGTAAATCATCGAACATCAATGAAATCGAATAACGTTAAATGGAAGAAAACAGATTTTAATACACCCTCGGAAAAGGTAAGTTCGAAAATTAGTATAATGTAGTTTTAATATATTTGTGAACCTATAGTTAAAAAAATTATTGAGGAGTGTCTTGTACAACTGCAAAATAATATAGGCAGTGAAAATCGCTTAATTTTTTGTAAAATTTTTCGCCTGCGGCACACAGAGTGGCGAACTCTATCAAAAGTGGCGATTAATTCAAAAGACGAACTTTAACTTTTACAACCGTATTTGGTACCGGGTAAAAAAAGATAAAATTCCACATCACCAATTGCAAAGTTCTAAGTTGTTTACTTTATTTGCAGTGTGTACTTAAAGTTCAATAATTATTATTATTTTTGCGCGCATTGGTAAAAAAGTGAATTTTTTGATATTTCCAGTGATTATTTTTTTATTAAGGCTTCTTAAAGTAAAAGTCTCATAATGGAACCGTCTTCTTCAGGTATTTGAGCATAGAATTAAATATTTTTTGTTTAGATAAATGTTTTGGAAATATTTAAAAAAAAAAAATGCTCTAAAAATTGGATATTTTTGACATATGCATTGAGTTTCAACAACTTTCTGGGTGTCACCGGGAAAATCCGCTTATATGCTCTTAAAATATGAGATTTCAGCTATTTTATCCCAGAATATCTTTTTGCGGTTTTTGACTTATTAATGTTTTTATGAAAGAACTCCAGTTGCTAAAAAATCGATGTGAAAAAATCAAAGAAAAGTTGTTTTTATTGTCTTTTGCCTTTATATTCCGTATGGTAGTTGTTATTGTAGCTAATTAATTAAAGCTTAATGCATAAATAATTAAACTTTAGTCTTTATATATTTTATACACTTTAACTTTTAAATCGAGACTAACGCACGAGTTACTTCGTTTAAAAATATGAGAAAATTCTATGTTACACACGTTTTGAAAAATAAATTTGTTCACGCTTCCATCTCTATTTATAAATCTATTTAGGTTTGACTATTGCCAAATTGAAGTTTGACCTCTTAAAACACCATGAAGGGTCATAGCTACGTCAAAAATTTGTAGGAGAAAAATGTTTGCCTATTTATTTCCAATACAAATGGGTAAGGTGTATTTTCTGAAAGTCATCTGGCTTACGAGTTATAGCTCGTCAAAGCTTGGAACTAATTTTACTCCATTTTTAGGGCTAAAAATCATGACGGACTGGCCGGTTTGCATCCGATTGAAAAAATTTTTGCACGGATATTGGTTTACGCTTGTAATGTTCAATCTATTAATGTATTGTTAATTGATTTGTAATAACAATAATAATACGAAAAGTATTTAAGATTCGGTACTTCACGTTCGTTCATTTATTTTTTGTATTGACTGTGAATGTTTTGTTAAATGTGATGTTATTTATTTAAAGTGTTGTTGATTTCTAAATTACTCGGTACAAGGGAAAATACATATTTATACCCTATACCACTATGTGGTTTGGGTATAATGACTTTGTGCTGCTGTTTGTAACAACCAAAAATATTTGACCTAGACCCATCTTTAATTATACCGATCGAATCAGAATCACTTTCTGAGTTGATTTAACAATGTCCGTCCGTCCGTCCGTCCGTCTGTGTGTCCATGTAAACCTTGTAATCAAACTGCAGGTCGCAAATATATTTTGATGAAATTTGGTACATAAGCTTCTATCGGCCATGGGATGAACGCTATTGAAATTGGTGAGAATCGGTCCATGTTCAGACCTAGCCCCCATACAAATTACCCATATGAAATCGACATAAATTGCCATAAGATCCAAATTGTCATATAGATCTTACTCAAATTGGGTTTGTATGCGTTCATTACATCCATTAATGAGTAGTCCAAAAGTGATCCCTTTGACCCCATATAGAGCTGCTTCCCGATCTTCACTTAAGTCTATTAAAAAACAAAAATATTGCACTGATTCTTCTCAAATTTTGTTTGTATATATTTTTCCAAAATACAAGAGACTTTACCAAACATGATCAGGATCGGTCCATTTTTGGACCAAGTCCCTATATAGATATAGCATCCGATATGAACATTTTCATATCTGCAGCCAAAAAAATTAATAAAAATCCCACTCAAATTTGGTTTTTGCTTATTTTCTATGTCCAGTTAGTTGGGCCTAAGAGATAGGGTCTCTAAACGCATGGTATAGGGTATCGTATAGTCGGTCTATACCGACTATAATTTTCTTACTTGTTTTTTTGCTAATTTTAAACAATTAGAAATTTTACTAATTTTAGTAACAAGTCCCAAAAGAATTTTCATTTCCCGTCATGAGTTACATAATTTTATGAAGCATTCAGAACCTAAATCCCTTCGAGATAAATTCAATCTTCTGAGATGGGAAGTAATTAGACGCGTCCAACTTCAGATATGGATGATTTTAACAAAAGATTTAATTATTTTTGCACAGAATATAAGTTTCGGTGGCAAATATGTCATAAAAAGGATCAAGATTTTTTTGAAAATAACAAGAATTGGCTTGATACTTCAATCTCCTTTATTCCACCACCAGAACCAACACAAAAAAGAGCAAAGAAATGTAAAGATATAAGAGATAATAATCCATTGCCTGTTTTGGCTTAATAATATCATCTCCAACCAGAGCGAAAAAATACCGAAAAAGCTTAGAACAGGTATCACCACAGCAATTAAGTGCGGAGGAAGCTCATTCCGTCTTGGTAGAAGCGAAGCTTACTCGACACCAATATACTATAATTAGAAAAGCCGCGCCTGAAAAATTTCCATCTTATAAAAAAGTTCAAGAAGCTAAAAAAAAAAATGTTATCCACAACGAAACGAAATAAAAATTACTGAAACGTCAAACGCAAGTCAATCTACAAGCACTATTAGACCATACCACTGAGCGTTTTTTTTTCGATAAAAAAAATTCTGATTTTAATTCGTTAGACAATGAAGAACTGTCTAAAATGGCTTTATACACTAAGTGGGGCTTTGATGGAAGTTCAGGACATAGTTCACACAAATAAGCCTTTCATGACATTAACGCCTCCGATTCTTCAGTATATACATATAACATCGATTGTAGCATTTAAATTAGTTTTTGAACAATTTTCGAACAGAAAACAATTTGGCAAAATCCTCGACCGTCTTCTACTAGGTTTTGCAGGCCCTTAAAAATTGAATTTATGAAAGAAACGGTTAAGAAAAAAAGGCTCTTGTCGATTCCCTAGTATTAGTTGGGGAGAAATTAGTGAAAGTAAATCACGAACTAATTCTAGTGATGATTGACGGTAAAGTCTGTAATGCAATTACAGACACAAAGTCCACACAAAAGTGCCATATATGTGACGCCACAATCAAAGAGTTCAACAATATTGATGAAATGATTACAAAAGATGTAAACGTAGATGCCATGGAGTTTGGTTTATCCGTCCTTCATGGCTGGATAAGATTTTTTGAGTGTCTTATTCATTTGTCATATAAACTTCCGATTAAAAAATGGCAAACTAGATGTGATGATGATAAAAAAATTATTGCTGATACAAAAAATCGCATTCAAAGGGAATTTAGGGAGAAACTTGGCTTTGGAAACTCAAACGATGGGAATACTGCTAGGCATTTTTTTAAGAATGCTGAAGTATCTGCAGAAGTTACAAAAATTGATTTACAGTTGATAAAACATATGCACACAATATTAATAGTTGTTTCTAGTGGTATTGAAGTCAATATTGAAAGGTTTTCAAATTTCGCTTATGACACTGCCAGGCTATTTGTTAAAAATTATCCATGGTACTATATGCCTCCTACTCTACATAAATACTTCATTCACGGGCCAGAAATTATATCGCTATCACCATTGCCTATTGGTCAACTTACTGAAGAATCACAGGAAGCTAGAAATAAGGACTTTAAAAGTTATAGGGAGTATTTTTCGCATAAATGCAGTCGGGAAAATGCAATAGAAGACGTGTTTAATAGATTTTTATTAAGTTCAGATCCATTCATTTCAAGCATGAGGAATAGTTGTATAAGGAAAATGGAGCAAATACCACAATCTGCATTAGAGTTGCTTATTCTTCCCCACAATGAATATGATAATGGTGACGATGATGATAATGATGCTGATGATGATGAAGATTATTTTAATGATAATTATGAAGTTACTGAAATGAAGTAACAGTTATATTTTTTTTATATATGGAATTATAGAATTTGAAAAAAAACAGATTTTAATTAAAAATTTTACTAAAATAAATACATATTAAATAAAAATTTTTTCTAAAAGCGCATTAAGCATGCTCTAATCTGCAATTTAATTTACTAATTTATCTCTTCATTCAAAAGTTACAGCGGATATTATGAAAACAGACAATTTTCTCCAAAATACCAAAAAGCTAAAAGGTTAAAAAAGTTTTTTCCACTTGATTCTTTTTTTAAATGCTGGTTTTATATGTATTTACGAACATCCATTAATAAAAAATAACAATATTTAAAAATAACGACTTCCCTGAATTAATCGCCACTTTACACCCCGTTCACCCCACTGTGCGGCGAAAAGATTGAACAGTTTTCACCGCCCATATTGTCATGAAGTTGTACAAGACACTCTTCAATTATGTTTTTAACTTTCTACTAAGTATTTATATGAATGCATTAAAAAATATATTTGCACTCAATATTTAACTGTTATTATGTAGATGTGAAGATCAAAAACAAAACAAAAATTATTTTACAGTAATTTTAATGGATTTCGACTATAATTTACTAAAACTAAAGGAACAGAAAATGGAACCAAAATTCATAATGAAATGAAAAATGACCCGCTTTTAAAAACGAAAAATATGCAAAAAAAAAAATACGAAAAATAACCCAAAAAGTTGAGTTATTTCTCATTTTCATTTGGCCAGTTTTAATTTTTTTCTTTGGCGATTTTTCATTGAGCGATATTTCCTAGAGCCACTTGAAAATGAGATTTTTTTTTAAATATGACTATATTTCAATTAAAACTATTGTGACCCATTATTCAAAGAATTAGCTATTGCAAGCTATAACATTTGCCTATCCTTCAGGCAGTTTACGAATTCCTTACAAAAAAAAAAAAACAAGTAAGAAAATTATAGTCGGTCTAGACCGACCATATGATACCCTATACCATGGTTTAGAGATCCTATCTTTCGGTCCAACTAATTCGATATAGAAAATAAGCATAAACCAAATTTGAGTGGCATTGTTATTGATTTTTTTGCTGCAAATATGAAAAAGTTAATATCGGGTGCTAATTTATATGGGGACTAGGTTGAAAAATCGACCGATCTTGACCATGTTTGGTAAAGCCACTTATATTTTGAAAAAAGATATACAAACCAAATTTGAGAAAATTCTGTGCAATATTTTTGTTTTTTGATAGATTTAAGTGAAGATCGGGAAGCAGCTTATATGGGACCTCTGACTAAGAATTGTTCTATAGGGATTACTTTTGGACTACTGATTAATGGATATAATAAACACATACAAACCCAATTTTACTGAGATCTACATATTATAATTTGGATCTTATGGCACTTCTTGTCGGTTTCATAGGGGTCATTTGTATGGGGCTAAGCCTGAAAATGGACCGAATTTCACCAATTTCAATAGCGCTCATCCTATGGCCGATGAAAGCTCATCAAAACATATTCATATTTGCGACCTGTAGTTTGATTACAAGCTTTACTTGGACACACAGATGGACGGACGGACGGACGGACATTGCTAAATCGACTCAGAAAGTGATTCTGAGTCGATCGGTAGTTTGATTATAAGCTTTACATGGACACACAGACGGACGGACGGACGGACGGACAGACATTGCTAAATCGACTCAGAAAGATGGGTCTAGGTCAAATTTTTTGGTAGTTACAAACAGCAGCACAAAGTCATTATACCCAAAACACATAGTGGTATAGGGTATAAAAAGGAACGAATACATTTAATTTTTATATCTTCAATTGAAATGTAGTATATGTAAGATGATTTTGCAGCGATCGACACAAATTGTTGTCAGAAGGGTCAAGATCTGGGTTATACAACAGGGGATTTTTTTAAAACATTCTTTCCGATATTAATTAAATTGTGCGGTCGAGCATTATCATGATGAAACAATATTGTCTCGCCAATTGTCCCCATATCTGATCATATATGTATATACTCTCCGCACCAGTGTGCATAAGGTTCGCATTTCCTTTGTATATAAATTTTTTTTAATAACCATAAAATATATATAGTCTTGATCCTTTAAATAAGCGGAGTTGATATAGCGATGTCCGTCTGTCCGTTTGTGGAAATAACGATCACTACCTCAATAGGTCCTCTAGGAGGCTCAGTTTTAGTGAACGCGATTCACTGGTATCCTCAGCAGGTTGGTATTAAAAACCATTCAAATCGGTTCAATAGATACCAATATTTCTATGGAAATGGAAAAATCTTCAAAAAAAATCAGTTTTTTTATGTTGTTTTTGTTATTGTTGTTATTACAAATTTTGTAACTTATGTGGCATAGCTGTAATTGTTGTTTTTGCTTTGGTCGCCTACTTGTACCATTTGCTTCTTGATTGTTTACGTATGGTTATACTCCTCGTGTCTAGAGGAAGAGTCATCTGTTATTTACTTGCCGAATTAATCATCTTAATAAATTCTTAATTTTTAAATATTAGTATAAAAAAGAGAAAATATATTTAAATTGAAGCATTGAAATTAGAAGTAGGCTAATGCCAGCTGTGCTGGGTCTCTTATTAAGGGATCTTAAACACATTCTACTCTGCTAATAAAAAAATATTGCAATTATTCAAATTGAAGATAATTTTTCCATAAAAATCGTTGTTTAAAAAAAAACAATAACGCAGAAATTATAATTAAGACTGGTCAAAAAGAAAAACAATGAACTTTATTAGAATTTCATGCTTAATTATAGACAAATGTATTAAAATGGCAACTGAACCCAACAGTTTGAGTTTAGGGCAAATATTCGGCACAGGCCAATTAACACTCTTATTTTTTGAGAAATAAACCCTAAATTCCTAATATATATATGTATTTCTTTTAAAAAATATAAAAATATGCCATAACGTTCAAAGTATGCAATACAAATGACAAAACATGCAAAAATATATTCACAAGCTTTTATAACAAAAAATAAAAAAAATATGCACCAACACATCGATGCCATTTTGTTGTTGCAAATCCTTTAAGTCGTAAAAGTATTTGCTTAAAATTGATTGTGGATTTGCGTGAAATCTCCAGACTGTATTTCAAACCACTGTGTAAAACGTCAATCCACCCTAACTAGTGCGAGATCCAATGGATAAACTTAATCTAATAAGACTGGCTGCCGTATGTGTAATATAATTATATAACAGAAATTGCTCATACGTAATATTGTATTTTGGCTGTCATCAGAAAAAAAAGTTGCTTAAATTGTTACTCAATTATTTTTTGTTTGTTTGTTTGTTTTATTTTTATACCCTATACCATTATGACTTCGGGCTCATGTTTGTAACTGCCAAAACATATTTGACCTAGACTCATCTTTTATAACTAGACCTCGGAATTTGCATATTTTTTTTGAAATGAAGATATGAAACTTTTGGTTGGATTAAAAATTTGTTACGTGGAAATAGAATCGAAAAACGTGGGCATATCAATTTTTTTTTGCATATTTGCAAAAAAAAAAAAAAAGAATAGTTAAAAATATGCCAAAAATATGCAAAACTATGTTAAGTAAATATATATTAAAAATAAATAAACAACGATTTAATGCTAAAACATAAAAATAATTCCATGAACTAGGGATTTAGTTCTTATTTCATTATTTCACTTATATTATTATTGATGTTCTGTATTTGTCTGGTGTTAAAAATTGACAAAAATAAAAAGTTAATAATATTAATATTATCATTATCAAAAAGTGCAAATTATTCGACGTAATTAGTTGTACAATATATAATGATAATTACTTAATAGGCTAGGCGATTTCTTTTATCCCTATTTTGACCAAACGTATATTATTTGAAAGGTTTTTCTTTTTAGCCGTTTTGCAGATTTACAGATTTTTAAATTTTTCCCTCTATTTTGAGTAAATTGCATTTAAAGTTGCTACTAACTCATACATAAAATTATACATATGTATGCTATGTGTGTTTTATTAAATTTATTAATGTGTTTGTTAATGAGTTTGTTATCTTCATTCACAATAATAATAATAAACCATTAAAGTGTTGGTGTGTGAATTGGCTAAGTTGAAAAATAAAGCTGCCTAGAAATTGCACTTGAATTCCGAGCGCTGGAATCTGCTAGTTTATTATTGTTAGGCTTTGACGCTTTTCACTAAAAATCATCTTATACGCGGAGAAGTTTCGTTGTACACATCACACGATGTGACAGGCTCGTATTTATATTTTTGATTATTTTCATATTCAACAGATTCAATATCATTAATTTTAAAATAATATGAAAATCCGTATTTCTTTAGAATTAACCAAGCGTAGATTTTTCCCTCTAAGCATGTTATTATTTCTTGCAGCTTATTAAAATTTGACTTTATGTACATATATAAGGCCGGCAAATAGCTTTGAGTTCTTGAGAAGCTTCTTTGCCTGTTTCATCGATTCTGCTTCTTCAGGATCAACCAAATCAGGAACTTAAAATATATATTAAAATTAAAAATCAATATTTTTGAATGTTCACTGTATATATTGAATATTTCACTGTATAAATAACTTAAGCACCTCTCTTACGCCATTAATGTTTTCATTGGGTAATGACGGGTTCAGGCGGCAGCTCTTTGTCGAGTATATTTTTCTATAACTTAACGCGATATGTTACATAAATAAGATTACATGGATAAGATTTTGAGATTTTGCCCAGCCTTAATCATATGCCGCCACGTCTGGCAAAAGTAACAAAACTTTCAACTCGTTGTCTTGGGGCCACAAATGACGAATGTCATCATTAACAAATCTGGAAATGGTTGCGTTTTTTTCTTGGTCTAGTTGCTTGCACGATAGAAGAAATAAGGCTGATACTTCCTTTTAACTCAATTTACCAACAATTAAATTGGCGACATACCGTACTTGTTATCTGTAGTTTCGTCCACTGATATCCAAATACATATTGTCTTCTTTGTTTTTAAATGGCATTTTCGTAGAGGGCTCTCGTGCGGAATAATTTGACCAGTGTATTTTTTTTTAACAATCTACGTTATATTTGCCGCTTACAGTGCATTGCATAGATCGACTTGAAAACCTTTGCTGTATTAGCATTCATGTTACTAGTATTGTCGCTCTATGTGTTACTTGGTATGTAGTGGCAATATCATCAATAATAGTATTGAAAGCCTTGAATCGTCTGTGACCAGATGTTGCAAAATAAACTAGTTGTGAAATTGTTTTGGCACACAATCTAAATATATGACAAAGTTATATGTAGTCTTAATTTCATCCAAAATGTTGGTGCACTGAATACTGCACCTTTCTCTAATGCAAATAAAATAACTTCCATTTTTGAAACACTTCTCGGAAAGGCTATTGCAACATTTCCTACATTTCGGTATTTTCTCAGGATCCTTCATATTTTGCATAACATTATATATTTGGCATATGTTTAGCATATTTTACATATTTTTACCATTTTTTTTTGCATACGTCTTTGTATAAATTTTGCATAATTTTGATATGCACTCAATTTTGTTATGATTAAACGCTAAATAAAAAATTTGGTGTCAATAGGATGAAAAATTAAAAATCTTCAAAACTCCGAGGTCTATTTATCACTTTCTGATTTAGCGATTTAGCGATGACTGTCCGTCTGTCCATCTTTTCGTCTAATCTAATGTAACATCCCAATAAATGGGTATAATGACAATCTACAGTTAAATTTCAAAAAAAAAATCACGGTCGATTACGATGGTATGAGCCTTCTCTGGTAAGGAGGACTGCAGGAGCCATTGAGCTGCTAGCTTCAGTCAGTTGGGGGGTTCGGGTCCTCTTCCCGTGAAAATAAATTTGCACTACAAAAATTATTATAGACTCCATATTTTGTAATATGAATACGCTACTTTAATGGTCTGGATAACTACTGAACAATAAAAAAAATCCCCTTGGTAGTTATTGTAAATATTAAACAAACTGGTAATCAATCGAAAAAAAAAAACATTGAATTGTGATATATAACTCCACGATGTTGTAGGAGTTATGCGTTTCTATACCCTCCCTAACCATGTCCTGAGTACGCAATATGTTGACCTCAAGACCCAAATATTACCAATCTCTACACAACTTTACCACATTATAAGAAACACACTTATTTGTTTAACAATACATATTTTTATAAAATTCAACTTTATTCATCCCATTGAGGTTAATCTAACAACATGTATGACTATCTTATTTTTTTTAAAGTAACTCTAATTTAAGGGTTTTTTGTTTTTTTTTTTTGTTTTTAAATTTTTTAATAAAGATTTGTTTCTTTTAAACGTTACAAGATTACAATACCTAGTGAAAGTGCATGACGTATCTTGGGAATGGAAATAATGTTTAAAACCGTTGAATCAAACGATTCAGTTGCACAAAAATGCATTCCGTTTTTGATATCTACGAAAATACGGTATATAATAACTATTAGCGTTGAATGGGCTTTGTCAAAAAAAAAAGAACATGAAACTAAATTAACATCCTCTACGTCATCATTAGTTTTGTAGAAAAATATAAAACAAAAAATTCATTGAGAGCCAGAATATCAATTCTCTTTGTAATAAAATATATAGAACTGTTATTGTTTTGCTTGTTCGAACGACAAATTAATTTGTAAGAAACATTATAATCATGTTGTAACTCACCCAAATACACACGTTGATGAAGGCCTCCAGCAAGTTCGATGTTTGGTTTGATGTTCAATGTTGGTTAGCTAGATCATGATAATTAAGTTCTTGCATATTTTATATTTAAATTAATATAGGCTTATAATGACAGTGGGGGACATATGTATTGATCTACTTTGAAAAAAAAGAAAAAAATTAATATTTCTCGGGTATAACTTGTTATTGCTGTATTAAACATTTTCTTTCTTTTTATTTAGATGTAATCCATCACTTTTGTTAATTAGAATTTTAAAGAGTTAGTGGATTTATTATTTGTAATCCCAAAAAAAAAAACTTACGTTACTGGTTTCACTGATATATATACATATATACATATGTATTTTCTGTGTTGTTTTAGAACCACGTATGCACTTTCATTTTCAGGCACCAAAAAAAAACTTTATATTTAGTTTTTATATACTTCTTACATGGATATTTACGTGACAAATTATAGGATTTGCGAATGCATTGTTTTAAGGGCTTTAACCAATTCCCGGAAAAATTTATCTAAAACTTTAATTTAATGGTTCATTTGTTTTCTCTTTTTTTTTCTATTTTGGGTTTACTCCTTCCGTATCAATGAACCGTTGGTGTTTGATGGTTAACTTTCATTAGTTGTATAGTGGTATTTTATATAAATTGTGCTTTGCTAATGCTGTTACCAGAACAATATGAAGCTGCATTACGAGGTATTTTGTTTGTGTTTATTGTTTTTTTCCTATTTTTTTCGTTTCTTGTTCGATGACAATTCTGTTCACAATTCCTTCTCAGCAAGTTTTTTTTTTTTTTTTTCTGTTGGCCTAAGTTAAGTTAACTCTAGAAAGGCCCAAAACTCTTATGAAAAAAATATACGGAACGAACTATCTTTGATGCTTAATCCTCTGATTGGGAATAAAAGAATAAATATAAAATTATTTGCGACCACTTCTTGATAGAGATTTACTTTTTTTTTTTTCCTAGCAATGCCTTTAGCTGTGCATCCAAACTATTCACTTCGATTGAACAAATCTGTAGTTTTGTGACTTGATCGTTATCTTTTGGCTGGATGTTTATTTTCCACTTGCAATTTACTCGTTTATAATTATTCCCATGAAAGGTTTATTAATACGTCTTACTATTTCAACGTGTGTATGAAAAAAAGGAAGTAAAAGTAAATTCTTTGATACCTCGTTAGGTATATGAGTGGCAAAAAGTCGATTTTACATTTATTTACTTGTATATCGTAAACTACCAAAACGAACACCTATGTCAGTTTACAAGAATATGCCTTGAAGTAACAAAATAGATATTTTACTCGTTATTTTTCAGATGTAAAATATTGTGGATAAAGAGATTTAGAAATTTTAAAATTTAATTTACTGATGTAAATTCTGAATTTATGCATAAAAATTTCTGAGTATTTCTTTTACTAGTCAGTAATAGCCAAGACACAAACCATTCACTATGTTAGCTTGAAATTTTCATGGTTGAATAGCTTCTATAAAAACATAATGAAATATGCGCAAACTTAAGCAGAAAAATTATTTTGTTTCTAAAAAGGTTTATTTATTATTATTATTTTTTTTTTTTTTTTTTAAATAAAATTTTCACTTTTCAAGTTCCTCAAATGGTATAAAAATTATGATTATACGTTTATTACAGAGTGTCCATGTAAACTTTGTAATTATACTAGTTTGATGAAATTTGCTATATAAGCTTCCATTGGTTATAGGACAAACGCTGTTGAAATTGATGAAATCGATGCATGTTCAGACGTAGTCCCCATACAAATAACCCCTATAGATCGACTTAAATTGCCATAATAGCCAAAATATCATGTAGATCTTGATCGGATGGGATTTGTGTATGTTTATTGCATCCATTGATGAGTAGTCCAAAAGTAAACCCTATAGGATAATTTTTAGTCATAGCCCCATATAATGCTGCCTCCCGATCATCACTTAAATCTATCAAAAAACAAAAGGATTGCACAGATTTTTTTAAATTTTTCGTTTATATTTTTTTGCAAAAAAAAATACTGTACTAAATATGGTAAGGATCGTACCATTTTTAGACCTAGTCCTCATTTAAATATAGCATCCGATAATAAAAATTCCCCACACGTATGGTTTATGCTTAATTTCTATACCCAATTAGATGGACCTAAGACCAATTCTGTAAACACATGGTATAGGGTTTCGAATAGTCGGCCTAGACCGATTAAAATTTTCTTACTGGTTTGCTGTTGCTATAGTTATTCTAACAAAGTATCAATAAAAAAAAACTCTTAAACAAACCATTCAGCTACAAATCATCAACAACCCTATTTGTGTCTTTTAAGCTGTAATGTAAACTTAACGACAGTTGTTGCCATTAAAATTTCATTAGACTACATTTTGCAATACACTCGTTCTTCTATCCGTGTTGTCTATAAAAATTTTTTCGTTTGTTTGTTTGTTTGTTTGTTTTTTCTCTCCAAAATACTTTGACACAAAAAGGAAACCAAAACCATTTAAAATTCAAGTAAAGCAACAGAAGATAATCAATTTTGTAACCTAGCTGGGATTAATAATAACGGCCACTTCTTGTTGCTCACAAAGTGTGAAATATTTTTAAATTTGAAAAAATTGTGTAGAAAATGATAGTTCTGCTATTTAAAAGTATCACAGTCGTTATTTGAATAACCAATAATAATGTAACCCATAAGAACAAAGTTTTTATTAAAACTTTTTCTTTCCTTATGCATATGAGTTCTGAATTTTTTTGTAACTGTACGAGACTTTGTGCGACTATTTTAAAATTAATCTTGGGTCATAACAAGTCTATGGACCAAGTTTCAGATTGATTGGATTAGGGGAAATGGTGTTTATATCACTCCGTGACTGTGCGTGACTATGCGTGACTGTGTGTGATTATCTTAAAATTAATCTTCGGCCACAACAAATTTATGGACAAAGTTTCAGATTGATCGGATGACGAGAAATGGGGTTTAAATCACTCCGCGACTGTTGGTGACTACCCCAAAATAAATCTATAGTCACAACAAGACTGTGGGCCAAGTTTTAGATCAATTGGTTGAGGGGGAATGGGTTTGCCCCATGGCAGACAGACAGACAGTCCAAGTTAAAAGGAAGAGTTCAAAAAGAAATGAAATCGTAACATATTGGAGAACAATTCTTTCACGTCCAATGGGATAAATATGTCCCATTTTTACTTCTTCTTATATTTTCCTCGATTTCCAACCGATTTTTTAAAGATGACTTGACCGACATGTCGGTTTTGGGCACCTAAGAAAACGAACTTAACATTTTATTTCAAATTACCAATTGCCTTAGGTCTGCTTACTTGTTAAACCCAACTCCATAGCAAATTCAGATTAAATTTAAATGAATGAAACGAAATGAAATCGGAAAACAAATGCTTCTTATAAAAAGTTTCAACCAAAATGTCATGTTAAACTTTTATGAAACTCTTTGTATGCTCAGTTTACTATTTTTATAATACGAAACACCAAAAATTCACAGTGACACAAATTTGGACCTAAGATAGGAAATCAGTTTGGTGTAAATGTGTCCGCCATTTTAATTTTTGGAATGTTGACTTCAGATTCGAGATCAGCAACCCCGAAAAACCCTTAAGACAAAGTTTGGTGTGAATGCGCTTAGTTTTAAGAAGAAAGGTCCGCCATTTTGTGTCCGCCATTTTGATTTTTTAAATTTTGAATTCAGATTTGAGATCAGCGACCCCGAAAACCCCTTAAGACAAAGTTTAGTGGAAATGCGCTTAGGTTTGAGAAAAATGGTCCGCCATTTTGTGTCCGCCATTTTAATTTTTGAAATTTTGAATTCAGATTTGAGATCAGCGGCACCAAAAACCCCTTAAGACAAAGTTTAGGGGAAATGCGCTTAGGTTTGAGAAAAATGGTCCGCCATTTTGTGTCCGCCATTTCGATTTTTGAAATTTTGAATTCAGATTTGAGATCAGCGGCACCGAAAACCTCTTAGGACAAAGCTTAGTGGAAATGCGCTTTGGTTTGAAAAAATTGGTCCGCCATTTTACTTCAGATTTGAAATCAACGATCCCGAAAACTAAATAGTACACATATTTACGCGGATCGGACGACCCGTTTATTTAATGCCAGCTTTTCGGTACAAATACCCCATAGTGCGACAGAGGATAATTTTAGCTTTCACACCATACCAAAAAAGTTGGGACATGTCGTTATTGAAACAAAAACATTAAAATTTTGATATAATATGGAACAGTATTTATGGTTTTCAGAAACACCAAAATATTTGGAATTGGTATATTATTCATCAAAATTCAGTACGGGACACATATATCCAATTGGTCGTCAATGGTAAAAAATATGTTTTATATTTTATATTTTTATTAAATTAAAAAAATTCATAATAATAAATCAAGAATTAATTAAACTATAAATAAAAGGGCTTAGAAAGAGGTTAATTCTAAATATCTCAAAAATTCAAAATCAATAATAATAATCTTCGAAGCAATTACGGGGGTTTTTTTTTTTTTTGAAATAAAAAGGTTTTTTACAAAAGGAACATATTGCGTTTGTCCGATTTTCCTTTTCATTTTTAGTACAAACTAAAAAAGTAGTAATCGGTTCTGTGTGATCTATATTTCAAAATTAACAACAAATGCAAAACCAAAACCACAGTTATTTATGTAAAAAATAAAAAATCGCTGACTTGCTTTGAGCGAAGTAAATTTGTTTGTTAAGTTATATCAAGTACCCCAGGCAATAACTGCGCCGCAGACCACTTGATTAAGAAAATCGAGCTCACATTTTTAAAGACATTGACATAATATACAACAACAACATTTTTGCATTTTCCTGATCGCTAAATAATCATATGTAAGGTAGTTTGCATTTCGGCTATTGATATGCCGTAATAAATTAATGTCAAAATGGTACGTATTTTTTAGCACTATTTAAAAATCTCCAATTTTACTTTTTCAAAAAGTTTGTTCAAGAAACTTTTAGAACTCAACGATTGGACTTCAAGGTCTTATTAACAAGATATATGTGATTAAAAATTCCAAATATGGTAGGCTTTCTGTTGTCAATTTGGCGAGGGCAGCGTTTTTATTTTAGCGGATTTGAAGGAAAATGTGATTTTTCATATTTTCATTTTTTTAGGCTACCTCTTTTTGGTGTTTTCATATTTCAAATATCTTTTGTAAAAATATTATACTACTTGATACAAGTTCTCAATCTTGTAAATTAAGGTTAAATTGAAACACTATAAACAGTACCCCTTTAAGGTCAAAGGTCAAATTTAAGGAAACTTACATTTTTTTAAAACTAAATTTCGAAATAATGTATATTTGTGGAAAGATTCCATAAAACTTGTTAATAATATTTTAATTATTCAAAAAAAATAATATTCTGGACTAATTATCTGAGATTAGTCCGTGGGGTACCCTTGATGTCAAATTGACTCTATGAAAATCTATAAATATTTTCTTCATCACGATTTTTTTTCTTTTAATAAAACAAATTTAATGTATTCATAAAATTCCTCAGATTTATTCGTTATTTTGTGAAAATATGTTGACTAATTAATTTTTATATTTAATATAGTATAAAAAAGTTGTATATCGAGGGTTTATATTCAAAAAGTGCTATCTGCATCAATAAAACCAATTATTTAATACCAATTATTATAAAACCAATTTATTAATAAGATCTGAAAGTATTTGTCAATCGATTTGCTACAATATCTATTAAGAAATAGTCGTATTAATCATGTATGATACCAAAATTAATATTATATTTGACAGTTATATCAGAGAACAGTTTGAAATCAAAAATTAATATTGCTGTCAAATGTAGATAGCACTTTTTGAATATAAGCCCACGATATACCTTTATATGAATATATTAATTCTGAGAAAAAAAATTAAAACTAGGACACATTTTGGGACAAGCGAATTGTATATGAAAAATTTTAGAACTTTTTTATTCCAGAAATAAATTTATTAATTTAAAAAAAAAATAAACAAAACAAAAGGTTTTTAATTGTTTACTTATAAAAATTTTTTATTCTTGTTTTATATTAATAATACACTAGAGGACCCCTGCTGCTCCGCAGCATTATATTATATTATATTATATTAATTTTTATAATATAATACTAAAATTTGCAAGAGAAGTTAACGTACAGTAATGCTAAAATATGCTAACAGAAGTTAACGTACATTAAAAGTAAAGTTAATTGTCCACGCATAACCTTCCTCAAACCCAACGAATTTGCCAAGAGAAGTTAACGTACAGTAATGCCAAAATATGCCAAGATAAGTTAACGTACAGTAAAAGTAAAGTTGATTCTCCACGCATAACTTTCCTCAAACCCCACGAATTTAAGCAGTTAATAGCTCAAAAGAAGGAGTTTGATCCACTGAGTGTTCTTAGACCTACGTCAACAGCCTACGTTAATTAGAACTCTAGTTTGAGGGCAGAAAAATATTGAAAAAAAATCTTGAATGCAAAGTTTATTCATAAATTCTTTAAATATATAAGATGCCGATGATCTTCGAAGAGGATCGAAATATTCGTGTAAAATAGAAATATAAAAAGAAATAAAAAAACTGACCTTAGGCTGAAAAAATTAAAATAACTAATAAAAATAAACAATCTTATAAATCGTAATCTTTTTGAAGAGATTGTTAATTTACATTTTTCGAATAATGTTGTCTATAATTTTTTACCACCTGTTAAATGAAAAAGAAAAATATAACAAATGGCACAAAAATACAAGTTTAGCATAATATTTATTATTTATTTATTTTTATTTATTAATAGTAAATAAATTTACAAATTAATAAAATTCAAAGAAATTGGGAAACTTCGTCCTTTCTTAGTTATATAAATATATTTACATAAAGTTATACAATATACATAATTATAAGTTTTTTAAAACTTCAAACGGTAGATGTTTCTAATATTTTCAAAGTCAAATTCTTTTATAGATTCCAGGAGTCTATTTGGGAGTGCTGTGTTATTATAACAGGATATAAGATGTGACATCGTGAGCTGGATTTTGCATTTCGGGCATAAAGGTGGAGTTTTCTTTTTAAGGTGGTGCTGATGATTTAGCTTCCTATGGCCAAGTCTTGTTTTGAAAGTTACTTTTTGGAACGTGGGATTAATTAATTTGTAATATCCGTTTGGGGAGTGGATAACTGATTGGTGGTTTTGTTTTTTTATTTCTTTGTTTATATAAATTTTTATATCTTCTTTGGTGTAGTTATTATGAATAATTGTCGGGGATATAACAGCTTCCTATATGGCCTGGTGTATGTAATAATTTGGTTTTGTTTTGCCTTAATAATAATTCCCGGATTTTGGTTACAAGTGGTTCGTTGTTATTTAAATTCTTA
Source organism: Cordilura impudica (assembly GCA_963682025.1). Taxonomy (NCBI): domain Eukaryota; kingdom Metazoa; phylum Arthropoda; class Insecta; order Diptera; family Scathophagidae; genus Cordilura; species Cordilura impudica. Next base: position 28,769,460 of record OY821519.1, on the reverse strand, counting down.
AAAGCATTTATTGATGACAGACTGCCGGAACATTTTATAAGTTTTTTTTTTCTTGGGTGTGTACATAGTGCTTCTTCGATATCAGTGGTTTTCGATGTAAATATTGAGGTGTAGTGTGGTAATAAACCTTTTTTGATTATGAGGCCATTGTCGTCAACAATTGCAAAACCGTTATCTGCTTCTGATTTTGAACCATCACAGAACCAGAATGTCCATTTATTTTGTTTCCATTCGTTGAAAATTTGTTTATGGTACTGTCTCAGAGTTTCTGGGCTATTATATATTTTTGGGGGCATGTTAGATTCTATGAAAAAGTCGGAAATATTTGTCCATGTAGGATGTGTGGAACGGAAAGGTGATGGCTTATTTAGGTGTATTGAAAACTCGCTGGCATCGTCGTGGATGGATGATATTGTTGTTTTAATTTTTGGTTTTCTTTTGAGTTTGAGATAACCTTTCGAGTCCTGAAAAATAATGTTGGAATTATTTGAAGATATTTTCACAATCTGATTACATATGAGTTTTTTATATCGATCTTCAATTGATGGTAAGTCAAGTTCGTGTAATATGTTTCTTATCGGTGTAGTATAGAAAGCTTGGGTGATGGTTCTAAGAGCGGAATGATAATACTTTTTAATTGGTGATAGATTTGCTTTCGCCGCTTTGCCATATACTATACTATTTTGCTCAGGATAATTGATTTTAAAATATGTTTAAGTGTGGTAATATGGGTTTCGCTAGATGACTCATTAAGGAACCTTAAAATATTTAGTCGTTTTGATAGATCTGAAGAGAGATTTTTTATATGATCATACCTGTTTTTGATAAATATTAAGCCAAGGATTTTTAGTTCCCAAACATTTTGGAAATTGTGATTATTTATTTTAAAAGTTGGCGAAGAACAGTTATGTTTGCGATATACATGTAAGTGTTTGGATTTCGGTTTGGATATAGTTGCACCTGAAGTAGAGGACCAGTTATTAAAATCTGTCATCAGTTTGCTGAGGTTGTTTTGGATTTTTGTGCAATCATCAATTTTTGTAAATAAATAGAAATCATCAGCGTAAAGGCAATGGGAGAAATGTTTCTATTTTGACATGATATTGTTGATCTTTTCAAAAGCTATGAGGAACAATATCACCGACAGTGGTGATCCTTGTGATATTCCATTGCCGAGTTATGTAGCTATCGATGTATAACCGTTATTTTTAACAGTAAAAGTCCTACTTATAAGAAAGGATTTGATATAGCGATACATATTGTTGTCAATGTTCCACTTTTTCAGTTGATTTAAAATGGAGCGAATGCCGATTTTATCATACGCCTTTTCGAAGTCTATACAAAGTACAGAGCAGTGATTTCGAGTAGATAGATGTTTAGCTAGATAATATTCTAGATTTATTAACGTATCAATTGTACAGCTGTTTAGGTCTAAAGGCCATTTGTTTAGTGTCTATGAGTTTATTTTGGAATTAGCATAATATTATTTAGAACTAACCCTTTAGTACCCTTATATTTTTAAGTTAAGATTTTTAGTTTTTTTTATAATAGACTGATATTGACCCACAAGTACTTAAGGCTTAATTTAAACAAAAAAAAATAAATAACAAGTAAGAAAATTATAGTCGGTCTAGACCGACTATACGATACCCTATACCATGCGTTTAGAAACCCTATCTCTTAGGCCCAACTAACTGGACATAGAAAATAAGCAAAAACCAAATTTGAGTGGGATTTTTATTAATTTTCTTGGCTGCAGATATTAAAAAGTTCATATCGGATGCTATATCAATATAGGGACTAGGTCCAAAAATGGACCGATCCGGATCATGTTTGGTAAAGTCTCTTGTATTTTGCAAAAATATATACAAACAAAATCTGAGAAGAATCAGTGCAATATTTTTGTTTTTTAATAGATTTAAGTGAAGATCGGGAAGCAGCTCTATATGGGACCAAAGGGATCATTTTTGGACTACTCACTAACGGACGTAATGAATGCATACAAACCCCAATTTGAGTAAGATTTATGTGACAATTTGGATCTTATGCCAATTTATGTCGATTTCATATGGGTAATTTGTATGGGCGCTAGGTCTGAACATGGACCGATTCTCACCAATTTCAATAGCATTCATCCCATGGCCGATAAAAGCTTATATGCCAAATTTCATCAAAATATATTCATATTTACGACAAGCTTTTGATTACAAGCTTTACATGGACACACAGACGGTCGGACGGACATTGTTAAATCAACTCAGAAAGTGATTCTGATTCGATCGGTATAATTAAAGATGGGTCTAGGTCAAATATTTTTGGTTGTTACAAACAGCAGCACAAAGTCATTATACCCAAACCACATTAGTGGTATAGGGTATAAAAATCGAGAACCACACGGGTTAATTTCAGAAAATAAGTCTAGGATATTATTTTTTAGAGTTATTTAAATATTATCAACAAGTCTTATCGCAATCCTTCCACAAATATATATTATTTTGACATTTTGTTTTATTAAAATGTAAATCGCCTTAAATTTGACTTATGACCTCAAAGAGGAACAGTTTAAGGTGTTTCAATTTCAACTTAATTTACAAGATTGAGAACTTATATCAAGTAGTATAATACCTTGACAAAAGATGAGTGATATATGAAAACACCAAAAATATGTAGCCTAAAAGTTGAAAAGGTATGAAAAATCACATTTTTCTTCAATTCCGCTGAAATAAAAACGCTTCCCTCATTAAATTAAGAACAGGATACCTACAATATTTGGCATTTTTAATCACATATGTTAATAACACCTTAAACGCCAATCGCTGATTTCGGAAAATTTCTTGAACTAAAATTTTGAGAAAGTAAAATTGGAGATTTTGACATTAATTTAGAACGGCATAACAATACACGAAATTCAAAATACTTTACATAACATCATTTTGGGATCAGGGGAAATGTTATTGTTGTAAATTATGTCAATGTTTTTGAAAATGTGAGCTCAATTTTCTTAGTCAAGTAGTCTCTGGCGCATTTATTAACCGATAATAGATTTTGTTGTTTTGTTTTAAGGATAATTTACTCTAGATTATGGTTTATTAAGTGATTTAATTGAAACGCTATTATTAATATCAAAATTTTTGTGAAAAATGATTTTTTTTTTTTTTTTTTTTTTGATAATTTTTACATATGAATGCACATTTGAACTTTGTGCCCAATGCGCGTCCAGATAGCATTGTCCCATTTGGCTTAAATTTTGCGTACTTTAGTTTTAAATCCAGTGTCACAATAATGCAACCCGCACACCTCAAAATTCGACCAAAAAATTTTTTCATACAAACCGCTGTGACCCTTATGTCCCATGAATTTTTTCCTTGAAGGAATTGAAAAAAAAATATTTTTGACGACACCTTTGTTTAGAAATGTTGGGTCGTTAAGTACGAATCCCCAAAAAAAAAATTTTTCCAACAGTTTAGGTTCGGTCGTGAAAGGGTTAATAGAAGATGAAGATTTGCAACGACAGCCGATGAAAATACAAAAATTATTTTAATTTAAATGTGTTTCTTTACTTTTGTTAAATATTGTGGAATTTTTGTTGCAATCTTTTACGTAAATAATTTATTCAATGTAATGTACACTTTTGACTAATTTTAATAAATGGAATTTTGTTGTTGAGGTAGTAGCCTAGATTTAGGTTCTTTAGAAAAATTTTTATTCTTTTTTATTATTAAAAGAAAAAAAACTAAGTATAATATTTTCTTTAACTTGGCAACCTTATTGCCGGTGTTCTTCTTTTGTAGTAAATTTGTTTAACAATGAAATTGGACAACTTTGTCAATAAGAACAATTGTTGTATTAAACAATAAAATTAAGTTCGTTAATGAGGCAGTACAAGAACAATGAAAACACAGACACAAGCAACAGCAAAAAAAGGAATAACAAATATTTATACAAAAGTTGTTATAAATTCAATTCAATTGTTTTCGAACAATTTAACTGCTTCATTGCTGCTAACAATAAAATATTTTAAAAACGATTTAAATAAAAGTTCTTTTTTAGCTTTTACTTTTTGTAAAACACTTTTTTTAGGGCGAAAAAATATACATATAATATTTTGAATGGCCCTTTTTTTACTTGAAAAAAAAAATTGTTAAAGTTTTAAAATTCTTGTCTTCTACGAACATCGAATATTATTTGTACCAGTGACGCGTAACAAATATAAATTTTTACCCATGACCTCTTCTTATTGATCTAAACACGTGTATTGATTCAACTGAAAAGTTTTCCCAGAACTAGAAAAACGAAGACCAGTGGAAGACATTATTTTAATTGGAAGTATTTTCCAAAGAAAAATTATTATATCTTTTCGAAAGTTTCAAAGTTTCAGTTTCTGGACAGAAAACAAAAACATGATTATTAGTTTATTAGGAAGGTGATTTAAAACTCTTCATAATGTAAAAACAGCAAATACTTTTAGATTAGACATGTTTCTTTGCAAAAAAAAAAATTCTACGTATTTATATTTATTGTTAAAAAGTAAACAATACCTATCAAAAAAACAAAAAAGGTCATGTCATTAAAATATGTTAATATGTGAACTGGAGGATCCCCGTCTCCTTTACGAAAAAACATTTTTTTTTTGGTACTTTTTATCCAGTCTAAATATTACTTACGGTACCAGAATTTACCTGTCTGATACGTCCTGGGTGACAGCCAGAAATTTATTCATTAAATTTTCGGAATTTCCAAGACCCCGATCAATACCTTCTGGATATGTTGATCGTAAACAGCGGTTTGTATGAAAAAAAATTTTTTGGTCGAATTTTGAGGTGTGCGGGTCGGATTATTGTGACACTGGATCTAAAACTTTAGTGCGCAAAGTTTGAGCCAAATCGAACAATGCTTTCTGCTTGCGCATTGAGTTTAAAGTTCAAATATGCATTTATATGTAAAAATTATCAAAAAAATCATATTTCAGAAAAATTTTGATACTAATATATGCTTTTCAATTAAATTAATAAATAAACCATAATCTAGAGTAAATTACCTTTCTAACAAAACAACAAAATCTTTTATCGGCTTAAAAACTTCCAAGTTATATCATGTTACCCAGGCAATAAATGCGCCGCAGCCATTTGATTAAGAAAATTGAGCTCACATTTTCAAAAATATTGACATAATTTACAACAATAACATTTCTCCTGATCCCAAAATGATCTTATGTAAAGTAGTTTGTATCTCGTCTACTGTTATGCCGTTCTAAATTAATATCAAAGCGGTCCGTATTTTTTAGCACTATTTCAAAATCTCCAATTTTACTTTTTCAAAAATTTTGTTCAAGAACTTTACCGAAATCAAAGATTGGACTTTAAGGTCTTATTAACAAAATATATGTGATTAAAAGTGCCAAGAACTGTAGGTATCCTATTCTTAGTTTGGCGAAGGCAGCGTTTTTATTTCAGCGGATTTGAAGGAAAATGTGATTTTTCATACTTTTTCAAGTTTTAGGCTACATCTTTTTCGTATTTCACACATCTTTTGTCAAAATATTATACTACTTGATATAAGTTCTCAATTTTGTACATTAAAGTTAAATTGAGATGCTATCAACTGTCCCTCTTTAAGGTCAAAAGACAAATTTAAGGAGATTTACATTTTTTTAATACAAAATATCGAAATAATATACATTTATTTGTGGAAGGATTTCGATAAAACTTGTTGCTAATATTTAAATAGCTCTGAAATTTTCTGAAATTAACCCGTGGGGTTCCCGATTTTTTTTTTTCTTCTAAATAATATTATGCAAACTTGTATTTTGTGCCATTTGTAAATTTTTTTTTTTTTTTCATTTAACCGTTTTGATATTAATTTAGAACGGCATAACAATAGACGAGATGCAAAATACCTTACATAAAATCATTTTGGTATCAGGAGAATGCGAAAATATTGCTGTTGTTTTAAATTATATCAATGTCTTTGAAAATGTGAGCTCGATTTTCTTAATCAAATGGTCTGCGGCGCATTTATTGCCTGGGGAACTTGATATAACTTGGCTGTTTTTCAACCGATTATAGATTTTGTTATTTTGTTAGAAAGATAATTTACTCTAGATTACTGTTTATTAATTTATTTAATTTAAAAGCAATTATTAATACCAAAATTTTGCTCGAAAATGATTTTTTTGATAATTTTTATATATAAATTCATATTTGAACTTTGAGCTCAATGCGCGTCCAGTAAGCATTGTCCGTTTTGGCTTAAATTTTGCGCACTAAAGTTTTAGATCTAATTTCATAATAATCCGACCCGCACGTCTTGAAATCACAAAAAAAAATTTGACTGTCACAATAATGAACATAAATAAAGATTTTTTGTTTTGCGTATAGGGTTTGATAGCTCTAAAATTACTACGAGAACTTCCGCGATATGGCGATTTGAGCGATTTTTTGCGAAGACTTAAGCATTTTTTGGCGCTTTTTTGTGCTCTTATTTTTTTATCTTTTAAAATTTTTTTTTTTTCTATTACAAAAAAAGATGGGCTTAAGTACTCAATAAACGCCATTGAAATAAAAAAACCCACCCTTTTCACGGTTTTCGAGTAGCGGCCATTTTATTATTTTTTGTATGTTGCTTTTTCATTTTTTTTCTGTTTTATGTTCATTTTTAATTGTATTTTTACTAGCTGTAACTCGATGCGCTTCGCTACACACATCGTAGCGAATTAATAAACTAGAAATAAGTTTAATAGAAAACTATTTTATTTACATTTCGTGAATTCTGATTTCGGCGGTTTTTGTTTTTTTTCGATTTTCGAGTTTGGCATTTATTGAATTTGGCGATTTTTGTTCTTCGCGATTTTGAGTTTTGTCGATTTTTGATTTTGCCGATTTTTGGATTTTGGCGATTTTGATTTGGGCGATTTTTGTTTTTTGCGATTTTTGATTTATGCGGTTTTTGATTTTGGTGATTTTTGATTTAAGCGATTTTTGTTATTAGCGATTTTCGGTTTGGTCGATTTTTGATCATGGCGTTTTTTGTTAGCTGGGATTTTTTATTCGCAATTTTCGGTTTTGGCGATTTTTGTTTTTTGCGATTTTTGATTTTGGCGAGTGTTGTTTTTTGGGTTTTTTAATTTTGGCGTTTTTTGTTTTTTGGGATTTTTTATTCGCGATTTTCGGTTTTGGCGATTTTTGTTTTTTGCGATCTTTAATTTTGGCAATATTTTTAATGCGATTTTTGTGTTTTGCGATTTTTGACTTCAAGATTTTTGTTCTATTTTTGCAATTTCTTATTTTGGCGATTTTTGATTTAAGCGATTTTGTTATTCGTGATTTTCTGTTTTGGCGACGTGCCCTGCTTTTTTTAATTCTATTATTATTTATTATTAACGCCAAGAAAAGATTGGCAAAAAAGCAGCAAATAAAGGCGATTAATAAGCTGGATCAAAGACTGGGTATTTAAAAATTTGCAAAACTTAAATACTTTATCAGCTACAACAAATTAATTAAAAAAATATTTATGTTATAAATGGACCTAATTTGATTACGATAAAATTTTATTAAATTCTTTATTTTTTATTTTTTTTATTATTATTATTATAACTTTTTTTTCAACTAGTGCTTACTTCGTGAATCGTAACACTTAGCTCATGTCTGATTTGACAGATAATTAGCTTTATCCTTCCGCTGAACGAATATGGTTGTGTATACGCTTGAACAACGCTGGGAAATATTGCGACATTACTTTGAAAATCATGGTAATGTTGCAGAATGTGTGCGAAAATTGCGTACGGATTTTGGAAGAAGAAAAGCACCGTCAGTTCCGTATGTTCGTTATCTTGTGAAAAAAGTGAAAGAAACTGGCATCCTCATCGATAAACCAAAGCGTGAAAAGCCAAAAACAGTGCGTACACCCGAGAATATTGCTGCTGTGGCAGAAAGTGTGCGTGAAGCGCCATCAACATCAATTCACCGTCGTTCTCAAGAATTGAACATTTCGGAGGCATCATTGAGACGAATTTTGCATAAAGACCTTGGTATCACACCATACAAAGTCCAATTGATTCAGGAGTTGAAGCCAACTGACCATCCAATGCGTTTTCACTTCGCTAAGTGGGCCTGCGATCGACTTACAGAAGATGCCGATTTTGCCAAAAAAAAATCATCTTTTCAGATGAAGCTCATTTTGATCTTTGCGGGTATGTAAACAAGCAAAATTGTCGCATTTGGGGCACAGAAAACCCGCACGCATACATTGAAAAGCCGATACACCCAAAACGAGTCAGTGTTTGGTGCGGATTTTGGTCCAGAGGCATAATTGGGCCATTTTTCTTCGAAAATGAGCAAGGAGTGGCCGTTACAGTCAATGGCGATCGTTATCGGGCCATGTTGAACGAATTTTTGTTCACAAAAATTGAAGAGGAGGATATCGGCAACATTTGGTTTCAACAGGATGGCGCTACGTGCCACATAGCCGAAGCTACACTCGATGTTTTGCGCCCTGTTTTTGAAGATCGCATTATCAGCCGCAGAGCTGATGTCGCTTGGCCACCTCGGAGCAGCGATTTGACACCGTTGGACTATTATTTGTGGGGTGCCTTCAAAGATAAGTGTTACGCCAACAAGCCAGAGACAATTGACGCTTTAAAGGACAATATTCGTGAAGCCATTGGTGAAATACAGCTGCACTCAATCGATAATGTGCTTAAAAATTGGACCGATCGTGTAGGCTACTGCATGGCCAGCCGAGGCAGCCATTTGAATAAAATTATTTTCCATTATTAACCGGAAGGATTGTACTTTCAAATAAAAAAGGAAATTTGAGATAATATTCAGTATTTGTTTTTATAGCATTTTCAAAAAAAAAAAATATTTGGCGGACCCTTTATTAATAGGCTAGGCGCTTTCTTGTGACTGATGGTTTATTCTACCGTTTTATCTTGATTTCGACCAAACGTATATTATTCGAAAGGTATTTCTTTTTAGCCGATTTACAAATTTTTTAATTTTTTCCTTTATTTTGAGTAAATTGCTTTTAAAGTTTCTACTAACACATACATAAAATTATACAATGCTATCTGTGTGTTTATTAAATTTGTTAATGCGTTTGTAATAAAAAGAGTTTGTTTTTGTGTTGATACTTTTAGGGTCATTATTTAATGAAAAAATAAAATTTCCTAGAATTTTCGCTCGAATTTCGAGGGCTGGAATCTGCTAGTATACATAAATGGGCATGTACTAATATATATATATATATGTATATATATATATTATGTCCAGTAGTTCCTAAAAGGAGCAAAGGGCCATAACGAATTCTTTCCAATTGGTCCTTCTTAATGCAAGTTTTTTTATTTCACTCCAGCTTAAGCCGCCTTGAGTAATTTCAGCTTCAAGTTGTCGTCTCCAGGTGTGCGACGGTCGCCCAACTTTTCGTGTGTTTCCATGCGGGTTCCAATCTTTAGCAGCCTTTGCCGTGTCTCCATGTGGTCTGCGGAGCGTGTGACCAATCCAGCGCCATTTACGATTTAGACTCCCAATGTGGATTGGGCGTTGGTATGTTTGCTCTCATAATTCGATATTGGGAATCATGTTAGGCCAAAAGGTTTTTAAGATTCTTCGCAGACAGCGGCTGATGAATACCTGTATAAATAAAAAATATTTCATAGAAAATTGTTTTTTTTTTTGTGTTTAAGGCCATCAACCCCAAGTCTGGCAGCAATGTCCTTTACGTTATTTCTGTGGTCACAAGCGATAACCGCCTAAGTTGACTTAAGAACGATTTGAGTTACGTATGCTATCATATTCTACTAAAATCGCTTTATATTTACGTGAAATCCCCATTTCTCTAACACTGTTTATTAAAAAGATATTTATAAAAATATACTGACCTAAGTCGTAATGAAGCCCCATTACATTTATATAAAAAGTCATTTTTCTCAAAAGCATGATTTTCGACTTAGCCGGTTAATGCTTGTGACCACAGATTTATGTCAACCTAAAAACCATTAACTATAAAATTAATTTTGTTATGTTTTTAGTCGCACACAAATTTGCTTCATCTTTTTTTGTGTATGTTAATATTAAAATAAATTGCCATAAATGATGTTTGCTACGATTAAGGCGACCATGCATAAAATTAATACCCATAAGTTACGGGTATTAAAAATAAATTTGTTATAAAGAATGCTTGCGAAAAGTTTTTTTTTGTTAGCAAATCAAAAACTAAGAAAGAAATAAAAAAAAAACTTCAGGCTAATTCGATAGTGGCAGACATGCCATTCAGAGATCTTTCTAATCCAATCTTATACAGTAAAAGATGTTCTTTGTTCATAAAAATATACAAAATTATGCAGATGGACCTGAACAACATATTTACTATTAGAAAAATTGAGGAAGTGTATTGCTATTAACAATTGGAGACAAAAAGCGGTCGCGATAGACATGGCGACAGACAGACATCATTTCAGAGGATGTTTGTAAAACACAGAAAAGCTCTGAAGAAACAATTGTTGATATTTAATATAAGAGCTAGTTTATTAATAAAGCGTATAAAAACATGAATTTATTTTTTCATTTAATAAATTATTTTATAAGACCCTAAAGGTTGCTGTTCAATTTTAGCCAATTCAAAATTCAACACTTTTTTAAATATCGATAACATTATTGTCGTTATTGTCATTAAAAAATTAATAAAAGAGGCTTATGTCTTTTATTATTTTTCAATTCAGCACAGGGCTTTTCATATACAATCTTTGCAAACACATTAACAAATTTAATAAACACACACACTAAATTTAAATGCATTTTACTCTAAAAAAATTAAAAAAAATATAAAAATCTGTAAAACTGGTGGACAGCTAAAAAGAAATTAATTTCGAATGAGGTATATTTGGTAAAAGTGGGGGATAAAACTGACATACTTACATCGGTCACAAGAAATCGCTTTACCTATTAATATTATAGATTTATGTATGTGTTAGTAGCAACTAAAACTGCATTTTACTCAAAAAAAAAAAAAAATAATAATTTAAAAATTTAAAAATCTGTAAATCTGGTGGACAGCTAAATAGAAATTCCTTTCAAATGAGGTATGTTTGGTCAAAGTCGGGGTAAAACTGATAAAGTTACATTGGTCACAAGAAATCACCTTGCCTTATAAGTCTTTCACGACCAAACCTAAACTGCTGGAAAATTTTTATTTTTATTTTTTGTGGATTCGTACTTAACGACCCAACATTTCTACACAAAAGTGTCGTCAAAAATATTCAAGGAAAAAATCCGTGGGACATATATGTATGTCCCATTGGTAGTCAACGGTCAAAATTAGTGAGCAACTAATTTACTCCGCTCAAAGCAAGTCAGTGATTTTTTATTTTTTACATAAATAACTGTAGCTTTGGTTTTGTAATTGTTACAAATTTTTTAATATAGATCACAGAGAATCGATTACTACTTTTTTAGTTTGTACTGAAAATGAAAAGGAAAATCGGACAAACGCTATATGTTCCTTTTGTAAAAATTCTTTTTGTTTCACAAAAAACCGTAATTGCTTCGAAGATTATCATAACTGATTTTGTATTTTTGAGATATTTAGAATTAACCTTTTACTAATGCCCTTTTTTATCTGACGAAAAATGTCGCACTTTATTTGCACTTTTTTCGAAAAGTGAATTTTTTTTATAATTTCTGAATTAAGAGCTACCTCTTATACATCAAACGAAAGGTCTCAAAGGCAAGCACTCGTAAATCGCAAAAAATTGCAGCCATTGACTTTTTTCAGGTCATAGTGTGAGAATATTCCCCCACTATTTCCCTTTTTTTTAATATAGTCGTCCTACTGCGTCAAAGAGGGTAGTAATCAATTTTTGTTTCTCATTTTATGAACACAGCTCTTTGAGACCTTTCGAGTAATGTATAAGGTAAGGTTGCTATTAATTTAGAATATATAGAAAATTGCACTTTTCGAAAGAAGTGCAAATAAAGTGCGACATTTTTTGTCAGAAATATAAAACGTCTGAAATATAAACGGCCTGACTTTAGGTGAGTGTGTTAAAGCGCTGACCAAAAAGTGCAAGTACGAGTGTATGTGAAGGTTCATGGTTCAAAACCTCACAGCCGCCCTAAGTAGAAAAAATCTTCATATAGAAACAATCTATTCAATTAAAACATAACAATTGTCACAATGTTCAATAAATCGCTGATGAAGGCTGAAATGCCAGAAACCGGTCCGATTAAGAATACAGTGCAGTTATGAATTTTTGAAATATATACTTTCTTCTTCTTTACCACGCACTATTTAAAATATAAAACGTCTTTTTTACCATTGAAGACCAATTAGACATACATGTCCCATACTGAATTTTGCTGAATAATATACCAATTCCAAATAATTTGGTGTTTCTGAAAACCATAAATACTGGTCAAATTTTAATGTTTTTGGTTCAATAACGTCTGAATTAACCCAACTTTTACCGCCGTGTGTTTGAACACACGTTTATCATTTCTCGACTTTAAATAAATATAAAACTTAGATAAATATAAATGATTAAATTTGTGGGGGGCTTATATTAAGGTTTAGTCTATTACCAAAAAATTTAAATATTTTTTGAAAATTTTCGCAAGTCCCTTCCTTCGTAAGGGGGTTGTTTAAAAAGTGTCAAAAAATAGACTATTTTTAAACTTATTATATAATATATATTAAAAAGTGAAAATTATTTTATATATATTGGAGTGTTTTGTCTACCGTCTAAATAAGAACACAAGTCATTTTACCCACCACATAGATGCATAAATTTGACGCTAGGTGGCAGTAAATACTGGCGTGTGTTTCACCACACGTTGGTAAATAAGGTATCATATGACATTTGATATTTTTTGTACCAGTAGCATCGTGTTGCTTTACAGAGCAGACATTTTCTTTTCATTACAACATTTTATGGTAATTTTTATTTATTATTTCAATTTTATCTTTCTTATTTTTTGAAATAATTTAATTTAAATTGTAAATAATAGTGAAATTGTGTAAAATGTCGTGCCGAAAGTACATCACAAACGCAGACTTACAGCACATCATCGATAACTGGAGCGATGATGAATGTGACCATCCAGATGAAAGAGCATCCGCAATTGAAACAGTTATTTGTTTGCCCTCCAATAATACTGCCGGTGATCCGGATTGTGAAACAATAGATGATGACAAAATATCAACCAATATTTTTTGCGATGAGAGTCCGTTGAACGAAACAGCTGGTACAGCTCTTCTTATTGTTTCTTTTGTTTTGCGTTGCTAATTATGTGTGATTATAGGTACAATTGAAGTAATTTACACATCAACTATTGTCGATCATGGTGGTCCGGAAGTCGAAGTTGAACAGGAGGAACCTCAGCCATCATCTTCAAAAGCACTGCCCAAACAAATATATCGTCCGGCAACCGATTTCAAACCGGTTTGGAAAAAAACCAAGCGAACTGCCTACGATATTCATCCGGTACACGAGCCATTGATAAAGAAAAAGCAAGAACCACTGCTCCGAACTATATGTGAAAAAAATCCATTTGAATTGTTTAAACTATTTTTCGACGATGAAATAATTTGTCTGCTTGTAGACGAAACAAATCGATATGCTGCCCAACAAAATATAGGCACCATTTGCGACAAATATCTTATACAACGTTTTACGGGAATTCTGCTATTTTCTGGCTATCACAAAATTCCTCAGACTGCTTTTTATTGGAGCATGGATGCAGCGTATGGCATTCCATTGATTCGCCAAACAATGTCGCGGAACATCTTCACGAAATTGAAAGCGAACTTTCATATCGCTAATAACGACAACTTAGATATTTCTGATAAGTTCGCAAAGGTTCGGCCATTGTTTGGCAAGCTCAACAAACGTTTATGCAGTTCGGTGTTTTTGTGGAGCATTTGTCGATCGACGAGACAATGGTTCCTTACTTCGGCCGCTATTCTGCAAAAATGTTTATACGTGGAAAACCGATTCGTTTTGGGTTTAAACTGCGGGAACCATGTTCGCACAATGGTTATATATTCCAGTTCATACCATATTCCGGTGCATCCGGCATTTATAATAAGAGTTTGGGACTATTGAAACATTGTGAGCATCCAATGCAGCACACCGTCCACTTTGACAATTTTTTTACTTCCCATTACTTGATGTGCTTGCTCAAAGAGAAAGGCTTCTGCGCAACTGGAACTGTTCGAGCAAATCGTGTTGCCGGCGCCCCTTTGAAAACTGGAAAACAAGCTTTGAAGAAGCACGAAACCGACTATGCATACGATGTGCGAAATGACGTTTTGATAATTCGTTGGATGGATAATTCTGAAGTTACTATCGCAACCAATTATGACGCAATCGATCCGATGGTAATAGTGCAACGATACAGCAAGGAAAAGCAGAAAAAAGTTGGCATTCAACAGCATCTCGCATTCAACAACTACAACAGTCATATGGGCGGGAAAAAGTGGTGGTGGCCGCTTTGGGTCCAATGTTTGGACAGCGCTGTTGTCAATGCATGGAAACTCCATTGCTTCGTATCAGCTTCGAAAAAGGAGAAGCCTATGTCTTGACTTTAAAAATTCGATAACCAAGTCTCTGCTACTTTCGTCGGAGGATGCTATGGATGGAACCGAACATTCGTCCACTGACGATTCTGACCCTGACTATATACAGCAAACCTTCCGAAAGTAGATGGATTGCACGTTCCATTGAAAACAAATAATCGTCGCCGTTGCATTGTGTGCACGCCAAAAGCTACCATATTCAAGTGTGAGCAGTGCAACGTCCACATGCACTCAGAGAATTGCTTTAAATTGTTCCACGAAAATAAACAATTTTATTTACAACGTCGCGCCACACGTCCAAACAAAAAACCAAGAATTGAATAATTTCATGTTACCCTCCCTTTATTATCAAATAAATACTTGAAACTAAAAAATAAGCGTTTTTTTACTTACCTCTACTTAAGTTGTTTTACCTAAAAATAGCTTCAAACATTACTTGCCATCTAGTTACCTAAATATGTACCATAAATAACCTTAATAACTAAAAAAAAATTTTTTTACAAAAAAATTTCAAAACACTTTATTTTACCAGCATGTGGTCAAAAAATTCCAACGTTTAAATCGCTGGTAATTAATGACATCCAAATATGATTTTAAAAAAAACATAATTTTCAGACTTTGGGCTCACCGTTAAAGGTCCTGGGAATACATGTGCCAACGTTTTTGATACGGTCTAAAAGCTAAAACCATCCTCTGTCGACTCAAGTCAGCTTTCAAAAATTGTTTGGAAAACTTAGAAAATGTAAGGGAAACTAAAAATGGGAAGTATATGTCCCATTGGTCGTGAAAGTGTTAATATTATAGATTTGAACAAAATATTTGAAAAAGTAAATAATTTTATAAACTAAATGCCAAATTTTTACAACAGACACACTGAATTTCTAAAATGTTTTAGAGGTGTCTTCATATTTTAGGACATATCTTGGCGCAATGGCATAATGACAAACAATACTATCCCAAGTTTACCCAGGTAAATGGATTATTTTGTGAATGAGCATGATGGCAACAAATGGACAGACAGACAGATAAATAATATATATGGTGTCACAAATAAATTTTTCTATTCATTACAAACGGAATGACAGACTGATACATACCTTCTGGACAGTGGTGTGGAAGGTATAAAAGGGCAACCCTTGTAATAACAAAATTGTTCACATCGCCCCGATCATGAGTTTCAGCTTTTTTAAACTTCTTTGGCTGCTCTCTAATCTAAGTGGTTCTATTTATAACTCTCGCAATATTTTTCTGTTTGACTAAAACAAAACATTTGTAAGTTTCCTGTTTCCTAGCATAAGCCAAATTCCAATTTCCTATTAAGTGCCACTTATTTTAAGGCTGAATTGCTTTTTTAATCTTAACATCCTAAAGTAATTGCTCACATCTTATGACAAACATAAATAGAAAAATCGTAATCGTATCGTAAGTATGTATCTTGTTTAACTTTCTATTCAAATACCATGAATGAAAAAGTACATTTAAACAAAAAAACTTTCAAATTTCTTACACACGCATTTTCAAATGTAAAACGAATGAGACCAGACAAAAACGTTTGAATAATTTTATGTAAATCAACATCATTCACATAAAATTGTTTCTTTTTTTATACAAATAATAATATTGTTTTTTCTTGATCCTTAAGCCTTCTTCTCTTTTTTTTCATTTTGTTCATTATCTAATCTATACAATGTAGTACCACGGGTGGTAGACAAAATCTTCTATCTTTAGCAATTTACCCTCCGCCTAGTTTTTATTTTTGTTAAGTAGATCTATTTATTTACATACGTCTTTAGAAGACACATTAATGTTGATTTATTCAAAAAAAAAAAAAACTTTGTCATGTAAATGCAAGAATTTTTACAGACATATGCAGGTTAAGAGTTTAAGTTTTTTGTAAGAGTCGTCATAGTAGATATTGTGTCTACATATGTTGGTTGCCACCAGCAGTTAAAGATTTATGAGTTGTTATTTAGCATAGAGTAAATGGCTTTACAAGACTTAACAACGAAGTTTTCCCATGTTTGAATTTGCATTTTAAAGATAGCAAAAAAAAATATATGTAAAACTATTTAGAAAAAAATTTTGGAGATAAAAATTGCTAAAACCACTTAGAGACTGGCGAAAAAGGATATTAAATCTTCAGAAACTTAAATCTTTAACTAAAAAAGTTTACTTAAAAACCAAAGTATATACATACATACATACAAAACATACTCGTATCACCAAAATACTTTAAATAAATATAATAGATATGACATTATTTCGTTTTGGTTGTGGACAACAAAATACAATTCATGCAAAAACTACAGCATATGTTTGCTTCCGGTTACCTTCCTCATAAAAGTAAGTCGATAGCAGGCGAATAAAGGCATTAGTTCCCTTATGCTTTAGTTAGCATTAAGGTACTTAAAACAGGAAAGTACCTTAACGTACCTTATTTAAGAAAAGAAATTTTTTTAAGAAAAGGTAGAATTCAAGAAAAGGTTCTTTGTAAAGAAATAGTACTTTTAAAGGAAAATTTACTTTTTTAAGAAAATGTACTAAATTAAGAAAAGTTAATTTTTTAAGAAAATGTACTTTTTTAATAAAGGGTACTTTTTACGAAATGTCACTTTTTGAAGAAAAGAAACTTTTTTTTAAAGAAGTGTTAATTTTTTTTAAAGAAACGTTACTGTCTAAGGAAAAGCTACGTTTTGAAGAAAGGGTATTTTTTGAAGAAGAGGTATTTTTATAAGAAAAAAATTTTTTGAAGACAAATATTTTTTTAACAAAAGTTACTTTTTGTTAATTAACTTTACTTTTTTTTAAGAATAAAGACCTTTATGAGAAAATTTACTTTTTTAAAAAAATGTACTTCTTTAAGAAAAGGCTCTTTGAGGAATGTACTTTTTTAATAAAAGGTACTTATTAAGAAAATGTTTCTTTTTTTAAGAAAAACTAAATTTTTAAGTAAAGTTTGTTTTTAAGAAAATGTACTTTTTAAGAGTAGGTTTTTTTTTATGAAAATATGCTTTTTGGAGAAATTTATTTTGTTAAGAAAAGTCATTTTTTAAGAAAGGGTACTTTTTAAGAACAGGTAGATTTCAAGAAAAAGTATTTTTTAAAGAAATAGTACTTTTGAAGGAAATGGTACCTTTTAAGAAAATGTACTTATTTAAGAAATGTTAAAAAAATTTTCCCAAAAAGTACTTTTTTAAGGACAGGCACTTCTCACGATATGTCACTTTTTTAAAAAAGGAACTTTTTAAAGAAAAGTTACTTTTTGAAGAAAAGGAAGTTTTTAGAGAAAATCTACTTTTTAAAGAAAAATTTTTTTAAGAAAAGTAATTTATTGAGAAAAGCTACTTTTTGTCAAGAAAATTTACTTTTTTAAGAATAGAGACTTTTTCAGAAAATATACTTTTTTAAGAAAATTTGCAGTTTCAAGCAAATGTATTTCTTTAAGAAAAGGTTATTTTTGTTAGTGAGAAATGTACTTTTGTAAAAAAAGCTACTTTTTAAGAAAATATATTTTTTAAGAAAAATTAAATTTTAAGTAAAATTTCTTTTTTTTAAGAAAATGTATTTTTTATGAAGATATAAGCCATATCTGAGAAAAGATATTTTTTTAAGAAAAGGTATTTTTATAAGAAAAGGTATTTTTTAAGAAAACGCATTTTTTTATGAAAAGAAACTTTTTAAAAAAGGTACCTACTTAAGAAAGGATTTTTTTATGAATATTTATATGTTTAAGAAGAGCTACTTTTGTAAGTAAAGGTATCTTTTTTGTAAGAAAATGTTCTTTTTAAGAAAACAAAGAAAAGCGACTTTTTTTAAAAAGTCACTTACTTAAGAAAGGACGTTTTTGAAAAAGGTACTTATTTAAGAAATTGTATTTTTTTCAGAAAATTTACTTGTTCACGAAAAAGTACTTTTGTAAGTAAAGGCACTTAATTAATTTAATTAATTTATGTTAATTTTTTAAGAAAAAGTACTTTGTTAAGAAAACGTAGTTTTTTTAAGAAAAAGTACTTTTTTAAGAAAAGCCACTTCTTGATAAAAAGGTAATTTTTGTAAGAAAATGCACTTTTTAAGATAAGAGACTTAAAAAAGTAATTTTTACTTTTAAGAAAAGTGTTTTTTAAGAAAACGTAATTTTTTAAGAAAAAAAAATACTTTTTAAAGAAAAGTAAATTTTTTAAGAGATCCTATTTTAATAATATGTACTTTCTTAGGAAAATGTATTTTTTAAGAAAAGGTACTTTTTTAAGAAAAGTTATTTTTTTAAGAAATTTTATTTTTTAAGAAAAAGTACTTTAGAGAATATTTACTATATAAAGAAAAGTTAACTTTTTAAGAAAAGCTTATTTTTTTAAGAAAATCTACTTCTAAGAAAATGCACATTTTTAAGAAAAGGTACTTTTTTAAGAAAAGATACTTTTTTAAGAAAAGGTACTTTTAAAAAAAGAAAGCGGCTTTTATAAGAAAAGGTACTTTTTTAAGAAAAGGTTGTTTTTTTAACAAATTTTCTAAGAAAATGTATTTCTTAAGAAAATTTGTTTTTTTAAAGAAAATTTACATTTACGAAAAGGTACTTTTTGAAGAAAAGGTTATTTTTTAAGAAAATGTAGTTTTAAAAAAAAAGAAGTTTTTTTTTAAGAAAAGGTACTTTTATACGAAAAGATTTATTTTTAAGAAAAATTAATTTTTTAAGAAAAGGTACTTTTATAAGAAAATTTACTTTTTAAGAAAAGATACTTTTTTAAGAAAACGTACTTTTTAACAACTTTTTAAAAAAATGTACTTTCTTAAGAAAATTTGTTTTTTAAGAAAATTTACTTTAACGAAAAGGTACTTTTTTAAGAAAAGGTTATTTTTTAAGAAAATATACTTTTTTAAGAAAATTTACTTTTTTAAGAAAAGTTACTTTTAAATTACTTTTTTTAAGAAAAGGTACTTTTCTAACAACTTTTTTAAGAAAATGCATTTGCTTAAGAAAATTTGTTTATTTAAGAAAATTTACTTTTACGAAAAGGTACTGTTTTAAGAAGAGGTTATTTTTTTAAGAAAATATACTTTTTTTAGAAAATGTACTTTTTTTAGAAAAGGTAGTTTTTTAAGAAATGCTACTTTTTTTAAAAAATTTACTTTTTTAAGAGAAGGTACTTTTTTAAGAGAACGTACTTTTTTAAGAAAAGGTACTTTTATAAGAAAAGGTACCTTTTTAAGAAAGGGTACTTTTTTAGCAACTTTTTGAAGAAAATTTACTTTCTTAACAACTTTTTAAAGAAAATTAACTTGCTTAAAAAAATTTTTTTTAAAGAAAATTTGCTTTTACGAAAATATACATATTTGAGAAAAGGTTATTTTTTTAAGAAAATGTACTTTTTGAAGAAAATGTACTATTTAAAGAAAGGTAATTTTTTAAGAAAAGGTACTTTTATAAGAAAAGTTACTTTTTTAAGAAAAGGAGTTTATAAAAAAAATTTACTATTTTAAGAAATCGTACTTTTTTAACAACTTTTTAAGAAAATGTACTTTATTAAGAAAATTTGTTTTTTAAGAAAATCTACTTCTACGAAAAGGTACTTTTTTAAGAAAATTTTATTTTTTTAGGAAAATGTATTATAGCAAACAAGATACTTTTGTGTTTTAAATAGTATTTATTATTATTATTATTGCAGCTCTATCTAGGAGCTAAACTATTAATTGATTGATTGATAAATTATTAATGAGTAATTGATTATAAAAGGTTCTTCTTTATATACATATTTTCAACCTATATTAACAACAACAATGTGTTACCTGCACTTGGGTCAGCATAAACATAAGTGTGCCAGCGTAACAACAACATACAATAAGAATATACGCAGTCATACAATGTTTTGCAAATGCAGTGGTCAACAATATTGATATTTGTTATTTCCGCATTTGCAAACATTGTACGCTATGCAGTGTGGGTATTATACAGCACACTACGAAAGTCGTGTTACGCTACAGTATTTTTTTAAAGAAAATTTACCTTTTTAAGAAAAATTTACTTTTTTAAGAAAAGTTATTTTTATACAGAAAGGTACTTTTATAAGAAAAGTTACTTTTTTAAGAAAACGTATTTTTTAGCAACTTTTTTAAGAAAATGTCCTTTTTAAGAAAATTAGTTTTATAAGAAAATTTACTTTTACGAAAAGGTACTTTTTTAAGAAATGGTTATTTTTTTAAGAAAATTTACTTTTTTAAGAAAATGTTTTTTTTTAAGAATATGTACTTTTTTACGAAAAGGTACTTTTTTAAGAAAAAGTATTTTTATGAGAAAATTTATTTTTATAATAAATGTACTTTTTTACGAAAAGGTACTTTTTAAGAAAAGATACTTTGTTAAGAAAACGTAGTTTTTTTAAGTTCATTTTTAAGAAAAGCCACTTTTTGATAAAAGGGTAATTTTTGCAAGAAAATGTACTTTTTGAGAAAAGATACTTAACAAAGTATTTTTTTAAGAGAAGATAGTTTTTAAGAAAAAACGCTTTTTAAGAAGAAGTAATTTTTTAAGAATAAAAAGATACTTCTTAAAGAAAAGATAATTTTTTAAGAGATTTTATTTTAAGAATATGTACTTTTTTAGGAAAATGGATTTTTTAAGAAAAGGTACTCTTTTAAGAAAAGGTCCTCTTTTAAGAAAACGTAATTTTTTAAGAAACTTTATTTTTAAATGAAAAGTTTTTTTTAAGAAAAAGTACTTTAGAGAATATTTACTTTATAAAGAAAAGCTAATTTTTTTAAGAAAATGTTATTTTCTAAGCAAAAGGTACTTTTTTAAGAAAAATTACTTTTATACAAAAAGGTACTTTTATAAGAAAAGTTACTTTGTAAGAAAAGGTACTGTTTTAAGAAAGGGTACTTTTTTAACAACTTTTTAAGAAAATGTGTTTTCTTAAGAAAATTTGTTTTTTAAGATAATTTACTTTTACGAAAAGGTACTTTTTTAAGAAAAGGTTATTTTTTAAGAAACTTAGAAACTTTACTTTTTAAGAACAAGGTATTTTTTAAGAAAAGTTACTTTTAAGTTACCTTTATTAAGAAAAGGTACTTTTCTAGCAACTGTTTTAAGTAAATGTACTTGCTTAAGAAAATTTACTTTTACGAAAAGGTACTTGTTTAAGAAAAGGTAATTTTTTTAAGAAAATATACTTCTTTAGGAAAATGTACTTTTTTAGAAAAAGTACTTTTTTAAGAAGTGGTGCCTTTTTAAGAAAAGGTATTTTTTTAAGAAATGGTATTTTTTAAGAAGAGGTACTTTTTTAAGAGAAGGTACTTTTTTAAGAGAAGGTACTTTTTGAAGAAAATGTACTATTTAAAGAAAGGTAATATTTTAAGAAAAGGTACTTTTATAAGAAAAGTTACTTTTTTAACAAAAGTTACTTTTTTAAGAAAAGGTACTTTTTTAAGAGAAAGCATTTTTTTTTAAATGTACTTTTATAAAAAAAAAATTACTTTTTAAGAAAAAGTACTTTATTAAGAAAATGCGCTTTTTTAAGAAAAGGTACTTTTTTAAGAAAGGGTGCTTTTATAAGGGGTACTTTTTGGAAAAGGTACTTTTTTAACAAAATGTACTTATCTAAATAGAAATTTACTTTTTTAATAAAAGGTATTTGGTAAGAAAATATACTTTTTTTTAAGAAAAATTAATTAAGTAAAAATTGTTTTTTAAGAAAATGTATTTTTTATGAAAATATAAAGGGCATTTTTTATAAAAAGCCATTTTAAGAAAATTCGACTTTAAAAAAATGTTCTTCAGCTATTTTATTTTAATTTATAACTATATTTTTGGTTGGCCGATTTTTATGATTTTGGGCATTTTAGTTAGATACAGGTTTCAACAAAAAAAAAAAGTAAAATCGTAATTTTTCAAGTTGTCAGTCGCGTTGAACCACCTCTAAATTCTGTTGATTGGGCCAAAACTTTGTATTTCTCAGTATTATTGCTATTCGCATATTTCTAGGGGGCGAGACTGCAAGTTTGAACATTTCTTCTTATTAAGGGCCACCCTAATGTACATATGTAAAAAAATTGTTGTGGAAAAAATGAAAATGTTATGTATGAAATTGTAACATGAATAAGCCTTAAGTCGATTAAAAAAATTACATGGATTTTTTTTTTATTTATTTAACGTCCTTATTCACTTCATACAGTCAAGTGATATTTTTAGCATATTTTGTTTTTTAATCCATAGAAGTTTACTTCCAAAAATGTATGTCCTTGAAGTACTTTTGAAGTAGGCTTTAGAAATATTTGCTGATTATAATATACTTCTACCTTAAATATTTACACCAGTAATTGGAATTTTTCACAAACTTGTGTTGTAGATATGTTGATATATTTATCAAACAAGAACACTTTTGTATTTTTTAAAATATGTAATACCCGTGGTATAGGTGCGGAGTCTGTGGTCAGGTAACTACCAATAATTGTCACAGACCCACCTTTCGATTCAGAATCACTTTCTAAGTCGCCTTAGCAATATCCATCCATACGCGAGGCATGTCGCAAAATGCCCCAAAAACTTTGTTAATCTATAATTCTTAAATAAATAGTTTACCCCGTTCTCACTAAGAAGCAAAAAGGCTAGATTTCAAATTATATTGACTATTTTCAAATTATAATGACTAATTCTGAAATCCAACCGACATTGTAAAAAGGACCGCCGGTCATTATCGATGATAACGTGCGACTAGTAACCATTAAAAAAGTAGTAACATGATAAAAAAAAACAAAAAATCACCTTTTTCTGAGATAAAAAAACAGTTGAGTTTGACAGCATACCACGCCCACAATTAACAATAATTTAAAATATTTTTTTTGCTAATATAGATATATAGATATATTAGTTACAAAATGGCGTTAAAATTTTAGAAATCGGTAACAAAAAAAAATCGCCTTTTGGCCAATGAAATCAAAATTTCAGCCACAGTGCGTAATTCTAATTCATTGGGTGACATTTTGAATACATATTGATCTGAAAAACAAGATAGTGTTATTTTGAATATTACAACTACATTTTCATACCCTCCACACCTCAGTGGCAGAGGGTATATATAGGTTTGTCATTCCGTTTGTAACGAATCGAAATAAATTCCTGAGACCCAAAAATATATATTTTCTTATCATATTTTTTTATCATTAAAATTAAATATTAAATATTAAAAATTAAAAATTAATAAAAACGAAAAATGGAAAATGAAAAATGAAAAATGGAAAATGAAAAATGGAAAATGAAAAATTCAAAATGGAAAATGAAAAATGAAAATTGAAAAATGAAAAATGAAAATTGAAAATTGAAAAATTAAAAATGAAAAATGGAAAATGAAAAATGGAAAGTCAAAAATGGAAAGTGAAAAATGAAAAATTGAAAATCGAAAATAGAAAATGGAAAATGAGAAATGGAAAATGGGAAATGGAAAATGGAAAATGGAAAATGAAAATGAAAAATGGAAAATGAAAAGTGGAAAATGGAAAATGGAAAATGAAAAATTAAAAATGGAAAATGAAAAACTAAAAATGGAAAATGAGAAATAGAAATGGAACATGAAAAATTAAAAATGAAAAATGAAAAATGAAAAATGAAAAATGAAAAATGAAAAATGAGAAATGAAAAATGAAAAATGAAAAATGAAAAATGAAAAATGAAAATTGAAAATTGAAAAATGGAAAATGGAAAATGAAAAATGAAAAATGGAAAATGCAAAATGGAAAATGAAAAATGACAAATGAAAAATGAAAAAATGGAAAATGGAAAATGGAAAATGGAAAATGGAAATTGGAATATGGAAAATGAAAAATAAAAAATGGAAAATTAAAAATTAAAATTGAAAAATGGAAAATGAAAAATGGAAAACGGAAAACGAAAAATTAAAAATGGAAAATGAAAAATTAAAAATCAAAATTGAAAATTGAAAAATGAAAAATGGAAATTGAAAAATGAAATATGGAAAATGAAAAATGGAAAATGAAAAATTGAAAATCGAAAATGGAAAAGGGAAAATGAAAAGTGGAAAATGGAAAATGAAAAATTAAAAATGGAAAATGGAAAATGAAAAATGGAAAATGAGAAATGGAAAATGGAACATGAAAAATGAAAAATGAAATATGAGAAATGAAAAATGAAAAATGAAAAATGAAAACTGAAAAATGAAAAATGAAAATGAAAAATTTAAAATTAAAAATGGCAAATGGAAAATGAAAAATTAAAAATTAGAAATGAAATATGAAAAATGGAAAGTGGAATATGGAAAATGAAAAATGGGAAATGAAAAATGAAAATGTAAAAATGGAAAAGGAAAAGTGGAAAACGGAAAATGAAAAATTAAAAATGAAAAATGGAAAATGGAAAATGGAAAAATGAAAAGTGGAAAATGAAAAATCGAAAATGGAAAATGGAAAATGGAAAATGAAAAATGAAAAGCGGACAATGGAATATGAAAAATGAGAAATGAAAAATGAAAAACTAAAAATGAAAAACGAAAGATGGAAATTGAAAAGTGAAAAATAGAAAATGATAAAAAAAAATGAAAATTGAAAATGAAAAAGGTGTAGGGTATCAAAGATTCGATATTTACGAGCTCATACGCTAGATAAAAACTCAGCGAGCAATAATTTTTGTTTGCTTAAAAAAAAAATTTTTTGTACCATAAAAAAAAATTATTTTCCTATACTTCGCTCCCCCCTTTAAATATACAATTTTGCTCCAAACATATTTTCCGGACTTAGTGAATATTGATACGGGGACTATTTAAAATAAATACTAACCTAGCTGTAGTTAAGTGATGGATAATTTTTTGGCCAAATAAATTTCAATGCCAATAAAATGTTCCCATGTATGGCAAATATAATTAAATTCATAAATTCTCAACAATCATTAACAAGACTCCTAGTGAGAAGTCAAGGCGTATAACATTCAATATTCAGTTTATCTTATGATACTTCAGAATAATGTGCTGTTTTGTTGCTATTTATGGATCTTTATCATAAACACGTTTAGATTTAAAAGTATCAAAGTGTGTGCTTAACGTGCAAAACATGTATCTCCCATTTTATGGTGTGTTTTTTTTTGGTTTGTTTTGTTAACCTCAAACAATGATTTTTCAAAATGGTTTTTTTTTTTTTTCTATTATAACAAATCTTGTTTGCTCTTCTTCATTTCATTGTAGGATATACCGGAAAACCATTCAACAAAATTGAATAGTGCAAATGCTGTTGTAGTTTGTGTCGATAATGGTGTTAATGGACGTACTAAAGTTTTTACTGAAAATGAAGCACAAGAAACATTATTGAACCAAAATAATGAAACATGCATTTAGGCTGATGGAGGAGTGGAAAAACTAAATATTTATTAAATACGAAAACACCAACAAGGCGAAGTTATGTCATGAATGTTGATGAAATTTAGGTATGCGAAGTCCACAATTAGCCAGCTTTGCAAAAATATGAAGAAAACAAAAACACAATGCTCTTCGATATCTCAAATAAACATTTTCGAAAGCTGTTACAATGAACGTAACGTCGCCACTACCTTTTAGCTTATGGGGGGCTTAAATCATTTGACAAAGTTCTTAATATCGTCTGGAAAACTTTGCTTGTTATTAAAAACAACAAAAAAAAAATATAATGTTTTCAACATTAAAGGTAAAGTTTTGTTGATTTTTCTTTTATTTGTAACAGGTACTTATTCGTAATAAGTAAAAACATTAACAACGATTTACTTCTGATGACTGTGTTTGTCAGTGGTTATCCACTCACTACCCCTCCTTAAACAATTAAACAAAGTCTGTTAATATTTTTAGTTTAAATTACAGAATTTATTTTTTTTTTTAGATATTAATTTAATAATAAGAAAATTAAATTACGTGCTCATTTAATGGCATTTCAAATGTCCAGTTTCATATAAATTTAATATAAATTTAATGTCATTTAATGTAATCACCATAAATTAAATTATGTAAATAAAATCTATTTTAGATTAACTTAATGCTGGCAATGTAATTGAAATATTTGCTTCATTGTATTGTTAAAAAAAAAATATAAGTATATATACATATAAACATTATTGTGATTAATTGTGATCCTCTACGCTCCGTTTTTTATCTTTCCGACTAGAAAACCCTTTAATTGTTATTGTATTTAATTGCAATGTATTTTCAGCTCTAAATACTGAAGATAATTTTGTAAATATAATGTAAATAAATTATTGTATTCTATCTATGTATTGAAAATAAATTACTTATATTAAAAAATTTTATTAAATGTTGAATAAATAATATGAAAAAAAAAAATAATCATAATTACTCAAAATAAGGAACTGAAAAAGGTAAGTTAAGCCGTCATAAGCTGATTCGAAATAACTTCGGTAGTTTGCAAGTCATTATTGTAATCCAGCCCTCGAAATTCGAGTGCATATTCTGGAAATTTAATTTTTTTCCTCTAAAAAATTATTTTATAAGAGCCTAAAGGTTCTTTTTTAATAAAATTCATTAAATTTCATTATAAATATTTGTTGAACACACAGAAGATATATAAATGGGTTTCTTAATAAATAATTTTAAGAGAGCCTAAAGGTATGCTAAGCAATTGTATTCAATTCACAACTAAACACAGGGTTTTTGATATTTATAACAAACACACACACATTATGCGTTATGCAGCAATTTAAATGAAAAATATAATGTTACACACGGTGCAAATCTATAAATCTGGTGGACAGCTAAAAATAAATACCGTTCGAATGAGGTATACTTGGTCAAAATCGCTTATTAACTACAACTAGCAGATTCCAGTATGCTAATCAATTACAGCCAATTCACAAATCACCACAAAAAACAAACTCATTTTTCTTACAAACACATTAACAAATTTAATAAACACACACATAGCATTGTATAATTTTATGTGTGTGTTAGTAGCAACTTTAAATGCAATTTACTCAAAATAAAGGAAAAAATTTAAAAATCTGTAAATCTGCAAATCGGCTAAAAAGAAATACCTTTCAAATAATATACGCCTGGTCAAAATCGGAATAAAACGGTAGAACAAAACATCAATCACAAGAAATCGCCTAGCCTATTAATATTACAGATTTGTATATCGGTAACAAGAAATCGCCTTGCCTTTTAATATTATAGATAAGCTGTGTGATAGCGCATGACTTTTGTGCACTATCGTGGGATTGCAAAAGAAACTGCCTGAGCCGCAAAATGTGAAGCGGCTATGGCAAGAGCAAGCGGCTGCTCAACGATCTCAAAGTGGGGGCAATGAGGAAAAAATTTACAAAAAAATCCATAACTGCCACTGTTGATCGACTCTTTCGTTTATGTGTGTATGTATGTGTACTTATTTCACAACTGTGTTCAATTACTGCTCTTGCTTTCAAATTAAATAATGAGAATTGAATAGAAGGACTGTAGACATAAGGACTGCATAGTGTACAAAGCCAAAGTAAACCCAATATTATGATGCAATACATGCAAAAGTCAATTAATGTAGTTACGGAATTTAAACCAATTTAAAAAATAATAATCGGACTAGACCGACTGTACGATACCCTATACTATGAGTTTAGAAACCCTATTTCTTAGGCCCAAATAATTAGATATAAAAGGTTATTTTTTAGCTATTATCTTTTTGGCAACACTGGTTTAAACAGCTGACGCACGTTTCGTGTTTTGTTTCGTTGTCAAACATCTTCAGTTTGGTCTATAATTTAACCATGAATCGTCTTACAAACGAACAACGCCTCCAAGTTATTGAATTTTATTATCAAAATGCGTGCTCTGTTAAGAAAGTTCATCGCGCGCTTCTTCCATTTTATGGTCAGTTAAATGGACCCACTGAAGCGGCTATTCGGGCTATTGTGTGACTAAATTTCACACCAAATTTACATTGTTGGACATTAAACCACCAACACGCTTACGTAGAGTGCGAACTGAAGAAAATATCGCAGCTGTATCGGCCAGTGTTAATGATGACCATCAATTATCGATTCGTCGCCGTTCGCAGCAATTGGGCCGCTACCGAGAGATGATATCCAACTTTTTTTTGCCCAAAATGCAAGAGCTTGACTTGCATGACATGTGGATTCAACAAGACGGTGCCACATGCCACACAGCACGCGCAACAATGGACTTATTGAGAGGCGAGTTCGGTTAACATTTTATTACACGTTCGGGACCGATCAATTGGCCGCCTAGATCGTGCGATTTAACGCCTTTAGACTATTTTTTGTGGGGCTATGTTAAAGCTCATGTCTATACTGACAATCCCGCTTCAATTGATGCATTGGAAGACAACATTGAAGAATTTATTCGTGAGATACCGGCCGAAATGTTGGAAAGAGTATGCCAAAATTGGACTAAGTGGATGGACCATTTGAGGCGCAGTCACGGTCAACATTTGCATGAAATAATATTCAAACATTAAATTATATGGACCGTACTATCGATTCAAATAAAGATTTCATGCATTTTTCTGAACTTTATGTGTTTTTTTTTTTTTGAAAACTTTCCTATAGCTCTTAAAAAATCACGCTTTAGAAAATAAGCATAAACCAAATTTGATTGGAATGGTTATTAATTTTGGTTGCCTTCCGACATAGAAAATTCATATCGGATGCTATATTAATATGGGGACTAGGTCGAAAAATGGACCGATCCTGACCATATTTGGTAACGTCACCTATTTTTTGCAAAAACACATACAAACCATATTTTAGAAAAATCTGTGCAATATTTTTGTATTTGATAGGTTAAAGTGAAGATCGGGAGGCAGCTTGATATGGGGGCTATGCTAAAGAATTTTCCTATGGGGTTTATTTTTGGACTACTGATAAATAAAAGTAATAAACATACACAAACCCAATTTGACCGAGATCCATATGATAATTTGGATATTATGTCAATTTAAGTCCATCTCATAGGAGTCATTTGTATGGGGACTAAGTCTTAATATGAACCGATTTTTACAAAATTCCTTAGTGGAGGGCCTGTGGCCGATGAAAATATCATCAAAATATATTCATATTTGCGACCTGTAGTTTGATTAAAATATTAACATGGATACATAGACAGACGGACAGACGTACCGACGGACGAGCGGACATCGCTAAATCGACTCAGAATCACTTTATCAAAAAGCACAGTCATTATACCATTATGGTATAGGGTAAAAAAAACCCATTTTGACGTTGAATTACATACATATACTTATATTAGGGTGGGTCAATTATTTTTACTCAATGTGCTCATCGCGATTCTGGTACTATGGGCCATAACAAGTATATTTGCCTAAAGTTTTATTTGGGGTACCCATATATGACATAAATCGTTTTTCATCGAAATTTTGGAGTGTTCGAAAATGATTTTAGAGATATGGTTCCTGTGGCAAATATACTTGTTATGGCCCATAGTACGAGAATCGCGATGAGCCCTTGGTAATTGTTTCGGCCCCCTACAATTTGACCCACTTTAACATACATATGTCTTCATTATTACTCTTTCCTATGAAAAACCTATGGTAGTTGGAGATTTTTATTACTTGCAATTTGCTTGAAGAATGATCCTTTGTTATAAATCCGCAACATATCTTTTTCTATAAGCACTTGGGCAACATATTTGGTACCTGCGATTGGCTGAAAGATGGACAGCTTCTTATAATTTCGCAAAAATAACATCTCACAAGTGTCGCAGTAAAAATTGGAAAATACATAATCAAATTATGAGCATGTTTTTATATATCAGTTTGTACCGCATCGTTTCCATTTGTACCCCATCGAAAAATGAATTTGCAACCCCATAAAGTATATATATTCTTGATCCTTATAACAACTCGAGTCGATATAGCGATGTCCGTCTGTCTGTTGAAATCACGCTCATTCACAAAAAAAAACCATTTCCCTGGGTTACAATAAGTCCAGATATTAATCTAAACGTAAAATCGATAGAAGGGTACCAAAGGTACAGCCGAATTTAACACTCATACTTGTTTATAAGCTATTGCATAAGAAAATGTATGGGAGCCCCCTTAAGGAATGCAGAGAGTGGGTAGTTATGTTAGAACAAAAATGTTGGGGACGAAAAATTAAGTGAATTCGGTCATTCATTTGATCCGTCTAGGGGCAAGATAGGCATTGTAGGGGCCAAAGATAACAAATTCGTAACACCACCATATTTCCAGTCTGTGATGTAAATTTTGTACGGGAACCCCCTAATGATAAGGGAGACAGAGGTACGTATGTTCTAAAAAAAAATGTTGGATGTGGACAACTAATGGGAGTCTAGCAGTATCTTGGGAGATGTGACGGCCATTTTTTAAACTTTATATGGGAACCCATTTAGGGAATAGTGATAAAGGGTAGGTATGTTCGGAAATATATTGAGGAGGAATCCTTAAGGTCCTATATTTTAGCACTCTAGCAGTGACTGTGGCAGTTATGCAGTTTTTTTTTTTTTGTTGCATGCTATTTTTTTCCCGATCCTTACAATATTAGGGGCTCAAGCGCATCCAACTCCTTTTACTAGGAAACTCCATACAAGTTGTAGCGATTTTAATAATAATTTTTTTGAAAAAAAAAAAAAATAAAAATTTAAATAAAATATGAAATTTTGTTGGGAGTAATAGGATAACAGAAATTTTTAGAAGGTGGATTTTTAATATAAACTTTCTTTTAAGGCTTATAACTATCAAGGCAGTCACCATATTTGGATGAAATCTGAGATGTATGATAAATTGGTATTTTAGCTATTAATGGACTTTTAATTTACCGCCCACAGCCACGCCTTAGTTACCTTTATTAATACTGATTTTGTAAGATCTGAATATTTTTATGTAAATTTTCTTTCGATGTTTACAACTCGCACCGTTCTCATTATATATTATGCTGAACAGTGAAAGGGTCTTATAGCTATGAAATGGAAGAACCGCTCCATGACATGCCTACTATACTTTTTTTGAATTATACCAGATTGTATTTTTATCATTTTAAATAATCATACAAACTGTAGCGATTTTAATACTTACTGCGATGTTTTTGGAAAAAATAAATTTAGAATATATTCGCAAAATTTTTTGGCAGTATTAGGTGAACATAAATTTGTAGAAGGTAAATTTTCAATATAAGTTTTCTTTTGAAGCTTCTAACTCCCAAGCCAGTCACTATATATGATTGAAATCAATGGTGAATGATAAGAAGATATTCGAGATATAAAATTAACTTCCCACGTTCTGCCCACTACCCCGCGTTTTTTACATTTTTATATCCTACGCCACTATGTGGTTAGGGTATTATAGTGTTAGCTTGGCAGGATCGCCATATAGTGTAAGAGGGGTGTACAAAAGGATACTAAGATTGGGTGAGAACCGGACCAATCTCAGGAGGAATTTTGTCAAGTGCTTTCCTCAAAGCAGTTCCCGCGTGCACGCTAGATGCACTTTTTTTATACAGCACGTAGGCAGATTATGCCAATGTTTGAACCCTTTGGCAGAATATGCCAGTAAAAAGAGAAAATCTCTGTTTGGTTTTAATTATAACCCTTTCAAATCAGAATTATAATTGATTATTTATTTTAAAATGCTGGTCTTTTATATCATTATAATTTAATATATTTTTACTTAATTTAAATAATAGTCTTCTCTTTTCTTTACATTCGCATATTACAAATTCATTGATTTTTGAACGTTGGACTCAATAGCCAATCAGAAAACGTTCAATAATCAATTTAAATTTTTCCCCTCAAAATTTGAGTGACATTCCTATTTGTCATGGGTTATTGACACAATTTAAATTTTCACAAATTTGTCATTTTACATTCCAGTGATATTTAATTACACAATAATTTATTGTTTTGTAATTCAACCCTTTACCCAAGGTTAGTGTACTTTGTGGTATGTGTTGAATGAAAAGAAAAGATATGCAAAAAATAAATAAATGTAAACAAATAAATACAAATAAATATGTGCATGTGCATATAGTAAACAAAAATAAACAAAAAAATATAAACAAATAAAGATGAATAAATGAAATAAATAAAGATAAATGAAGATGTGTGTAACATCATCACTTTGTGCTGATGTTGGTAACTACCAAAAACATTCGACCTAGCCCCATCTTTTATTTATTTATTATTTATTTTAATTTATTAATAGTAAATAAACTTAGAAATTAATAAAATTCAAAGATATTAGGAAACTGGCTGCAGAGGCCTTCGTCCTTTCTTAGTTATATAAATATATTTACATAAAGTTATAAATATACATAATTATAAGTTTTTTAAAATTTCAAACGGTAGATGTTTCTTAATATTTTCAAAGTCAATTCTTTTATTGATTCCAGGAGGCTATTTGGAAGTGCTGTGTTATTATAGCAGGATATAAGATGTGACATCGTGAGCTGGATTTTGCATTTCGGGCATAAAGGTGCAGTTTCCTTTTTAAGGTGGTGCTGATGATTTAGCTTGCTATGGTCAAGTCTCAGACGGGTTAAAACTTTCTATTGATATCTAGGCATTCTTGTTTTATAAGTTACTTTTTGGAACGTGGGATTAATTAATTTGTACTATCCGTTTGGGGAGTGGATTGTTGATTGGTGGTTTTGTTTTTTTATTTCTTTGTTTATATAAATTTTTATATCTTTTTTGGTGTATTTATTATGAATAATTGTTGGGGACATAACAGCTTCTATAGCAGTTTTGTCGGCTAATTCATTTCCAAGGATTCCTCTATGGCCTGGTGTATGTAATAATTTGGTTTTGTTTTGATTCCCGGATTTGATTCCCGGATTTTGGTTACAAGTGGTTCGTTGTTATTTAAATTCTTAAGAGCATTTATTGATGACAGACTGTCGGAACAAATTATAAGTTTTTTTTATTTTTGTGGCTTTGTACATAGTGTTGCTTCGATAGCAGTGATTTCCGATGTAAATATTGAGGTGTCCGTCTGTGTGTCCATGTAAACCTTGAATTAAACCACAGGTCGCTAAAATGAATATATTTCGATGAAATTTGGTATTGAAATCGGCTATTGAAATCGGTGGATGTTCAGACCTAGTACCCAACCCTCATGGGATGCCCCCTACAGGTGTGCTTTGTGTTGATCTCAAGAAAATTGGTTATGGAAAGGCGGAAAGAGGGAGTAGTGTTTGTGAATATTTGACTTAAATTTTATTAGATTATAACTGTCAGGAAAGACCTGAGCAGGGAGTATATTCCACACACGGTTAGTTCGACTGATTAACGAATTTTCTCTTTAATGCGTTGTGCGGTCAACTGGACAATAGACTACAAACGGATGTGAAGTATTAGAGAAGCGGGAAGAGCGAACCGAAACTCGGGCACTTGGAATAAGTTCGCTAATCTCAGAAGAACATTTCCCATGGTAATATCTATAGAACAGTGATACATAACCCACATTCCGACGATGTTCCAATGAATCAATAGAGTTGGATACCCTACTGTCATTGATGAGCGCCAATGCCTTCCTTTGTACACGGTCCAGTAGCTCCAATATAGACTTTGAAGGTCCTGACCATATATGGGAGTTGTATTCCATTTTCGGTCGAATGCAAGTGGTACAGATTTTAAGGAGATTAGAAGCAGTGATGTAATTTTTGACCGTTTTAGAAAACCAAGATACCACTTGAATGCTTCTTTCGACACTTGAAAACCATGCTCGGGCCAACGAACATCACATTGAATTCTCATGCCTAGAACATCAAGGGTATCCGATTCCTCAATATTTATACTACCCATAAATACAAATGACATTGTTGATTCCATGACCCTATGGGTCAACATAAAACATTGAGTCTTCAGCTCATTAAACCCAATCCTATTCGCTTTACCCCTCTCGGAGATTGAGTGCGTCTCCATGAAGCTTGGCCTACAATTAAAGGAAAATATATGACAAATGCTGCTGTCATTTGCGAAAGAGTATGTAGAATTAAAATTTTGACCAAGAAGGTCGTTCAGAAATATAAGGAATCAGGATCGGTCGATTTTTCGACCTAGTCCGCACATAAATATAGCATCTGATATGAACTTTTTCATATCCGAAGTCAACAAAATAGCAATATAATATATCTAATATTAATAGGCTAGGCGATTTCTTGTGACCGATGTTTTGTGGTTCCGTTTTTCCCGATTTTGACCAAACGTATATTATTTGAAAGAAATTTCTTTTCCGCAGTTTTGTAGATTTACAGATTTTTAAATGGTTTCCTTTATTTTGAGTAAATTGCATTTAAAGTTGCTACCAACACATACATATGCTATGTGAGTTTCATTCAAATTGTTAATGTGTTTGTTAATTGAGTTGGTTTCTGAATTGGCTAAGTTGAAATATAAAGCTGCCTAGAAATTGCACTCGAATTTCGAGCGCTGGAATCTGCTAGTATATCTAATTAGTTGAATATATGAGATAGGGTCTCTAAGCGCATAGTATAGAGCACCATATTGTCGGTCTAGATCGACTATAATTTTCTTACTTGTTGATTGTTAATTTTTTAAGATCTTCTTCTGCTTTATTTACCTATTTGTCACACAAATCTTGGCGACCAATACAATTACATATAATTACATGTTGTAAAACTAAAAATGTCAGAAAATTTCATAAGGTTCCCCAGATTTCGGCAAACACTCCTCTATCTCTTGCCGCATTCTGAAGATATCCTTTATTTTGAAATCAAATCCGCTCTTGAATATTTGATAACCAAGCTATTTATTTTCTTCCTTGAGAAGTCTTTCCGTCTATTCCCGACTTCGTGATGCGTTTGTAACAATCTGTATTTTGGATTTCTCATAATATGTCCAAGGTAGGCTGTTTTCCGTTTTTTTTTTTATAGTTGTTATCCGTCGATAAAACCACATTTCGAAGGATTCTAGCTTTTTCACATCTCCATTGCGTGTAGTAGTACTGGCCATACATCTGTGGTTTTCTAGAATAACCGCGTATGTCATAAAATCAAAAGTTTTTAGAGCTTTTTATTTAACAGTCCTGTAGATATGGGCAATAAATACTTTATATAAAATTTTGAGTCAAAAATCTTCGGCGGAATAGATCCTAGAGAAGGACGAAAAACAATATGTAAATAACACTTAAAGTGAAAAAGAAAACTACCAATGCAACTACCGATGTAGACATAAGTTGTGGTTGTTGAAAAATGGATTTTTTGTTTGTCAACAAAAAGTTAACGGGACTTAGAATGAGAATATAACAACGCATCAAGAATAATAGTGACAAAAAATAACAGAAATAGACACACAAGTTTTTACAAGTGGTTATAAACTGAAAAATAATTCAAAATTATTTTGCATTTTTTTTTTTTTCATTAATAACAACGTATGTCGCTATGTGTCGCTTTCTGAGAAAATAATTTGTCAGCGATCAAACGTAGGTTGACATACGTCGATAGAGCTGCAAATTAATTTAATAAACATTTAAGTTTCGTCGTTATTTAAAGAAAAAACTTAGAAATGGTCAATATTTTTTTTTTAATTTAACACATGTAAAGAGCGTTAAAAATTAATATATTTGGCATCGTTAACTCAAAACAAAAATGGACATACGCGGTTATTCCTCTAAAGTGAGTCAACCCAAAATTTAAAAATTTTCAGTAGATACAAAAAACGTTTTTTTTAATATTTACTATTAAATTTAAAAACAGTTGTTTCATTGTAAAGAATTGCGAATAATAAGTATACAACAGTAGTTGTTTTAGCGATTTTTCAGTCACCATCAAAAATAACAAGTTTTTTAGGTGCAACTCAAAATATGTCTTTTTAGTGGATTCTAAAGAACCTTCTCTTATAACACAAA
Source organism: Cordilura impudica (assembly GCA_963682025.1). NCBI lineage: Eukaryota > Metazoa > Arthropoda > Insecta > Diptera > Scathophagidae > Cordilura > Cordilura impudica. The sequence goes on along the minus strand of OY821519.1, from coordinate 28,733,061 downwards.
GAGGGTTACAACTGTATTTTTTTTTGCGAAAGAATAGAAAAATCGATGTAAGATTTTTACAGTGGATAGATATGACCACTGTGAATCGTTTTCTTGCAAAAAGTGAAAATTAAAAAATTTTGAGTTGACTCACTTAAGAGCTACAGGTGCGATATGCTTTGATAAACCATATTTTCGTATTTAGTTTCATAGCATGACTGGTTAGAACTTTTTAATTTAATTTAATTTTCTACGATCTTAACATTTTTAGTATAAATTTTCTTAAATTTTCTTTTAAAAATATAAAATAAAATTTTGTTAAATAAATGAAGGCTCCCAATGAAAAATTGCAAAAAAAAAAAAATTAAAATGGACCAAAAGAAATTCTCCTTCAAATTAAAAAATTACCCAACTTTTTGGGCTATTTTGCGTATTTTTTTATTTGCTCATTTTTCGTTTTTAAAAGCGGATAATTTTTCATAATAAAAAATGACCTACAATTTTTAGGCCATTTTCCGTTTCTTTAATTTTAGTAAATTGTAGTCGAAATCCATTAAAATTATTGTAAAATAATAAAAATTTTAACAAAAAATAGCCCATATTGTCATACAGTTTTACGAGACAATCTTCAATTATTTTTTTTTAACTGTATAATAACATTATCTATAATATTAATAGGCTAGGCAATTTCTTGTGACCGATGTTTAGTTCTACCGTTTTATCCCGATTATGACCAAACGTATATTATTTGAAAGGTATTTATTTTTAGCGGTTTTGCAGATTTACAGATTTTTTAATTGTTTTCCTTTATTTTGAGAAAATTGCATTTAAAGTTGCTACCAACACATACATAAAATTATAAAATGCTATGTGTGTGTTTATTAAATTTGTTAATGTGTTTGTAAGAAAAATGAGTTTGGTTTTTGTGTTGCTTTGTGAATTCGCTATAATTGATTAGCATACTTTTAGGATCTTTATTTAATGAAAAAATAAAATTTCCTAGAATTTGCACTCGAATTTCGAGGACTGGAATCTGCCAGTTTATATGAATACATTACATAAGCAAAACCAATTAAGTTTATAAATTTTTGGGCTAGTTTTCCATAATGGAAAATAAACTTTTCCATAAATAACTATTTACATACGAGTGTATGTGAAGGTTCATGGTTCAAACCTCACGGCCGCCCTAAGTAGAAAAAATTTTCATATAGAAACAATCTATTCAATTAAAACATAACAATTATCACAATGTTCAATAAATCACTGATGAGGGCTGAAATGCCAGAAACCGGTTCGATTAAGAAAACAGTGCAGTTATGAATTTTTGAAATATATGCTTTCTTCTTCTTTACCACGCACCATTTAAACAAAATTAATATTAATTACAGTAGTAATTACAATATGTCTGAAAAATGACTATAAATCTAACAAACAATAACTATTTAATTTTGCATAATTTTAATTGACTTTTCAGAGAATTTTCATATGGATAATATTGATTTATTTTTGGTAGTTTTTTTGAATTTACTTTTTTTTTTTTTTGGCATTTTTCATATTTTTTGGGCGAAATTTCATTTTTTTTTTTTCCTTTTTAGGCAATTTTTAATTTTTTGGGATAATTTTTCATTGGGTAATTTTTCATTTTTATTTTTTGCGATTTTTCATTGGGCCATAATTCCTAGAGCCATAAATAAGAGTTTTACAATTCGTTTTATATAATAAGGTTGCTACGATATACAAAAAGCTAAGTTAAATTCCAGCCAGACATGTAGACTATAAGATTCGTATGGAAAAGAAATGTTGTGTCTAACTAAATTGTTTCAGGTCATTAAGAACGAGTAAGCAACTTTGAGTGAGATTATCATGAATTTGAAGAAAATAATAAAAATAAATAAGGACTGGGACTATTTTCGTTAGTTACAAGCATCAACCCAAACTCATAATACCCTGACCTCAGAGTGATATACGGTATAATAATTCTCCACACAATTGATTGCCTTCCAGATACGCTATAGCTATAATACGAGTACATTAACTAAGCATTATTTATAAAATATTTATCTCTTCTATATTAACTTTTTTATGCTGGTTTCTTTTCTTAAATGTGTTCTACATCATACTTACATCAAAACAGACATCGGAAATAGTACAATACAAACATAAGTAACCGTTACTAAATCGTTACTACACATAAACCAAACATATAAAAAAAAAGCCTATGTGAGAGAAAACATATGCGAACATTAAATCTTTTTTATGTTGTTTGAGGAAAAAGTAAAAACAAAAATGTTGATTTATGCAGCAATATTTGTCTATTTTAAGACGTAGAAGATGGTTTATCATAAATATGAACCAAAACATGTGTGGTCAAAGGGGCTTACACATATCGATATAAAGTATTTTTTTATTTTTATTTTTTATAATAAATTAAAGCAGGGTTAAGGACTTCTTGTATGTGATGGGGTTATAAATATTTCAAAATTAACTTGTCCAATTTAATGAAGAATTTGAATATTCTAAAAAAGAGCTTTGGTCTTGTTGTATGACTTACGCTTTTCCTATTACACTTGCAGTCATCAACTCATTTTACTACGTAATATTTTTGTACCTAATTACAAAGTTATGCCATTTGGTATTATAATACAGGAAAAGTTTATGAACATTTCAAGTCTTTATAGAAATTAATTATAAACGAAGAAGATGGAGTAATTTTCAGGTCGATTTCACTAATAGCTCTTATCTTTTTACCCTAAATTCATCCTTTGTTTAACATCCATCTGGGACTAATTGTGCAATAGAAAACAAAGTTGCTATTAGTTTCTAATTAAAACATTGTATAAACCTCTATTACGGTTGGCATAAAATGTTTATAGTTAAGTATACCTTCCGGTCAAAAGGATAATAAACAGAAAGGCTCTAAGATTTAAACATTCAGGGTGAAATCATTATTCGATATTAAATATGAGAATAAATGATTTTAAAGTAAAATTGAATTTTTTTTAAATATGAATATTATATGGGCGCTAGATTCAGAAATTATCGTGCCTGAACATATTTATGTAAATTTAAGTAAAACATTTGATGTTTGTGAGTTTTATATAGATTTAAATGATTTAAATCATATTAGTAGATCCCAGCACTCGAAGTTCAAGTGCAAATTCTAGGAAATTTTATTCGTTTTATGATACCCTAACGGTATGCTAATCAATTTTAGCCAATTCACAATTCTACAAAAATTATTTTTGTTTATATCCAAAATTATTTTTCAATTCAACACAGGGCTTTTCGCAAACACATTAACAAATTTAATAAACACACACACACACATCATTGTTTAATTTTATGTATGTGTTAGTAGCAACTTTAAATGTAATTTACTCAAAATAAAGGAAAAAATTTAAAAATCTCTATATCTGGTGGACAGCTAAAAAGAATTACCTTTCGAATGCGGAATATTTTGTCAAAATAGGATTAAAATTGACATACTTATATCAGTCACAATAAATCGCCTTGCCTATTAATATTATGGATGCTTTATATGTGGCCTATGACTAAAATTGGTTCTACATCTCTTTTGGAGTGAAGATTAATGTACACACACATTACAAATATAATTTCGATATATAAAGGGTGACCCAATAAGAGGGTTGCAGCCTCTAAAATTTCGCAGCCACCATCAACAATTGTTCCGATTATTAAGGCGAGGGGTGGGGGGGGGGGGGGGGGTCAGGTTTTAAAAGTCAAAAAAGACGTATTTTCATAACTCTTTTCTAAAGATATGAATAATGTTGGATTATTTATTTCATATACACGTTATAGCATAACATTTGAAGTGACAGCGAATCTCCGGAGGCGTTGTAGTTTTGCGGTGAACATCATAACTCGTTACCGGATCATGTGAAATAAAAAAATCGAAATACGTTTAAAAGGTGACATGTTTCCTGAGGTAGTGACAAAGAGCTTTTTTCAATTTTTTTTTTTTTTTTTTTTGAAGTGAATAACACGATCTTTGCTATAAAATTTCGGGAATTTGTTGTTAAAAAATGGGGAAGAAAATGGAAAATAAAAAAACTCTTCGTGGTTATCTGATGATTTATGTGTAGATATAGTGGTGTGTAAAATTTCAATAGAATCGGTCAAGTAGATTTCTAGTTATGATATTCACGGGCATCGAACATTTATTTGCGATTTTTATCGATTTAAAGTTTGTTTAAAAACTGATTTATATACGATATACCGTATGAGGCCGGTCGTTTGAAACGCTGTACCTTCGTTAGCATTGCTCCGATTTACTTGGACTTTTGATAAGACACTCTCGGCATGTTGAACATTCAGAAACTGAAATGCAAAAAAAGTTTTAAAAACTTATTATATTATTGGGAAATTTGTATGGGAGCTAGGTATGAACGTAAACCGATGCCAAAAATTTATTTTGGTGTGTAAACAACTGTACGCTCAGGGGGATAAAAATCTATTTCACAGTACAATCACAAAAACAGCGTAACCCAATAAACCAAAACAGTACAAAAATAGCTTGTAACAAACTTGCTACAATAAGCCTTAAGTTTAGAAAACCTGTTGTGAATATTATTGTGAAAGGCTTCTGAACAATTGTTTAATAACGAAAACTGAACCCTTGTGAACAAGCTTAGAAGTCTAATTATAGAATAAGCTTACAGGAAAATAGTATTCAAATCATGCTTGCAGTAAGCTTATAATCGTAAGATTTTTTTAAACTTATAACCGTAATATTTTTGTAAGCTTATAATCGTAAAATTTTTTTAAGCTTTTAAATACAATTTAATAAGTCTTTTTCAAATATTCTGGTTTAAAAATTATTTTATTGATTTTTTTATAATTTTTTTATTTTATTTATTTATCTTTACCTTTGTCTTATATTTCTTTCTAGACTCTTCTCATTTTTAGCGAATTGGAAGAATGCTTTTGTACTTTTGATATATTTATACTCTGGCAATCCAATGCAAATTGCAGCATCTATTGAATTTCAAAAGTCAAGTATTTTGGCAAAAGTGTTCTTATGTCACAAATTTAGTTGTAACTTTGGAACGAAAAGCGATAATTAGTAAATTTAGTTGCAGATAAGAGCAAATTTAATGTGATTTTAGAAAAAAATACGTTTTTATTAAAAAATAAGATGGGAAAAAATATTTAATATATATTTATTATTATTAGTAAAATTTTAAATTGAAATTGTATCCAAATTCAATAATTCCACAAATTAGAATAATATCTCATACTTATTTGATCTTACTGTATCTAAGATAACGAAGAACATTAGGACCTATACAAGATCGTGGTTTACAGCCCATATTAAACAACTGATTGGTCAAAGAGATAATGCGTTTTCACGTTGGAAAAAATTTAAGTTACCGCAACTTAAAGAAGAATATCGAAATCTTAGAAGAGAAGTTACTCGTGAAATTCGTAGATCAAAGTCTGAATATTATGGCCACCGTTTTGAAAATGCAATTAACACCAAACGGAAATGGAAAACTATTCGGGAAATTGGAATTGGCCGAACTAGTAATAGGAAAACTTGCGAACTCACTCCTGATGAACTTAATTCAGCTTTTACTAATTTACTCACTGTTCAATTTCAATCTCCTGCACACAATACAATCAATAACCTAGTGATTTCTGATAATGATAGTCCATTTGATTTTCAATGTGTTAGCAATGATGAGGCACTTACCTGTCTTTTAGCCATAAAATGAAATGCAATTGGATATGACAACATGCACCCTAAATTTATCAAAATTATCCTTCCTATCCTCTTACCATACATTACTTACATATATAATCGATCCTTACCACCAGCATATTTCCAACACAATTGAAGCATGCAAAGGTTATTCCTGTGCCTAAGACAAACTCTGAGTTTAGGCCTATATCAATACTACCATTCTTTTCTAAGGCTCTTGAGAAGATAATGCATAAACAGATAAACGAATACCTAAAACGATTTGGGCTATTATCGCAAAAGCAATCAGGCTTTAGGCAAAAACTTAGTTGTACAACTACTTTAATAGATGTTGCAGATGATACTCGTCATGCCATTGATGGTGGAAATATTTGCTTTTTAGTCCTTCTTGATCATTCTAAAGCCTTCGACATAGTTGATCACTCAATACTTTCAACAAAACTTAGTCGGCTTTTTAATTTCTCCGAGTGTTCAAAGAAACTTGTTGAATCCTACCTGGTAAACCGTGTTCAGTCAGTCTTCCTTAATAACGAATTTTCGAGACCACTACATGTTCCTAAAGGTGTTCCGCAATACTCAATTCTAGTCCCTCTTTTATTCTCAATGTACGCCAATGATTTGCCAGATCATGTAAAGTATTATAAAGTACACATGTACCCGATGACGTCCAAGTATATCTTTGCAGTCCACTAATATCTTCCAGAGAAAACGTAGCAAAACTTAATGTTGATTTAAATAATATTTATAACTGGGAAACTGCTAATGGACTTTGTCTGAATCCTCTCAAGTCCAAATGTCTCATCATGCACAAGAAAACTCTACGTCATAATCTAGATTTTGATATTGTTCTCAACAATCAGAGAATTGAAATTGTGTAATCATCAAAAAATCTGGGTATTGTTTTTAATTACACACTTAGTTGGAACAATCATGTAAACGTTGTGGTAGGGAAAACGTATGGTATGCTTCGGACGCTTTGGGCGACTCAATCTTGCACTCCATTAAATATAAGAATAATACTTGCAAAATCTTACCTAATGCCGGTTTCATTATACGGGTGTGAAATTTTTGCTTTATGTGACTCAACTAGTAAGAGAAAACTAAATGTGGCCTTCAATAGTATTATAAGGTATGTTTATGGATTAAACAGACTTGATCGTATTACCTCGTTTTCAACAAGACTATATGGTATGTCGTTTGATAATATTTTAAAATTAAAGGTGCTAGTCCTATTACACAAAATTATATATCAGAAGGAACCATCATAACTTTTCAACCGCTTAACCTTTGCAAGATCCAATAGAGGGAGAAAGCTTGTACCGATAAGATATCGTAGTAAAATTTCTGAATGGCAGTTCTACTTTAATGCCGTTTATCTCTGGAACTTACTACCAAATCAAACACAGAAAATCAACAACGCAATACAGTTCAAAAACAAAATAACTGCTAGTTTTTCAATGCAAATTTAAATTAGTTGTCACTTATTGTTTTTAATATACCAATGTTATTTCAACCATTTTTCTCTTTTTTTTTTTAATCAAAATTTTACCATTTGATTCTTTTATATTAAATTATTTCAAACTCATTCATTTATTTAGTTCTTTATTTTATTTATTTTTTTTATTTACTTTATATAATTATACAATTTATTTAAATATTTTTGTATACTGTAACTTGTTTTTCTTTAAAAATTCCCATACTATAATATAAAAGATGTACATCTTGTTGTATGGGAAGAACAAATAAAAAAAAATTAAAAATAAATAAACTATATATTTATATTATATATTAGGAAATATTATATATATTTTTTTGTTGATAAATAAGCATAAATACATAAAAAATATCCATTAAAAAAAAAAAAATTTAAAAAAAATTTCATTGGTAAAAAGCCTTTTTTTTTTGGAAAATCATTTACTTCACAATCATCATTAAATTCATTACAATAATCTTCGTCATCATCGTTGAAAGATTTAATGGAAAAAAACAAGCACTTGAATCGTAAAGAACACAATGTTGAACCCAATGTGCAACGTTTACAAAACGTTAAAATAACGGGACTTTATATGCAACAACGTTTACAAAACTATAGCGAGCATAAGTCGTTTACAATCATATTTGCCAAACTGTTATACAGACTAAGTGTAATTCAAATGTTATTGTATATGGATTGGCTATGGAAAGTATTTTTAAAACATCATTTAAAAAGAGTTCATATTTTGCAATTAAATAAACCTATCATAACAATGCTTATGAAAAGTTATAGAAATATTGTTATAGTAAGCTTATTCTCCAATTCAGTTACATTCCACTTATGGAATGGTTTATTGGGAGGAGAAAAAAGGTGTGAAGTATGAGTGTATTGGTGCAAAGATAATTATATAAAATTATTTCATTAATTCAGCAACCTCTGCTATTACTAATATAAAAATTATTTCAAATAATTCAACAACCCCAGCTATAACAACCTGTTGAAATAATAAATAATAATAAATAATTTTTACATTAGCTGAGTCCCTGCAGTTGTTTGCTATAAGTGATATATAGATGACGCTTTCTGTTTGATTTCAATTGATGTGTAAATACATGTATCCACTGTGTCCAACGAAAATAGTTTCTCTTTTCGATGTGTTGATCAATATGAGGTCATGAAAAGTCTTTCGGCCATTAAGACCAACGCTGCACAGTGGCTGAAAATCATTTTTCATTGGCCAAAATTCTGTAACTTTTGAACCGATCAAAATATTTTAGTACTGTTTTTTTAATAGATAGATAGATAGTTGATCTTGACTCAGTGTGAATTTCATTTAAATTGATTGAGTACTTTTTAAGGAATTCTAGGTCAAAGTTTAACTTTTGATTTTTTTTAACTTTTAGCGTGATATATGTTTTTTTTTATTTATTTTTATTTATTAGAAAGTGTCATATTTGGAGTTAAATAATTATTATAAACATTTTTTGTAATAATGAAATTTTTTTAATGCTTACACTCAAAAAAATTTTTACACTCAAAAAAATTTTTACACGCAACAAAATAGTAAAATTCACTAGAAATTTAACTAGTATTACTAAAAAATTAAAAATGTTTGCTATCAAATTTGCAATTTGCTTACACTCAAGGAATATTATTATTACTACAGAAAAATTTATTAGTGTTTGCTGCCTAATTTGTTACACTAGCTAAATAAATCTGCTAAACATTAGCGCAATGATTCTAATTTTTTTTTTAATTTTGATATGAAAATATGGGTTCTTATTTTTTGAATCTTTCTTATCTATTAAAACATTGCATTCATATGTGGGAAACCTTTTAAGAATAAAAACTGCAATAGATTTAAATAGCATTTGTAACAATGGTAGGTTCTGTTTATTATTATTTTTTACTAATACTATGTTTTTCGTACTTAAATAACAATGAAAGGCAATTATAATTATTATTCATTAGACTCAAATATTGATTGCAAATATTCCATATTTTGTTCTGTGCTATTTCTGTTCTTTAGTAGTTTTTTGGCTTCTTCATCTAAATCCCGATGTTCCACTTTCCATTGATTTCGAATACTGGAGATGAACGGATCTGACGTTGCCAATAATATATTAAATAGATCTTCATTTGTGGAATTTCGTGACATTTTTCTAGTATTGTGCTGTCTATAAAATCTGTAATCCTTGTTCCTTTTTTCCTGAGCCTCCTCTGATAGATCTCCAAGTGGCACCAAATGATATTTAATGACATCTTCTCCATGATAAAGGATTTTGTGGACTGTTGCAGACATATTTCTCCATGGGTAGTTGGTTGTATATATTTTTGCAGTTTCCTTAGTATAATCTCCAAATTTTCTAGAGTCAATTTCTTCATTGCACGCAAGTACTTCTAGGATTATTTTAAATCTGAAAATAAGGTTTAAATCCACTCCTGTTATTTCAGATGCTGTTTCTGGATCTGAAAAGAATCTTCTTGCGGTATTGCCATCATTTGTATTGCCTGACCCTTGTTTTGGCTGATCTATAATCAATCCAAATTTGCGATATTCATCTTGAACATGTTTCTTTTTTGAACTTCTTAACTCTTTGTTGGTTTCGTTGTTTCTTATTGATCCTGAAGGCCCGAAATCCAAATCATAACTGATTTTTAGTATGTGTTCCATAAGTCGTATTCTTGCATGTAGTGGTGATAATCCAAATTCGAAGGCATCGGTATTATCGAATGATTTTGTCGGGACTTGGTTTAATTGGCTTGATGTTGCTTGGCATATAATGCAGCTGGATGCAGCCTTCGTGTTAGTCAAAGCCTGACCTACTTTTCCATCTATCATTGTCAGCACTAATTGGTAGCTTACTTCAATTTGCTGCCCATCTAACTGTAATTGTAATGGCTGTAGTGTTGCTATTTGGGCCTTGATATCACTAACTTCTTTGTTAATGGCATCATGACTTTCTTTTTTGAATTCAAATTTGATTGGCCTGCAGTATTTCGTAGAAGATGGTGTCTCATTTTTCCAAATATCCATTGTTTGCGTTGTACTACTCGAAGGCTCCGAATCTTCCAAAATCTTTTTCAATCGCAATGGTAAAATGATACCATGAACATATCTGAGTCCGAAATATTTTCACATACAACTTGTTTGTATTGTTTTTGTCCCGAAGAACCATCACATCCCCATTTACAAAATAGAATTAACTTTGTGTTTCCATATTTCTTTAACTCAGTTCCTGTTATTGATTGTAGCAAGCGTTTGGCTGTGTGATCAAGTAAAGATTGTAGTTGTACTTCTGCCGAAATTGGTGTGATTGTAATAGTGTCCTTTGATGGCAAACAGTCTATTTTAGCAGCTGTTATGTGATGATATGCTGGATACATATTTGAGCCTTTTTCAATCGCACGCAATCTGAGCTGAATATATTGGTGTTTTGTTAATTTCAAATCCAGAAATAATGCTAATGCCTCCTCATTTGTGAACTGTTTTGCATCGCTCGGAGTTGGTATACTTTTAAGAATTCGCTTTGTTCTCACTGGACTAGCATTACAAGTTTTTTCAATGATATCCACTTTTGTTAATTGGTTTTGTGCTCGTAATTGATGTAGAAAAGATTCTTTTATATTTGTAGAACCAATTTCCTCGTTAAAATTTTTAAGTTTCCGCCTCTTAGATCTATCGCTGCAGTTGTCCAATGATTTGCGTGGTCTTCCAGCCTTATCTAGCTTTGCTGTTTCTCCACCAACATTAAGTTGGCCTTCTAACCAGTTTGCACTTTTATTATAAAACTTTTGTTTACAGTAGTTAACTTCTTTCAATCGTTTTTTTAGTACTTTGACGAAATTAGATAATTGCTCTTGTATTTCGGTACTAGACGAATTTAAGTTTAATTTTATTTTAACGTAACTAAGAACATCTTCCTGGTTTTTGTTTCGAAAATACTCTTCGGCCAGTTCTTTATAACTAAAGTTCTCCATATTTTTCTCAATATTTTTATTTGCGTCTGTTATCACTTTTTTATCACTTTTTATCACTTGCGAATATACGTCCGTACACTTGAAGTATTAACTTATTATTGAGTAATCCCTTATAGAATCCGTCATTTTATACATTTTTAGGTACATGTTATTCACACATTGATCTTTAATTTCATAGCAGGTAGTACTTAAATTGAACAAAACTGCACTTGTTATCCAGACTTCAATATCAGGTAAAACTAATTAGTTTCTCGCCAATATGGGGTGGTTTTTTATCTTTAGTGGTTTAGTGCCGCGATTATTGACAAACTTATAAAATTGTTTATGACTTTGGTTGACCCTTAAATTTGACAACAGGTAAATTAAGAAAGAGATCATTTGTTTACTGTAGAACCTATTGTGATCATTTTATGACTTATTTTTTTGCTGATCAAAACAAAGCCAATAAACCCTTTCGCAGGTATTTTATTTAATTATTTTACTTTTACGTAGTCTAAAGTAAAAAAACAAAATTTTTTTTAGAGTAATTTTTTTAGAGTAATTTCATTAAAATGAAAAAAGTGTTCTACCGGGGGCTCGTGGGGGGTGCAAAAGTATATATAGGGTTAAACAGGATACATTCGCCTTTCTCCGGGTGGTATACGTTTCTTGTTCCCTTACTTCCTTTAGAAGTTCTATTCCACTAAAGTTTAAATTTGAGAAAAATATAGTGGTTTCATAAATATTTCATAACGCCCCTAATATCAAACGTTAGAACTGTGACTACTTACAAAAACTAAAGACTATAATCCTACTAACATTATAAAAAAGACCGCAGGCCAATATCGATGATAGCTTGCGAGTAGTAACCATTTATTTTTGATAAAAAACAAAAAAAAACACCTTTTGCTGAATTAAAAAAAACAGTTGAGTTTGACAGCATGCCACGCCCACAATTATCAATAGTTTAACCTAATTTTTTGGCTACCTTAATCTGGATATATAAGCTACAAAAAGGAGTAAAAATTTTAAAAATCGATGACAAAAAAAAATTTGACTTTTGGCCAATGAAATCAAAATTTGAGCCACAGTGCGCTGTTGGTGTAGACGAAGTAAACCCCAAGTTTATAAAAATAGTTCTTCCTACATTATTAAATTTTTTCTTCCAAGATATGTGGAAACATGCCAAAATAATTCCAATTCCTAAAGCAAATGATGAAGATTAGAGTACTAATTTTTCTTCATAAGATAATTTATACTGGAAAGCCACAATACTTGTGCAGTCATATACGATTCGCCAAATCAAACAGAGCTAAAAAATTAATTATTCCTATACGTCGATGCCTAGGATCAGAATGGCACTTTTTCATAAATGCTGTACGTCTTTGGAATAGCCTTCCACCTAATATTCAACTTAAGAGCAAAGCAATACATTTCAAAAAATCCTTATTTAAATACTTTGCCTAAACCTAAACTTTTTAAAGGTATTTCTTATTGTATACTTATTTTTTTATTTTTTCTCTTTTTTTGTAATTTTTAATAATTTTCAATTTAATTTTTTTTTTTTTTTAATATTCTATGTCATATTTTATATTAGTTATTTTATTTAATTTAATTTGGCTAGACATGTGTGTACACTACTAAAATCCTGTACTGTAATTATAAGATTTAGTCTTGTTGTGCAGGAAATCATTAGATTTAATAAATAAATCTATAATATTAATAGGCTAGGTGATTTCTTGTGACTGATGTTTTGTTCTACCGTTTTATCCTGATTTTGACCAAACGTATATCATTTGAAAGGTATTTCTTTTAGTCATTTTTCAGATTTACAGATTTTTAAATTTTTTCCATTATTTTTAGTAAATTGCATTTTAAGTTGCTACTGAAATTTGTTAGTGTGTTTGTAATAAAAATGAGTTTGTTTTTTTTTTTTTTTTGTGTTGACTTATGAATTGGCTGTAATTGATTAGCATACTTTTAGGGTCTTTATTTAATGAAAAAATAGAATTTCCTAGAATTTGCGCTCGAATTTCGAGGACTGGAATCTGCTAGTAATAATAAATAATGGACTTAATGAACATTCATAATTGGGCTAGGTTTAATGGATTGTCCCTAAGTCAAAATGTATACTCATATCGAGAAATAACATGACACTAGAAATAGACGAGAATATAAGATTATCAATGCTAATATTGTTTTCTTTCAAAGCACAACAAATATAGGAATAATTTTCAATATTCAACTTTAATGGACAAGCCGCACATAAACTCTGTTGTTGGAATGGTACACGCTATTTGAAGGAATCTTTGGGTTGTCCAACTGTCAACGCCATTTGAGATAAGAATGCTTTTACCAAAAACTTATCTTATTACCTCTTTATGGCTGTGAAGTATTTGCAAACTGCAATAGTGTTGATGCTAAAAAGCTTAATGTGGCATACAATAATATAGCTACATAAGTCTTTAGAAAGAAAAGAACCGATAGTATATCGTTATATTCATATAAACTGTATAATGTGCACTTTGATGACCTTACTCTGATGCACAATATTATTCATTTGGCTTAACCAAATTATTTATTTAAGTTAATAAATATTGCCACATCATCTCGTGGAAAGAATCTTGTCCAATCATTCTTTAATTATGCCGTCTGAAAGAGACAGTTCTTTATTTATACAGTTTGTATTTGGAACAAACTACCTAATACAATACAGAAAATTAGCAACACACATCGTTTTAATTATTAATTTTTAATTAAATTATGTGCCTAAAATTTTATATTTATTTATAGCCTGTTTCTCTATCTCGAAAGAACACGTTCGTTCGCTATTCAAGCGAAAGGAACCCAATTTGCGTTTCTCTAACTTTATTCTTTGCGAACGATGACCCGAACGACATGTCGAATGAAAACGTAAACGTTTTCATACAAAATTTGGTTTCTCTATCTCGAACGGCTTGTCAACACTGCGATCGCAAATGTCAAAATCAGTCACTTTCTATTTTGTTTTCGACTGGTTATTAATGTTGATATTTTCCAACAAATTGATAAAGAACTAAGATAAAAAAAGATAGATAAAGTAAATAAAACAAGTAAGAAAATTATAGTCGTTCTAGACCGACTATACGATACCCTATACCATGCGTTTAGAAACCCTATCTCTTAGGCCCAACTAACTGGACATAGAAAATAAGCAAAAACCAAATTTGAGTGGGATTTTTATTAATTTTTTTGGCTGCAGATATAAAAAAGTTCATATCGGATGCTATATCTATAAAGGGGCTAGGTCCAAAAATGGACCGATCCTGATCATGTTTGGTAAAGTCTCTTGTATGTTGCAAAAATATGTACAAACAAAATTTGAGAAGAATCAGTGCAATATTTTTGTTTTTTAATAGATTTAACTGAAGATCGGGAAGCAGCTCTATATGGGGTCAAAGGGATCATTTTTGGACTACTCATTAGTGGATGTAATGAACGCATATAAACCCAATTTGAGTAAGATCTATATGACAATTTGGATCTTATGGCAATTTATGTCGATTTCATATGGGTAATTTGTATGGGGGCTAGGTCTGAACATGGACCGATTCTCACCAATTTCAATAGCGTTCATCCCATGGCCGATAAAAGCTTAGTTTGCGCATCATGGACACACATATAGACAGACAGATGGATATCGTTAAATCGAATCAGTTAGTGATACTGAGGCGACCGGTAGATAATATAATTTTTTAATGTTGTACTGAAAAATTTTAGGAAGTTTATCTGAATTAAGTGTTTTGTAATTAAGCAAAAGTATTCTATAATGGTTACTGCAACTCTGCTTTCACCAATGTCAGCTTGTGAAGAAACCGGACGTTTTTGTATACTGCCACAAGGAAACTTATATGTGCTGGAGTATTATCCGGAAATTTATTTAAATTGTGATGCTCTATAGTCAAACGACTATATGCAACTCTTTGGTATCTTCAACAGCCGAAATTACCTTTAAAACCATGGAATTTTTCAAACGTTTAAAATCTAAAGTATTTCCTCATAATAAAAAATAGAGCATTGAAGGTATTGCTAAACATTCAGAAACCAGTAATTGGACAAGATCGTATGTAAGATGAATTGTTTGGTATTAAAATTGTTTTAAAATCGCCGTAGCAAGATCCGATGACACTATACGCATTTATACAGATTTACCGACAATAGTTCCAGTATTAAAGGGTGGTTATCAAATATGGATAACTTCGTTGGCTTGGTGACCTTTTTGTGCTGCCGAATTGGCCGTAGGTGGGGGATTTGTCTTTGAACCATGGACAAAAATATGCATGTAACATTCTATATCACAATCGATATTTCTAAAGAATTCTATTACAATAAAATTCTGACAGTACACTTTTAACATATGCCCCCATTGATTCTAATATTTTAATTTGGAATGTCGATAAAAAAGCAAAATATAGCATTAAAGAGAGTGGGACCACCCTGTGCTCTTTCAAATTTGTCTCGGGATGGCTCGTGACGATTTTCTTCAACGGTGGCAAATTTTTTTCGAGATAGAAAATGGCAACAGGAACATTTGTAATGTTATAATTTCGGTCCAAAATAATAAATACGTCGCACAGTGGACCATATTTTGAGAAGGCGGCCAAAACTCATTTTTTTATTTTTTTGTTACCGATTTTAAAGTTATGTTATTCATTTGAAAGTAAATATTAATAAGCCTAGGGAGCCAAAAAATTGCGACTCTATCTCAACTATATCACAGCGAAAAGGGTCTTCGAAAATGGGCTTTCTCAGTATTTTGCTAAAATTAAAAATTTCTTTGTAAATTTTTATTTTTGAATGACTGTAACTTTTTTATTAAATTGTTTTATGACCAGTTATATTGAGTTTATGTTACTTCTTTTGGGCTATGATGGTCAGCTTATAAGTTTTAAATAAAATAAATTAAAACAAAATTTATTTCATCTCCACTCTACGTTTCGTTGACGGTTTTTCAACTTCATCAGGAGTGTATAAAAATTTTTTTATTATTAATTTCTGGCGACAAAAAATTAAAAATAAAACAATATATCAACATAATGTTATATTAGTCACAATAGTTATAGTTATAGTTAAACATAAGTTTAACTATTGTGACTAATATAACATTATGTTGATATATTGTTTTATTTTTAATTTTAATCTTATGTTTAACTATTGTGACTAATATAACATTATGTTGATATATTGTTTTATTTTTAATTTTTTGTCGCCAGAAATTAATAATAAAAAAATTTTTATACACTCCTGATGAAGTTGAAAAACCGTCAACGAAACGTAGAGTGGAGATGAAATAAATTTTGTTTTAATTTATTAAAACTTATAAGCTGACCATCATAGCCCAAAAGAAGTAACGTAACTTTTTTATTTAAAAGATTTTGAAGTGAAGTAAATTTTGTATAATTTTGTGTAAAAATGTAAAATCACTGAGTCATTCCGAAATTTAAAAAAAAATTTTAAAAAAGGTCCAAATTGCACTCTTCTATAGTCCGAACCCTCCCCTATACTCCTATACCCCATTATACACCCGCCAGTTTCCGCCCGTGTGCACCAGAACAATTTTTCTGACCCAAGGTTATATTTTCTGCAAAATTTATGAACACAAAAGTTGTCCACTATGTGGTTAGGATATATTAAGTTTGAGGTGATGTTTGTAACTGCCAATAATATTGGACTTTTATCCATCTTTTATTAAACGGATCGACTCAAAAACACTTTCTGAGTCGATTAAACGATGTCCGTCCGTCCGTCTGAGTGTTATGAATACAAAAGTTGGTCGTACCGGTGCACCGCGGTGTATTTTTTTTTGCGTGTCGGTAGAGTTGTCAGGAGTTGTTATATACTTATAAAAAAGGGTTGAGATATAATGCGCTTAATTGTTACAGGTACATTTACATAGGCATCTTTCAAAAACATTAATAGTCTGAATTAGAGTTATATAGTTTAAATACCTGAAAAAATGGGAAACAATTTAAATAACAGGTAAATGGTAAAAAAAAAACTATTGCGACATAGCCCTTTAAGATATGAGCAGGTATGCTTCGCCTTTTAAAAGGAGTTAGGGTGTGGATTTTTATACATCTAAAAGTGGTAATAAAAGATAAAAATTTTTGTTTTACATAATTGCAAGAAAGAGTATTTATAATAATGTTTCCACAGTTATTATTAATTACAATTTGTGCAATGGCTAAGTACTGTTACAGAGATCTGGCAGATATTTATTTTCAACGAAATGATGTAGACGATGTAATTTTGCACATAGTGAGCAACGACTTGTTAAAGAATTGTAACCTAGGAGACATTGAAATGCACAAAGGAAAAATTACTAATTTTGCATCGAATTTGAAAAGACGGTACATTGAATGCTCTCATAGCAAGGCAAAGATGTACAAACGTTACCAAGACTGGTTAATAAAGGAACTTATTTTTGAGAGTGCATCTACAACTGCCAACGAAAGTGGAAAAAAGGGTCGACCAACAAAACCAATTGACGGGTGTAGTGAAAGATCTCGAAGGCGCAAACTGGAGAATATCAATGAAGAAATTTCTCAAAGTATTATTAAGGATTCATTTTTGCACCAAATTCAACCAACCCAAAATAAAAAAAATAAAATTGAAATAATTGAAAAAATAGAAGAAGCCCAAGGCGCACAAAGAGGATTTTGAAAAGCATTCCTACACCAATTGAAGATAAGAAATTTATGCCGGAAGAAGCGTTCGCCCAATTTTTGGATTTGAAATTGACCTAAACTCAATATAAGGAATTGCGGAAGCGAATCAATGAAAAGAGTTGTGGGATTTTTCCAGAGTATCGAGATTTAATTTCTGCCAAAAAAGAATGCTTACCTTCACAATCTGCTATTAGTGTCACTTCAACATCAGCAGAAATAAAATTGCAAGATCTCCTTGAACATACTGCAGAACGATTGCTAAATACGCTTGATACTGATCATTTAAAAAAATTGGTAATGGCAGCATTATTTTAATTTCTAAATGGGGATGTGATGGATCCTCTGGTCAGAAACAATACCAGCAATTTAATGCCGAAAATTCATCAGATGCTAATTTATTTATGGTATCTTTCGTTCCATTGCGCTTAACAAAAAGGTATAGCGTCTTAGAGCCGTCAACTAGTAGAGCAACAGAAATTGATATATGGAAAAGTGAAATTCCTTCTTCAACAAAGTATTGCAGACCAATAAAATTTGCATTCAAAAAGGAAACCCAAGATGTCATAACTGAAGAAGTTCAAAAAATAAAAGATCAAATTAAGGAACTTCAACCAGTAGTATTTAAATTTGATGACCAAGACATTGAAGTACATTTTAAAATGCGTCTCACAATGATTGATGGAAAAGTTGCACAAACTTTAACTAGAACAAAGTCAACGTCAAGCTGCATTATATGCCAAAAGACATCAAGTCAATTAAGCCAACCCCCACCAGAAGACGATAGTTTTAAGGAAGCCTACGAATTTGGAATGTCCCCTCTTCATGCTAGAATACGTTTCATGGAGCATATTCTTAAATTGGGTTATGATTTGGAATTTGGTCCGTTAGGCGAAACAGTGAGAAAAAACAAAGAAAATAAAGAAAAAAGAAAGCAAAGAAAAAACAAATTCAACAAAAATATCTACAGCTAGGCCTCGTAATCGACCAACCAAAACAAGGGGAAGGAAACACAAATGATAGAAATACTGCAAGGAGATTTTTTTCCGATCTGAAAACTGCAACATCTATCACAGGTGTAGATCATGAATTAATAAGACGATTCAAAATCATATTACAAGTTCTAGCATGCAGCAGAAAGATAAATGCAAAAAAAATTTGGAGAGTACGCCAATAAAACAGCTATACTTTATAATGAAAAATACTCTTGGAGATATATGCCATCCACAGTTCATAAAATTTTGTACCATGGGGAACAAATAATTCAAAACAATATGCTACCAATAGGAGATCTACCTGAAGAAGCGCAAGAAAAAATTAACAAGGACTACAGATTCTTTCGCGAGCACAACACAAGGAAAATATTCAGATGTTGTACTAATGAAGACCTTATCACTATTTTGTTGTGCACTTCATGTCCATATATGTCCAACATTCGTAAAAAAATGGAAAACTACCTCTATTGAATTAGATGAAGAAGCTAAACAACTTCTAGAACATGAAAATCAAGGCTATTTAGAAAAATTGTTACTAAAATTGGTTGATTTAAAAAACTTTTTAATTACACTAACAATAAGTTACACTTTTTTTTATATAGTTAAAAAATTTTCTTGATTTAAAAATTATATATATTGTAAATTTACAATAAAAAATTGTTATATTTCATAAATTAACCATAAAAATTGATATAGAAATATTTAAAAAGACAGTAAAAAAAAATTTAACTAAAGCAAACAAATACGAGTTTTTCATTGAAACTTCTCTATCTTGAACCAATATAAGGTAACTTTTACGTTCGCTGCTTAATCTATACTAATATTATTAAGAGGTAATGTGTGTTTGTTTGTTTGTTTGTTTGTTTGTTTGTAGGATGTAATCTCCGTAACTACCCATCTGATATTCCTGAAATTTTCACAGAGTCTTCCTGCGGATATGTGAAGTGCCATAGGCTATAATTTTTTAAATATTTTTAGTGGGCGTGGCACCTCCCACACAAAGTAAATTTTTAATATCATATACATATATTGAGTATTATGACAGGGAGAGCTTTGCAAATTTGTGTGAGGTCACCTATTTTTAATATTAGTAGCTACGCCGGAAATGGGCGGGATCGGAAAAGAGGGCGCGGTACCTCCCATACAAGTAATTATTCAATATTATATATCTCGAGTACTGTGATAGAGAGAGCTTTTCAAATTTTTCTGGTGTCACCTATTATTAATGTGAGTAGTCGGACAAAAAATGGGCAGTATCGGAACAATAGGCGTGGCACCTGCCATACAACTTAAATATAAAGTGCCATATATCTGGAGTACTGTTATAGTGAGAGTCTTGGGACTTTGCGTGAGCCCATAAATTATTCATGTGATTAGTTAGACAAAAAATGGGCGTGATCTGAGCAGTGGGCGTGGCACCACTCGTAAAAAGTAAGTATATGATATCATATAGCTGGTGTACTAAAAAAGGGAAGCTTTGACACTTTGCACGACACCATCAGATCTTAGTATGAGTAGTCGGACAAAAAATTGGCGTGGCACTCCCCATGCGAAGTAACTATTTAATGTCATATATCTGGAGTACTGTAAAAGAGAGGGCTTTGTGGCTTTACATGAGACAATAGGTTCTTTGTATGATTAGTCGAACAAGAAATGGGCGTGATCGCAGCAGTGGGCGTAGCACCGCCCATGCAAAGTAGATATCTAATATCATATAACTGGTGTTCTATAAAAGGGAAAGATTCGAAATTTTGCACGAATCAAATAAAAATTGGGCGCGATGGGATTAGTGGGCGTGGCACCTCCTATATAAATAATATGAAGTACTATGAAAGCAACAGTCTTTTGACAAGTAAATTAGTTATCAATGTGATTTATCGTTGAAAATATATCGCTTAAATCAAAAATTCCCCAAAATTCGAAAATTGCGAAAACTAAAAATAGCCCAAAAAAATCTTCAAAATCGAAAAATCTGATAATTGTTGTACCGATTGAAAAAACCAAAAAACATTGTATATCAGCAAGTATTCGAATAAAAAAAATCTATGCTAATAATCTATACTAACACAATAAAGAGGTAATATGTGTTTGTTTGTTTGTTTGTAGGAGGTAATCTCCGTAACTACTCATCTGACCTTCCTGAAATTTTCACAGGGTCTTACAGCGGATATGGGAGTTCTACAGACTGTAATTTTTTTAAATATTTTTAGCGGGCGTGGCACCTCCCATACAAAGTAAATTTTAAATATAATATATATTAAGTACTATGATAGAGAAAGCTTTGCAAATTTGTCTCAGGTCATCTATTTTTAACGTGAGTAGTCAGACAAAAAAATGGGCGGGATTGGACAAATGCGCGTGGCACCCCTAAACAAACTTAATATTAAATGTGATATATCTGAATTACGTTATTAGTGAGAGCCTTGGGACTTTGCGTGAGCCCTCTCATAACGATTCGTGGGGGGGGGGGAAGGGGGAGGGTGTAGCGAAGCACACCGGGTTACATCTAGTATTTCATAAATTAACCATAAAAATTGAGATAGAAATATTTAAAAAGACAGTAAAAAAAAAATTTAACTAAAGCAAAAACATACGAGTTTTTCATTGAAACTTCTCTATCTTGAACCAATATAAGGTAACATTTACGTTCGCTGCTTAATAAATTATATTTGAACTCGGGATCTTTCAAAAAAAAAAAAAAAAAACCTTTGGCCCCTGTGCACATTAGCACTAAAAAGTTTACGGGGGCCAAAGGTTGGCATTTTCTGCAAAATTATCTTAAAAAATTGTTAAAAAGTATTAGTTGTAAAATTAACTAAAAAATAAGACATTATATTTAAAAAAAAAAACCTCTTTTTCCTCTTCACTTTTGTACTAAAATTCAACTATAATTAATTTTGTATTTTCGGTCGAGAATTACGTTTTATAGCAGAACTTAAAGGCTAAAGTCTCACCTACCAAACAAAAGAAACCGCATATCAAAATTCCAATCCAATCAAAAGTTATAGATTTTTGACCGCCTTCTCGTCAAATGGTCCACTGTGCGTCGCTTTGAGTTTAAAGTATAACTTGAATCTTATTTTTTTTTATTGTTGAGCTATGGCTCTTTATACCCTATACCACTATGTGGTTTGGGTATAATGACTTTGTGCTGCTGTTTGTAACACCCAAAAATATTTGACCTAGACCCATCTTTAATTATACCGATCGAATCAGAATCACTTTCTGAGTTGATTTAACAATGTCCGTCCGTCCGTCCGTCCGTCTGTGTGTCCATGTAAAGCTTGTAATCAAACTGCAGGTCGCAAATATGAATATATTTTGATGAAATTTGGTATATAAGCTTTTATCGGCCATGGGATGAACGCTATTGAAATTGGTGAGAATCGGTCCATGTTCAGACCTAGCCCCCATACAAATTACCCATATGAAATCGACATAAATTGCCATAAGATCCAAATTGTCATATAGATCTTACGCAAATTGGGTTTGTATGCGTTCATTACATCCACTAATGAGTAGTCCAAAAATGATCCCTTTGACCCCATATAGATCTGCTTCCCGATCTTCAGTTAAATCTATTAAAAACAAAAATATTGCACTGATTCTTCTCAAATTTTGTTTGTACATATTTTTGCAAAATACAAGAGACTTTACCAAATATGATCAGGATCGGTCCATTTTTGGACCTAGCCCCTTTATAGATATAGCATCCGATATGAACTTTTTTATATCTGCAGCCAAAAAAATTAATAAAAATCCCACTCAAATTTGGTTTTTGCTTATTTTCTATGTCCAGTTAGTTGGGACTAAGAGATAGGGTTTCTAAACGCATGGTATAGGGTATCGTATAGTCGGTCTAGACCGACTATAATTTTCTTACTTGTTTTATATCAATTTTGTACAGTGTTTATCCTGGGCATTCTTAGCACATTATAACTTATCGTTAACACATATTGATTTCAGTCAGTATTATGAAGGATCGTATTTCTATACTGAATGTATTCAAGTCAAATGTGCGTCAATCAAATAATGTTTGTTCACCACAATTATGTATTGAACAATTTGTATCGTTATTGATACTTTATTTGTTCATGTACACTGCATGTATTGTTATCAATACTTCACTTGTTTGACAGACAATGTATGCAGTACACTACACGTTAGACCACAGGCAACATACAATCGGCATGTAGGTCACCATGTAGAGCATTCGGCTCTAGAACATATGGTCCAATGAAAAATCGCAAAAAAAAAAAAAAAAAAAAGAAAATAATAATAAAAATTGACCAATGAAAAATGACCCGAAAAAATAAAAAAATCTACCAACAAAAAAAAATGAAATTTTGCCAAAAAATATGAAAAGTGAGTTGTACACTAATAACAAATATACTCTTTAAAAGAATTATTTTAATTTACTTTTAGTTAAAGTCCTAAGTTTTTATAAATAGTAACTAATACTCACATAAAAATATAGAAAAAACTTTAAAATAAAATAAGACTTATAGCAGGAAATGTGGTAGCAATTTATTCCAAGCTGGATAGTGATACAAACACCAGCACAAATTTGATACAACATAAGCCCTGTAGAACAACAAAAAAAGTTTACCTCCTTCATTTAGTATTTACATGCTTTTACTTTTATAATTAAATTATTTAACTTTAAAATTTTCGCAATTTCCGTAGAAATTATAGTTTTCAAAATTACTTCATTTTAATGAATTTAGCCTGAGGTTAAAATTTTTCATGTCTGTTGCAGACGGAAACAAATTTTAAGCAGTTTAATATTAATGAATGTTCGCTGATTAACTGTGTTTGTAATTAACAAGAAGTTGCACTTAAGAAAAATTTTAAAATTCTTAACCAAGGAGAAGAATGCTCAGAAAAATTTAATTAGATCCAGTGAATTTAATGTGCACTAGTCATAAGTACAAAAGGAAATCTCATTTAAGCTAAAGTAATGATGGAAAAAATTCAAAACCGCAAACTTTAAGATTAAAATAAAATATTTAAAGATCAAGTATGTAGTATTAGTTTGCTAATTTGTACACGGAAACCATTTCGTTGTAATCAGATCAAATTATCAAACGTTTTTGGTATGGTTGATATGAACTACAGCTGATATTCAGTCATCTATATATCTATGGTTCCAAGCATTAACCGCCTAAGTCCAAAATCATGCTTTTGAGAAAAATAACTTTTTATATAAATGTAATGGGGCTTCATTACGAATTAGGTCAGAATGTTTTCATTAATAACTTTTTAATAAACAATATTAGAGAAATGAGAATTTCACGTAAATATAAAGCGTTTTTAGTAGAATATGATAGAGTATATAACTCAAATCGTTCTTAAGTCGACTTAGGCGGTTATCGCTTGTGACAGATATATAAAATTCATTTTCTGTTTGTTTGTTTGGCCGCTATACAAATTTATATTTTTCAACTGATTTCTCTAAAATTTGGTACGCACAATCTCTGTACTCCAGGCAAGGTTTCCATATGATTCTTACGGTCACGCCTAATTTAGCGCCTACTTCTATGTATATAAAATTTATTTTTTTCCTTTTATTTGTTTCTTTGTTTGACTGTTGTACAAACTTTTATTTTTCAACGGCTTTCTCTGGTACACGTGTTCTCTGTACTCCAGCGAAGGTCGGATTATATATCCTTCCGACCACACCTACCTTTACCCCCACTTTTTTATAAAACTCATTTTCTGTTTTTTGGTGCATTTGCCCGCTATACAAATTTGTATTTTTCAACGAATTTCTCTGAAATAACTTCACGATGAACAAATTCCCCAAATTTAGAACAAGCGGCTAAGAAAAGTTGAATCCAGGGAATCTGAAACTCCTTAAACGACTGTTTTTCTCATAGACAATTACTTGTCAGATGTTCCAGAGTTGGGAGCCAGCACAAACTTTTCGTATATGCACCAGGAGGAAAAACCAGAAATGTTGTATATCACAAAGCTCTAGAATAATTAAAATTCGTAACTTTTAGACATCATACACTCAAAAATACTCCATGCATAAACATAGTTAGTTGTAATGGTAAGCAGGCGCCGAGTACTTAGTCCCCAAGAATAAATTCCCAAAAAAATTAGCTTATTCCCCAAAAAATTTAGGAATAACTTCACGATGAACAAATTCCCCAAATTTAAACAAGTAAGAAATTATAGTCGGTCTAGACCGACTATACCCTATACCATGGTTTAGAGACCCTATCTCTTCGGTCCAACTAACTGGATATAGAAAATAAGCAAAAAACCAAGTTTGAGTGGGATTTTTATTAATTTTTTTGGCTGCAGATATGAAAAAGTTCATATCGGATGCTATATCTATATGGGGACTAGGTCCAAAAATGGACCAATCCTGATCATGTTTGGTAAAGTCTCTTGTATTTTGCAAAAATATATACAAACAAAATTTGAGAAGAATCAGTGCAATATTTTTGTTTTTTAATAGATTTAAGTGAAGATCGGGAAACAGCTCTATATGGGGCCAAAGGGATCATTTTTGGACTACTCATTAATGGATGTAATGAACGCATACAAACCCAATTTGAGTAAGATCTATATGACAATTTGGATCTTATGGCAATTTATGTCGATTTCATACGGGTAATTTGTATGGGGGCTAGTCTGAACATGGACCGATTCTCACCAATTTCAATAGCGTTCATCCCATGGCCGGTAGAAGCTTACATACCAAATTTCATTAAAATATATTCATATTTGCGACCTGCAGTTTGATTACAAAGTTTACATGGACACACAGACGGACGGACGGACGGACGGACGGACATTGTTAAATCAACTCAAAAAGTGATTCTGATTCGATCGGTATAATTAAAGATGGGTTTAGGTCAAATATTTTTGGTTGTTACAAACAGCCGCACAAAACCATTATACCCAAACCACATAGTGGTATAGGGTATAAAAAATGTCCCCGAAAGAAATTAACAAATTCCCAATACTGCTCTCGACATCTGTCCCACAACAAATTTATTTAATATCGGTATTCTTTTCAATAACATCATTCCGGTGCGCGGAATCGGGGAGCGGACGCGGACGCGGAACACAGTTTAGCTAAAATATCGGAATGATCTGAAAAATATATTTTGGCGATTAAAATAAGTTGACGACAACTGCGCAGCAGCACGGGTGTGGCTGCAAATGCACGCAGGCGGTTCGCGGTTCCGACGCGACGCGCTCGCGGAACTGAGCATAGCTAATATATCGGAATGACCTGAAATATATATTTTGGCGGTTAAAATAAGTTGACGCTAACTGCACGGCAGCATGTCTGTAGCTGCCAAACGCGCGGACGCTCAGTTAGAAATCTTATGATAAATTTTATCTACGTATGTGCAATAATTAACTGTTGATCAAAATAGGCCAAACATATACTATAAGCAGTTGCTTAAAGCAACCTGGCGGCACAATTTTAAATGTCGCATTCATTTTCCTTTTTTGAAACTTCTATAAATTTGACGTCTCTGCTCAATGATGATCATTTATTGAATGAAGTAATTCAATTTTAAAAACTTCTGATTCTTTTTATTTGCAAACTAAACTGCAAAATAAACTTCAAAAAAAAAAACTTCAAGCGGTTTCGCAGCTTATTTTTTAATTGTTTTTGCTGTAGCGTCTTTTAATAGAAACTTCTAAATTAAACAAATCAAAGAATTTTAAATTGAAATAAAGAATGAATTTACTCCCCAAAAAACGTAAACATTGGGGAATTTTTTTCTTCATGTACAAATCCCATACAAATTTTTGGGGAGAAAGTAAAATTTTTTGAGGAATTTGTTCATTGGGCACTAAGTACTCAGTGCCTGGTAAGATAGTTAACCATTTTTCAAGTCAAAGGCCTTTGGATCCCGGGCAAGACCGGGTAAAAACAGCTAGTTTGATTATAAATCACTGATCGCAAATTTATCGATTCAGTAATAAAAAAAATACTTTCTCTTTACTATTGTAAGGAAAATTTATTTTATTTTTATTTTTTTAGTGTCAGGTATTTTTCGAATAGACTTTTACAACATATTCGGGCTAAGAACGAACTTTTAAAATATGCTTCTCAGTTTCTTCAATAAATTTCATTTCAAAAGCAAGTGGACCATTTTCTTTTAAAATGAAATTTATTGAAGAAACTGAGAAGCATATTATAGATCAAACAGAACGCAAAAAAGACTTAGTTTTGTGGAAAATATTTTCAAAAAGCATGAAAAAATAAATAATTTTTCCAACATTTTGCTTCATAAGCACCACAAAACTTTCCTAAATCAATTTTTTTTAAAAAATTTTAATTGTTGCACAGGTCTCTAGCAATAATTTGGCTCTTACAGATTGAAAAAATATCAATTAGTCGACGAGTTATAGCCAAAAAACCATATAAAAAATATGCTGAAAATCGGCATTTGACTGCAAAGTTTGAAGGTCGATTAAAAAAAATTCGAACTAACATAAACAAACGCCGCGATACGGGTCTTCTAATTTAGCCTCTATTTTCGACCCTCACTCTCAGAATCGACCTAACTTTTGCTAACCTGAATTTGTTCCACAGTGTTATGTGAGACCCAGCGGATGGCGATCCTTCTATCCCTTTTTTTTCATAGGGGCCTTTTAATGTACATTCGTGATAATTTTGTGTACCAGATGAAAAATTTAACTCACTTTTGGTTAAATTCAAAATCATGTCTCACATTTTGCACTTCGGGTTTCTATACGATGTAGTGTGTTTGATAAGTCATAGTTACCCTACCTTCTGTACGGTAACTAAATAGTAAAATTAAATTACTAATTGTAACTAAATATATCCACCTGCACCGAACTCAAGCGTGAGAAAAGTATTTCTCACAATTGTACTGTAGTATAGTTACGTGTGAACTGCTTAATACGCAAATTCACTCGTCTACTCAGTTACACATAATGTAAGTGTATGTGTACGCGTGTACAATGCATGTGCGCGCGTACGTAGGTAGATATACGTTAAAATTAGTATAGAAAAAGAATTAATAAAGAGACGTGAAAGTAAACAGTCGCATGAGCGGCTGTTTTTAAACAAATAATAAAAAGTGTAATTATTTAAATTATATGGCGATCCTGCCAGGCCACGTCCTGAGAAAAGGACATCAGGACGTGGCCCATAAACAAATATAATAAAATAAATTAAAACTGTGAGTGAACAATGCCAAAGCTAGTGTTTAACAAGAAAAAAAAAAGTGTATGAATACAATAGAAATTCTCAAAGTAAAAATTCACATTGAAAAAAAAAGGTGCTTACAAGAAAAAAATTTGCACCCCTTATATATTTTGCTTACGCTAAAAAATAAATGAATAGAGTTGTTATATGAAAAAAAAAATATAATAATCTTAAGCATAATTTATAACAGAAGCGAAAGAAAAAATGATCTTAGAAGATGCCAAAATACTAGATACAAAATAGTGTGGTTGATGGTGATAAAGCACAAAATATTCAAAATTTTGGCACAACTATATATTCTACAACTACTTCATCGTTATCATTTAATAACAGCCTTCTCCAAAGTTAATCCAAAAAAAAAAAGGTTTTCATCATTTATTTCTATACATTAAATATGCCAGTAAAAAAGCAAGAGGCTCATCGTGCGCTTGAGCTATTAGAGGATTATCATTCCAGATTATCGGAATCTCAAGATCGTGCTCTTAGAATTGCAATTGAACGTGTCATACGTATATTTAAATCACGCCTCTTTCAAGCACTATTAGATATTCAAGAATTCTATGAACTTACATTATTAGATGATTCAAAAACAATACAGCAAAAAACTGTAGAAACATTACAAATTGCCAGTAAATGGGAACAAGATGGTCACACAGTAAAAATTGCTGATAATCAACCCATAAAAGTTGTTGATGCCGATGAAAATCTTGTTAAAAAGGAGCAGCAACAGCAACAACATCTTACAGATGCCACTTCTGCCACAGAACAGCAACAACAACAACAGCAACAGAACAATGGCCGGCAAACATCGTCGGGAAATACAGATGTAAATATTGTAAGTCCATATGAAGTCTATATGTTTTACTAGTTGTTTTTATATTTTTTTATAAGTATATTTTTAAATGTAACAATCATTTAAGAACAATGAGAATGACGAATCAATGTACTTTTAGTTTTAACAAAACAAAATAATTCAGAAATGTTTAAACTAAAACAATTTTTTATTTCGTATATCTTTGTACTTAATTTTTATTTTTGTTTGTTTGATTTAATATTGCATATTTTCTTCTATTAACTTAATGCTATAATGCCAAATTTGTATTTTAAGTTATTCGTATGTAAGTTTTAATTATTTTTGAAAAACGGAATAGAACTGCTGTAAATACCTTAACATTTTTATTAAAATTAATAAATTCGTTGCCTGGGTTAAATATTTATAATTTATAATTTCCGTGAAATTTTTTAATGAAATTGAAAATTTTTTATTACGCTCCTTTCCCTTAAATTTATTCGGTCAACTTAATTTTCAGATCCACTTTTGGGACAACGTACTAACGTTAGATCAAGTCCTTTAATTTTTGAAAGGTTTTCTAGCCCGAAGAAAATTTTTCAGTAATTAAATTCTCGCGAAGATTATTTTTTTTCCGATCCTTACTAGCGATTGAAAATTAATTAATTTCCGCGAAATCTTTAAGGACGATTTATTTAATTGGAACATGAAATTAATTTTTAATCATTGATGGGTTAAGGTATATTTTAACTACACCAAATGAATATTTTTATCATAAGAAATCTGGTTCTGTTTTCTTTTCGTTTTTAATCAATGTTTAATGTTCGCGAAATACCCTTACGCGATGAAATTTTTCTTAATACTTAATCCTCTCGATTTTTTTTTTAATTCATTCTCAATTCTCAATTCAACTTATAATAAACAATAATAATTTTTTTTTTTTGGAAAATTTTTTTTCCTTTCATTAATTCTGTAAGGGAGAAAAACATGATTTTGTAGAAGCAGAACTCTTACCTGGTCATAGATAATTTGAAATAGGAATAAGGTCAATCGAGATAGGAGGGAAACGAAAGATAAAGTGACATAAAGAACAAATAAATCTTACTAATATTTACTTGGAATTTTTTTTTCTCTTTCTCAATCATTTATATTGCATTAATTTGACCGCGTAATGCAGACGTGCTGATCGTGGTTTGAGTTAATGATTCTTTTTTAATAAATATACTAAAATGCCCAAGAGCACAGCAAAATGTTGCCAACATTTTGCAAGATAGAATAATAATAATAATTTATGAATTTATGGAAAAGGTGCTGACTTGGTTATTAATGGAAAGTGACTGAGGCCACTCTTTCTCAAGCTTGGAAAATAGCTGGTAACCACAGTCTGACACTAATAAGCAACTGTCAAGATGACAAGTTAGCTAATAGCCCATGACCCCGGGGGATAGAAATAAAATAATGAAGATATATATATAAATAAAGGTAGATTCGAATCAATAAAATGTCCATGATGTTAATGGGAAATTGATTGAGGTCAATTATACTCTAGGTTGTGATATAACCGACATCGATTAATGGCATTAATAAAGTTGCAACTATATAGATAAAATATGAATATTGAATAATATGAAAATGGGTATAATAATAATGATAATAAAATGAAAGTGCTATACAATAATGACCAAGGGTAATAGAGATAATAGAAGCAATAGGATATTGATAACTAGTGCAATATAATTTTTATAAAATTTACAACAATAAATATTTGAAATGAAAATGAAAATTGAAAATGAGAATGAAAATTGAGAATGAAATGAAAATTAAGATAATGACAAGATCGTAAAATAATTTAAACTATTGAGAGTTAGTTCCGATATTGATACGGAAATTTTTATAATGTTTATAAAGTATTGAAAAGGGAAATTGAACGAAAAATTTATAATGAACATTTTTAATAATTTTGAAAGAAAATACTTATTTTTTTAATAGAGAAAGAAGATCGAAGGAAATAAAATTATTGCATAATGAGATCCATTGAAATTGGTCTAAAATTTTAAAGCAACTAGATAAACATTTTTAACATTTTTGACAAGTAAAGGAAAATCTAAAAACTAAGATTAAATTTAAAAATCAAATTAAGAATTTAATAGTTGGAATTAAATTATACTTGGAATCGAAGATTACAAACAGAATTTAATTTGAAGCATGGGCTTGAAAAATTAACTAGAATTAAAAATCTGGAAATTAAAACTTAAGCTTTAAATTGAAAATTAGAACAACCCATACACATAAGCATAGGTTAAAACAAAATAGAATATAAAAATATAGAGTACTTAATATAATAAATATAATTTTTTATAAAATTCTACAAATTTCTAGGAATAGAGAAAAACCTAAAAATTACAATTAAATTAAATTTAAAAATTTAGAAAATA
This sequence comes from Cordilura impudica, assembly GCA_963682025.1. NCBI lineage: Eukaryota > Metazoa > Arthropoda > Insecta > Diptera > Scathophagidae > Cordilura > Cordilura impudica. The sequence continues at coordinate 28,701,791 of OY821519.1, read as the reverse complement.
GAATTCAAAATAAACAAAACTAAAAGTAAAACTTAAATTAAAATTTAGAAATCAAAAATCTAAATAAATTTTATAATTGGAACAACATAAAATTCCAAATTAAAATTATTTTTATAGGTTATATAAAAATTTGAATAAATTCTATTAGCTAAAAAAAAAAAAAAAAAAAATTTTTCATTCTAATTTTAAAAATACCTGGCCAGGTCAAAATAAGTTTAAGATTAAAATTTAACAACAATTCTAAATATAAAATTTAAAATTTTTAAAATTAACATTATAATTAATTTAAGAAAAAAAGAAGAATTTATTGTAAACCAACATTAAAAATAAAAGAAGAATTTATTGTAAACTAACATTCAAAAAAAAAAGAAGAAAACATTTTACATATAAATTATAATTTTACCTACAACATTAATTTTAAATAACTTTATAAAATTTAAATTAAAATTAAAAATAAATTTCAAAATCGAATTAATTAAAATTTAATTTTATTTTAAGGAAAAAAGGGAAGGTGAAGAACCCAAAATAGATCTTGAGACCTAATATTTTTTTTTCAAACTAAATTTAAAAATACTATAAGTATATGAAAGAATGATCAGGAATATATATCATTCTTTTTCTGTAAAAGGGAGGTGTAGTGTGTTTGATAAGTCATAGTTACCCTACCTTCTGTACGGTAACTAAATAGTAAAATTAAATTACTAATTGTAACTAAATATATCCACCTGCACCGAACTCAAGCGTGAGAAAAGTATTTCTCACAATTGTACTGTAGTATAGTTACGTGTGAACTGCTTAATACGCAAATTCACTCGTCTACTCAGTTACACATAATGTAAGTGTATGTGTACGCGTGTACAATGCATGTGCGCGCGTACGTAGGTAGATATACGTTAAAATTAGTATAGAAAAAGAATTAATAAAGAGACGTGAAAGTAAACAGTCGCATGAGCGGCTGTTTTTAAACAAATAATAAAAAGTGTAATTATTTAAATTATAACGAGTACAGAAGTCCAAACACAGAAAGGGAGCTTCTATAATATTAATAGGCTAGGCGATTTCTTGTTACCGATGTTTTGTTCTACCGTTTTATCCCAATTTTGACCAAACGTATATTATTTGAAAGGTACTTAGCTATTCACCAAATTTAAAGATTTTTAAATTTTTTCCTTTATTTTGAATAAATTGCATTTAAAGTTGCTACTAACACATACATAAAATTATACATATGCTATGTGTGTGTTTATTAAATTTGTTAATGTGTTTGTTAATAAGTTTGTTATCTTCATTCACAATAATAATAAACCAAAAAAGTGTTGGTTTGTGAATTGGCTAAGTTAAAAAATAAAGTTACCTAGCAATTGCACTCGAATGTCAAGCGCTGGAATCTGCTAGTACCTATAATTGCTTGGGCGCTCTATCTGAATTCATATCCTGAATTCTAGAGAGTTGCCTGTATTTGAAATCGTAGTTGCTGGCGATTTTAATATTCACAATTCGCAACAATGTCGTCTGTATATTCGGGTGGTATAGATATTGAATAATTTCTCTGGGCATAAGAATTCAATGTGATATTCGTTGGAACGAGCATTTTTTCAAGTGTCGAAAGAAGCATTCAAGTTCTTGGTTTTCTGAAAAGGTGCAAAAATTACTTCATTCCTTAAAATCTATATCATCTACGCCTGACCGAAAATGGAATACAACTTCTATATATGGGCAGACGCTTAACTATATTTGGCAACTTTTGTTCACGTTGAACAAATTTTGTTCACATTTTATGCGAAAAAAAAATATTTTCCTGCACTTTTCTAGAAAAAATGTAGGAAAAAATATTTTTTTTTTTTCATTTTTTTTTTCCCCAGCACACTTTTTTTTCATAATGTAGTGTTGTATTGTGCCATGGTCATATTTGTCATCATCATCTAGATAATGCGGCTTTGTTTATTGCAGCATGGGTTGGGCCCCACAGTTCCATAGCAGGCTCATTATTCGATCTAGACAGCCCAGCATTCAAAGCGACAGCGAAAAATATATCGAACTTTTTTACAGTGATTGTCTTCCATTCCTTTTTCTTCGTAGGATTTGCATAATTTCACAAAGTTGTTACCTCCCCGGATTTTTGATTGGTTTCCCGTATGACAATATACACCATATCTTCGGTGCGAAATATGGTGTACGGATCATATGAGTTCTTCACTGGTATTCAATTTTAATAAGATTTCTTCTAATAATAGTATAAGGTCCGTAGGGACCGTTTCACTAATGTACGTCCTAAACGTCATTAAACCTCAATAAAATGTAAACTATTGCTCGTATCGATTAAGTATAATTTTTTCTTGGAATACATGTACGGTTCGGGTATTCAACCCATAGAACATTAAGGAATTGTGAGAGTTTGATTATCAAAAAGGTCCACAGGGATCTTCTCACAAACAGAGGAAAACAAAATTATATTTTAAATAACGATAAAGATTTTATACATTTTCTATCATGCCATCTTATTTTTTTTTTTATTGCTTTAATCAACTCTGGTACAGAAGCTTAAAAGTTTCCATTATTTTGTCATTATATAAAAAAGTATTTTCTTTGACTGAGATCTATATGATAATTTGGAACTTATGGCAATTAATGTCGATTTCATAGGGGTCATTTGTATGGAGACTAGGTCTGAACATCAACCGATTTTCACCAATTTCAATATCGTTCATCCTATGAACGATAAAAGCCTATATACTAAATGTTATCACAATATATTTATATTTGCGACCTGTAGTTTGATTATAAGGTTTACATGGACACTAGGGTGGCCCTTCATTATATGGAGGGGAAAAAAGTGTTCAAACTCTCGGTCGCACCCCCTAGAAATATGCGAATAGAAACAAAAAGTGAGAACTACATAGTGCTGGGCCAATCAAAAAATATTTAGCGGTGGCTCAACGCGATTGAAAATTTCAAGTGTGTTTATATGGGGAAAATATTACTTTTTTTTTAGATTTCACGAAAATTTCGTTCTAAAGTTAAATTTTTCCGACAAACTGTTATATAATTCGGGATCAGTATGAAATTATCTTTCTAAGAAGCTATAAAACTTCAAAATCGAATAAAAAGTCGCCAAGAAATAGCAAATGCTCCAGACCACTTTTGTGCCAAAAAAAAAAACTAGGTCATGAAGTTTGATGGCATTTTTTCAACTTTAAGAAATTAATTAAAGCCAACATTTTGTTTTAGTCTCTATATTTATAAGTACTCAGATATGAAGTATTGTTTTTTTTACCACCTTGTTAACCTATTAAGCATTGAGACCGAATATGGAAAATTTTTTTGATAAAATTTTGAAAACTCCTTTTTCAAGTTTTGAAAAATTTTCTTAAACACAATTGAAAAAAAATTGATCTAGCTCATTACGGTATTATTAAATGCCTGTTAGAGATTAACTGTGTGAATTTTTAGGTAAATCCCTGTGCCAGATTTTTTTTTACAAGGATTTAATTTTTGCGGATTTCCAGAAAAATGGGATTATTGTAAAATATTCTGTAAATGTACTCTTTCTAAATACTTTGTATGAAAATTTCATCAGTTTTATACTTTAAAATGTTATATTTTATTTTAATAGCCTAGGGTTTCAGAAAATAATAATATGACCACATTAACCCTTTTGGAATTGGGGTCACATATGACCCCAAGCTAATAAAAGGCAATTTAATTAAAAAAATGCAAATATTTTGCAAAAACTGTTGAATTTTTAAAAGCGTTACTTAAAATATTATAACCAAATATGTATATCGTCCGTTCCTAAAATTCAGGATAAATCCTAGAACGCTAACCCATTATTTGCCAAGGCCACCTTTGGATTTTAAGAAATTTTTCAATAAAAATTACCGAAAACGAGTTTTTCTATGAAACTCGCTGAAACTACTATTTAGAATTTAAGAAAAATAATTCGGTTAATTTTTATTTGTTTAACCCTTCAGTGCTCCTGGGATCAAAATAATGCTTTGTGATATGTCTTTGGTGCAATTATCTGCTTATTGCTCGCGAATATAAATTAAAACAACTTTTAACCAATTTTGTTATAAAATTATTTTATGTATAAAAGCTATCTATATTTTTGTAAATAAAATAAGAAGACCCACAAACGACCCAAAGCTAATAAAAGACATTTTATACAAAAGAACATGTGTATCCCAAATTTTAGGAAATGAAGCTCTACACATTTGGTTGTAACAATTTAAGCGTCGCATCTACAAATTCAACAGCAACTTTTATTAGCTTGGGGTCATATGTGACCCCAACTCCAAAAGGGTTAATGGGGTCATAATATTTTTTTCCTAAACCCTAGGCTACTAAGATAAAATACAACATTTAAAAAAAGAAAAGTGATGAATTTTTGATACAAAGTATTTAGAAATAGTACATTTAGAGAATATTTTACAAAAATCACATTTTTCTCGAAATCCGCAAAAATAAAATCCTTGTCAAAAAAATTCTGGCATAGGGATTTACTTAAAAATTCACATAGTTGATCTCTAACATATAACAAGACCTTAAAGAGCTAGATCAATTTTTTTTAAATTTCGTTTACGAAATTTTCCATTTTCGGTCTCTATGCTTAATAGGTTAAGAAGGTGGTAATAAAACAATACTTCATATCTGAGTACTTACAGGTATAGAGACTAAAACAAAATATTGGCTTTAATTAATTTCTTAAAGTTGAAAAAAATGCCATTAAATTTCATGACCTATTTTTTTTTGCCACAAAAGTGGTCTGGGGCATTTGCTATTTCTTGGCGACTTTTTATTCGATTTTTAAGTTTTATAGGTTTTTGGAAAGACAATTTAATATTGATTACGAATTATATAACAGTTTGTCAGAAAAATTAAACTATACAACGAAATTTTCGTAAAATCTGAAAAAAGTCATATTTTCCCCATATAAAACACTCTTGAAATTTTCATTCGCGTTGAGCCACCTCTAAATGTTTTTTGGTTGGCCCAAAACTTTGTATTTCTAATTTTTTTGCCATTTGCATATTTCTAGGGGGCGACCGAGAGTTAGAACACTTTTTTTATTAAGGGCCAACCTAAATAAAAAATTTATTGATTTCTACTCTAAACCGGCCACAGACAAAATGACTACATTTTTAAACCTTATTTTAATTTTTTTTTTTTAAAAAAAGCCCATGAATTTAAAGTGAAAAGTTTCATTTAGAATATTTGAAATATTAACACATAATTAATCATAATCATACTACGCCATCAGAGGTCATTAAAACATGAGCGTAGCAACATAAACTCGCTAAAATTTAGAAAACGTCCACAGATAATCTTATGTTTTAAGAAATACAATTGCACTATTAAGGTCACTCAGTCAGTCTTTAATATAAAACATTCATAAATCAATATTATTAATTTGAATATTAAATTTAATTATAACTTGACTCCCCTTTCACTTGTAAACACATGTTCTGAACTCAACTACTTACGCATTAAGTATTCAATACAGAATGTTTATGATGCTTTCTTGGATGTCATAAAACAAAATCAAGCAACCATGATGACAATAGCCATTGATTGTGTTTGTTTTTATAGATTCTCAGTTATTTTTCACAAAGCAAAAAAATTTGCAAAGCCTCAGTTAATGATTTTCAAATCATTTTTATTTAAAAAATAATAATAAATCATTTGTAAGACTTGTTTTCCAATGATAGAGGTCATAAGTTTAACATAAAGATGATAAATTTTAGTTAACGAATGGAAGATGAAAATTTAGAATAACAAATCGAATGATGGGTTTCAAAACGCCTTAAGACATAAACCAAATAAAGACAGAGTAGCAAGCAATATTTACAAAAAGCCAAGCAAACATAAGCTGTCAATATTTGTTGTTGATGGAGAAGTAGGCAAAAACTTGTTTACATTACATAAAACAAAATTCGAGGCATTTAAATTTTATAAATAAAAATTATAGGACAATTACGAATAAATATAAATATAAATAAATATAAAATATATAATACATACATATTTCAAGATCTACATTAAAAATAGATAACAATATTTACTTGGAAAATATTTAAATCAAGAACATACAACATTAACTTAAGGCATCTGTCATGATGTTCTGACTAACAAAAAAAAAAAATGTAATATGTAATACTTGGAAATTCTAAACCGATTTAGCAAATTTGTCAGCTAAATTTTTAAATCAAATAACATGTACATTTTAAACAAAATAAGAAATTTTCCTTAGCAACGGGTATTGGAAATAAATACATGTAAATATGTCCACATCAGGTATTCGTAATATAATGTGTAGGAAGTCCTTATGTGATGGTCTATTTATAAACATTTATTATGTGCCTAGTTTTGTGATGTATTTGCCATAATTGAATTCTCAAACCAAAATATAATTTAGACAAGTGTTTATGGAAATTTAACACCCAGGAGACTTTCATTGAGTGCCATTAAGTTATTTCAATTTTATTGCTCCAAATGTAGGTATGCACAGTAGGGATATAACTTTCATTTTTAATTTTTATATGTCACCATTTTTTGGGCATTAGAAACAACCATTCACACAGAAGTGCCTTCGTATAAAATATAGTGACGAGTGCACAAAGTTCGGAAATAAAATCCCATATTTTTTTGCTGCTGTTAATCTATAATATTAATGGTCAAGGCGATTTCTTGTGACCGATGTAAGTTTCACAGTTTTATCCCGATTTTGACAAAAAATTTATCATTTGAAAGGCATTTCTTTTTAGCTGTTACCCAGATTTACAGATTTTCATCGTCTGGAATATTTTTTTGAAGTTATGATGGTTTAAAGTTACTGACATATACATAAAATTATACAATGCTATGTGTGTGTTTATTAAATTTATTAATGTGTTTGTGTTATTGTATTAAGTTTGTTTTCTTGATTTAAAATGAGTTGAATTGTGAAGCATACCTTTAGCGTCTTTAGGAAATGAAAAAATAAAATTTCCTAGAATTTGCACTCGAATTTCGAGTGCTGGAATCTGCTAGTAAAACTAAAAACGCTTTAATAAACTAAACCACAAAACAACAAGCCGAAACACCAAATTATAGTTAACTTTACCGTTATTTTTTAAAATTTCATTATTTAACAATTTTTTCTCTAAAAGGCGAGAAATAATAAATCTTTCGGAAAAAAATTAAGCCGTCCGAAAAATAGTGACCAAAAGCCATATGACGGTCCAAAGAATAAACTTTAATGATTTTATTCAAAAAAAAGTCTGCGAAAACTGGACTGAGGACGACTCACAGTGTTGTGCGAGCGGACAAAAGTGTAACATTTTTTTGTAAATTCTTAAAAAACAGGTATAACATTTGATTTGTTATTCTCTAACTAGAAGAAACTCGAAAAAACTTTTAAAAATATTGAATAAGTTAGTTACAGGAGCTTTTCTAACTTTAAATTTTTTTCAATACAAATTTCATTTGCCTCAGCCTAAATTTCAACTGAAAAATAAAACCCATTTGTTCAGAGGTGTTGACATCTCTGTTTTTTGGCCTTCTCTTTTTATCAATATTCCGTTTACCGTTATTTAAGTGAACACATGTTTTTGGCTTCCTTTGTAAAGCAAAGCACAACTTTGACAGAGCAAAAAAAATTGGTAAAATTTGGGTTTTCTAATTTCAATCAATGCGTAAAAATCTAGTAGTTACAGAAAAAGTCATCTATGTATCAATTATAGCAATCAACTGCAGTGGCTGTGCTAATATAAAATTATGTATTATTTCAACCGGTTAGTTTTTAATTTTTCGTTTTTATTTTTCATTTTTCCTTTTTTTGTTTTTCATTTTTCATTTTTTATTTTTCATTTTGCATTTTTCTTTTTTCATTTTTCACTTTTCAATTCTTATTTCTCACTTTTTATATTTCATTTTTCATTCTATATTTTTCTTTCTTCATTTTTTATTTTTAATTTTTCATTTTCATTTTTCATTTTTTTTTTTTAATTTTTGATTCTTCATTTTACATTTTTCATTTTTCGTTTTTTCATATTTAATTTTTTTTTTTTAATTTTTTATTTTTAATTATTCATTTTTTGTTTTCAATTTTTATTTTTGAATTTGCATTTTTCTTTCAGTTTTCATTTTTATTTTTAATTTTTTTCTATATTTCATTTTTCATTTTTTATTTTTCTTTTTTCATTTTTTAATTTTCATTTTTTATTTCTCATTGTCATTTTTTCTTTTTCATTTTTCATTTTTTATTTTTCAGTTTTCATTTTATATTTTTCATTTTTAATTTTTTATTTTTCATTTTAATTTTTCGTTTTTCATTTCTCATTCTTCATTTTTCATTTTTATTTTGCATTTTTCGTTATTTATTCTTCATTTTTCATTTTTTATTTTTTATTTTTCATTTTTATTTTTTATTTTACATTTTTTGTTTTTCAGTTTTCAGTTTTCATTTTTATATTTCATTTTTCGTTTTTCGTTTTTCATATTTCATTTCTTATATCTTATTTCTCATTTTTTATTTTTAATTTTTTATTTTTAATTTTTCGTTTTTCATATTTCATTTTTTATTTTTCATTTTTTACTTTTAATTTTTCATTTCTTATATCTGTGGTTTTCTAGAATAACCGCGTATGTCATAAAATCAAAATATTCAGGGGAGCCAAAGAACGTTGTATTTGAAATTATGGGCTCGATATAAAGTTTTTAGAGCTTTTTATTTAACAGTCCTGTAGATATGGGCAATAAATACTTTATATAAAATTTTGAGTCAAAAATCTTCAGAGGAATAGATCCTGGAGAAGGACGAAAAAACAATATGTAAATAACACTTATGTCGACAAACGTCGTTTTCTTTGAAAAAGAAAACTACCAATGCAACCACCCATGTAGGCTTAATTGTTGTTGCTTGAAAAATGGATTGTTTTGTTCGTCAACAAAAAGTTAACGGGACTTAGGATGAGAATATAACAACGTATTAAGAATAATAGTGGCAAAAAATAACAGAAATAAAACACAAATTTTTACAAGTTGCTATAAACTGAGAAAATAATTTGTCAGCGATCTAACGTAGGTTGACATACGTCGATAGTGCTGCAAATTAATTTAATAAACATTTAAGTTACGTCGTTATTTAAAGAAAAAACTCAGAAATGGTCAATATTTAAAAAAAAAAAAAATTTACACATATAAAGAGCGTTAGCTCAAAACTGACAAAATTTGACATACGCGGTTATTCCAGAAAACCACAGATATTAAATTTTTTTCATTTTTCGCTTTGCATTTTTCTTTTTAAATTTTTCACTTTTCAATTTTTATTTCTCACTTTTTATATTTCATTTTTCATTCTTTATTTTTCTTTCTTCATTTTTTATTTTCAATTTTTCATTTTTATTTTTTTTTTTTTTAATTTTTGATTTTTCATTTTTCATTCTCCATTTCTCATTTGTCATTTTTAATTTTTCTTTTTTCATATTTATTTTTTTTTCATTTTTTATTTTTAATTTTTCATTTTTCATTTTTAATTTTGAATTTACATTTTTTGTTTTTCAGTTTTCATTTTTCATTTTTATTTTTCAAATTTTTGTATATTTCATTTTTAATTTTTTATTTTTCTTTTTTCAGTTTTTAATTTTAATTTTTTATTTCTCATTGTCATTTTTTCTTTTTCATTTTACTTTTTTTATTTTGCTTTTTTATTTTTCATTTTATATTTTTCATTTTTAATATTTTACTTTTCATTTTAATTTTTCATTTTTCATTCTTCATATTTAATTTTTTATTTTTTATTTTTCATTTTTCTCTCTTTATTCTTCATTTTTTATTTTTTATTTTTCATTTTTCGTTTTTTATTTCTCACTGTTTATTTTTCATTTTTTATTTTTAATTTTTCGTTTTTTATTTTTCATTTTTTATTTTTCATATTTATTTTTCATTTTTCATTTTCAAACAGGTTATTACATATCACCTGTTTTTTCACCAATACAATCGTAAGTCACACCGATTTTGTCTTACGGGTCACATGTTACGCTATTTTTGTGATTGTGTTGTGAAATAGAAATATACCCGCCTGCACGTATAGATGTTTACACATCTAAAATTGGTTTGAGGTGACCCAGAGTGACCCTTGCAATTTTTTTTTTTTTTTTTTTATTTTGCGGTTATCAAAATAAGTGAAATTTTTCATGTTTGAATGGCTGCAGGATAAAAGAAGGCAGCCATGTACGAAATGATGGCTTTCAAAGGAGATAAAAAAGATGGAAAAAAACTTAATCTGGAAGCTTCTTTTGATATGAGGAACATGTAAAGCGACCAAAATTATAAGGTTTTTGAATGTAACAGTATATAGAAACTAGGGGAATTCATATTTTGATTAAATTTGGTGTATAAGCTCTCATCCGGCCATAGGACGAAGGCTTTTAAAATTTGTGAAAATCGGTACATGTTAAGACTTAGCCCCGAAGGTCCCCTATGAAATCGCATTAAATTGCCTTAAAATCCATATTATTATAGGCTAATTCCATAGTGACATGACACTCCGTGATTTTTCAAATTTTATAGAGTAAAAGTTTTTCATTGTTCATAAAAATATACAAAATTATGTAGACGGACCTGGCCATAATATATATACCATTAGAAAAAGTGAGATTGTTATTGATAATTGGGGGCAAAAAGCAGTAGTGACAGACATGAAATCATTTTAGAGGATGTTTGTGAAAAACAGAAAAGTTCTCAAGTTATTTGTATAACAAATAAGAAACAAAATTAAAGCGTATAAAAAAAATTAATTCAGAAATAAACTGTAGTAAAAAGAATTATTTTGTAATGTGACAGACACGACACTGCCTTTGTTTTCAAAATTACCTAACAACAATTTTCTATATATGTAAAAATATTCGAAAATACATCTAACAAACTACTGTCATATTTTCATACCCTTTTTCTTTGAAATGGTATCAATAAAAATTATTCAAATCAAAATTTTAAAAGTGGACCTACGGTTGACCTTTGAATGGAATTATCCTGTAAAGATTAATGAAAAATATTGTTTTTATTGAAAGCATACACACAAGCTAAATAGTTTAGATGTGGTTGTGTCAAACCATTATAAATCACTAGCTTCACTTTTACACTTAGCTTATTTTTAAACTTGTATAATATCCCAATAGCAGAAGCTATTTTATAAACAAAAAAGTTATTGTTCATACTTGCTGAATGAATTAATTTGGTTTTATCAGAATTTAGTAATAAGCCATTTAAACGTGCAAATTCGAATAATGGAGATGCATTTCTCTCAATATATGTTTATAGAACAAGATCATATCTTAAATTAGACATAAATATAAATACTGCAAAATCATTAATATATACATACAATTCTTAGGAAATTGTAAGTTCATATTTTTTTAAAATTAAATCAGAGTTCACAAAAAAACACACACTGAATAAAAAACTCGTACATATATGTAAACAAACATAACTTAGACCAACACACACATATTTTTATTTTCATATCAATTATGTGTGTTCCTAAATTTTGTACGGTGCGAACACATCATGACTGTGTTTCGTTTTAATATTTCGTTATCTACACGAACATTTTTCTATCACGTATTTTTTGTTTCGATCACACATAAACCACACAAATTCGAGTGTTGCTTTATTTGAAGTTCGTGTTCTGGTACGTGTACTGAAAAAAAAAAAAAAACATGTACAATAAACAGGTTCGAGTTCAGTTATATTTTAAGTCGTGTTCTGGCTCGTGTACTAAGAAGAAAACAGAACATGTACAATAATAAGGTTCGAGTTCAGTTATATTTTAAGTCGTGTTCTGGCTCGTGTACTAAGAAAAAACAGAACATGTACAATAAACAGGTTCGAGTTCAGTTATATTTTAAGTCGTGTTCTGGCTCGTGTACTAAGAAAAAATGGAACATGTACAATAAACAGGTTCGAGTTCAGTTATATTTTAAATTCGTGTTCTGGCTCGTGTACTGCGAAAAATTGAAACATCAATTCGCGATCTGATACACCCCGATAAAAACGACGACAATTGTTTCAACCAAATTTATTAAAATTTTATTGGCCCTTTTTTATGACTTACGTTGCAAATTGTTTACAATTGTCAAATATTTTAAAATTTTATTGGCCATTTTTTTGTGATTTACGTTGAAACTATTTACAATTGTTTTTATTGACTGGTTTTTATTTTAATAAAATATGGTAATAAAATACTTAAGACACAAAAACTATTTAGCATCATAAAAGTTACATTTGTTGGTTGTTAGGTTTTTATTGCATTACCTATCCCTATTTTCGCAACCAATTAGTGTCATAGACGAAAAACCCAATTTTGCGGCATAAAAGACACACGTGTTGGTTGTTAGGATCTTTTGCAAACATTTTTTTTTTTTTGGTAACAAATAACTTTAGACACAAATAAAATTTGCATCATAAAAAAAACAATCACCCACCCTTCATTTGCGAACCAATTAGTGTCAATGCACAATCCTTTTCTCAATGATTTTTTGGGATTTTTGCGTAAAAACACAATGAGTGTCAATAAAAAAAACCCAAAAAAATATTTTCATATTTTATTGTCCCTTTTTTATGACTTGCTTGCAAGTGTTACAATTTCACGCAATTGATTTTGCAATAAATAGCGAGTGCGTGCGTCATTTATTCATTAAAAGTGGCTCAGTTTTGATTAGATCGTGATCTAAAGTGTACTGTGTTATTGTGTAAATTGCAAATATTTTGTGAAAATTACAAAAATTGGAAAGCAATAACAGAAATAGGTTTTGCTATAAAAAATACGCAACTTTTAATAGCGAAACGAAAAATTTACATGGCTGATTGCAACCTGCAAGAAAGATTTAAGTGCAGTGTGCAGTTTTTCTGTCTTAAGTATTTTATTACCGCCTTTTATTAAAATAAAAATCAGTCAATAAAAACAATTGTAAATAATTTCAACGTAAATCACAAAAAAATGGCCAATAAAATTTTAAAATATTTGACAATTGTAAACAATTTGCAACGTAAGTCATAAAAAAGGGTCAATAAAATTTTAATAAATTTGGTTGAAACAATTCTCGTCGTTTTTATCGGGGTGTATCAGATCGCGAAATGATGTTTCAATTTTTCGCAGTACACGAGCCAGAACACGAATTTAAAATATAACTGAACTCGAACTTGTTTATTGTACATGTTCTGTTTTTTCTCAGTACACGTACCAGAACACGAACTTCAAATAAAGCAACACTCGAATCTGTGTGGTTTATGTGTGTTCGAAACAAAATTTACGTGATAGATAAATTTTCGTATAAATAACGAAATATTAAAACGAACACAGTCATGATTGTGTTAGGCACCGTAGAAAATTTAGAAACGCACATAATTGATATCAAAATAAAGATATGTGTTGGCTGCTTTTAAACAGAACATTGTATGTTTCATGTGTGTATTTTCTGAACCTTGAATTAAATTTATCTTTTATATTAAAAAAAAAAAAATTTATCATAGCAAGTCGGGAATTTGGTGAAATTCTAATTACAAGATTAAGCCTCATACAAGCAGACAAAGAGTTAATTAAAATAATGTAAAAACAAAATTTTATAAATATGCATGTGCGGATAAAATTAAAGAAATTAGCGTGATACAACTAACTTATTTCATAAATGCCTCTATCGCATGTTGACAAAGCACTTAAAAAGTTATACCCCTAAAATAAACTATATTAGTACATACATTTAGTAATGAATGTGTGAATTTTTAGATAGTCTTTGTACATCGTTTATAAATATTTTACACTTAAAATGACTTAACAGTTTCATCCAAACCACATCAACAATGAGACACCTTTTATAACCGTTAACGGTAAGTAATTTAATGGTTTACTTAAAATATGTTATTACCAGTAACAATTTAAGTATTTACACTCAATCAAATGAAACGTATTTTAATTAATGAATTTTAACTATATTCGTTACACGTTTAACATATTTATATATATATATATATATATATATATATACTACTACATATACATATATATAGCTTCGTTTATGAGTGCAAATGGCTGTCGCATGTTATAAATCCCTGACCAGCGTCTGGTCTAGTTTTGGACTATGTTAAAAATGTAACTAAAATAGTTAAAAATTTATCAATTCCTGCTGTTGTGTCCTTTTAAGAGGACATGTACATGTACATTGTACACGTTTAAAATTTTTTTAAAATACATAAATGAATGAAGGGAGTTTCCGGTATTTAACAAACAATTTGGTTTTATTTTGTAAGGCCAAAAGGATGCAAGCAGTGTTTTTGAAGATTTTCAATAAAAAAAATCTGCTGAAAATATGTGTTGAAGGCTATAACATGTCGTTAAACATATTAAAATTCCAAATATCTGGCTTTACTAGTTTAGTGTAAGCAAACGTTTCAAGTTTCCTCACAAAATAATTACAAAATAAAATTTTTTTTTGCACCCACAAACATAAACGAGAACATTTGTAGTAGTGTTATACCATATACTACTATGCGGACAGGGTATAATGACTTTGTGCTGATGTTTGTAACTACCAAAAATATATACCTCGACCCAGAATCACTTTCTGAATCGATTTAGCGATGTCTGTCCGTCCGTTCGTTCGTCTGTGTGTCCATGGTAATTTTGTAATCAAACTACAGGTCGCAAATATAAATATATGGTGATCAAAATTGGTATATAAGCTTCTATCGGCCATAACATGAACGCTATTGAAACTGGTGAAAATCGGATTATGTTCCCCATACAAATAACGCCCCTGAAATCGACTTAAATTGCCATAAAATACAAATTATCATATAGATCTCGGTAAAAGTGGGTTTGATTTTGTTTATTATATCAATTGTATCTTATAAAAACATTGCAAGATACGTTTATGCTCTCAGTAATTATATGTAGATATATAACTCCTTACTCTAACAGAATATTTGGTGTGTTGTTCGAAGACCTGCTAAAAATATGAACTTTAATTTTTCTTCATAAAATTATAATAACACGAGAGCCATGTCATCTTTTTAATCGTTTGAAATTTATTAATAAATAAAAATAAACTTATCAGTAGCCCAAATATTTTTAGTCACAGCCCCCATATAAAGCTGCTTCCCGATCTTCACTTAAGTCCATCAAAAACAAAAATATTGCACAGATTTTTCTTAAATTTGGTCTGTATATATTTTTGCAAAAACTAAGTGATATGGTCAGAATCGGTCCATTTTTCGACCTAGTCCCCATATTAACAAGGCATCCGATATGAACTTTTTCATATCCAAAGGCAAAAAAATTAATAACAATGCCACTCAAATTTGGTTTATGCTTAGTTTTTATATCTAATTAGTTGGACCTAAGAGATAGAGTCTCTAAGCGCATGGTATAGGGTATCGTATAGTCGGCCTAGACCGACTATAATTTTTTTTACTTGTTATTTCTATACTAGGTGACCCGGCAAAAGTTGTTCTGCCTAAAATGATTATTTTATCCCCAGATGTGTTTTGGTACGTATGTATTTCTATTACGGAAGTAATTTTATTAAATATGAATGAAATGAAATTCAACATGCTATTTTAAATACAGATTTTATTTTCGATTTAATAATTTGATTTTGTTTCACATAATACTATCTTCATCTGATATAACTAAAAACAAGAAGAAAATTATAGTCGGTCTAGACCGACTATATGATACCCTATACCATGGTTTAGAGACCCTATCTTTCGGTCCAACTACTTCGATATAGAAAATAAGCATAAACCAAATTTGAGTGGGATTTTTATTAATTTTTTTGGCTGCAGATATGAAAAAGTTCATATCGGATGCTATATATATAAAGGGACTAGGTCCAAAAATGGACCGATCCTGATCATGTTTGGTAAAGTCTCTTGTATTTTGCAAAAATATGTACAAACAAAATTTGAGAAGAATCAGTGCAATATTTTTGTTTTTTAATAGATTTAAGTGAAGATCGGGAAGCAGCTCTATATGGGGTCAAAGGGATCATTTTTGGACTACTCATTAGTGGATGTAATGAACGCATACAAACCCAATTTGAGTAACATCTATATGACAATTTGGATCTTATGGCATTTATGTCGATTTCATATGGGTAATTTGTATGGGGGCTAGGTCTGAACATGGACCGATTCTCACCAATTTCAATAGCGTTCATCCCATGGCCGATAAAAGCTTATATACCAAATTTCATCAAAATATATTCATATTTGCGACCTGCAGTTTGATTACAAGCTTTACATGGACACACCGACGGACGGACGGACGGACGGACGGACGGACGGACGGACATTGTTAAATCAACTCAGAAAGTGATTCTGATTCGATCGGTATAATTAAAGGTGGGTCTAGGTCAAATATTTTTGGTTGTTACAAATAGCAGCACAAAGTCATTCTACCCAAACCACATAGTGGTATAGGGTATAAAAAATCATATGACTCCGATCACAGGGGAGATGTGTAAACATCTAGTAATTAAAAAATTTTTTATGGAACTTTTTTCAAATCAAACAGAAATCGTCATCACTTATAGCAAACAACTGCAGGGGCTCTGCTAATATAAAATTATTAATTATTATTTATAATTTCAATTGTTTACTTTTTAATTTTTCATTTTTAATTTTTTGATGTGTAAACATCTGTACGAGCAGGGGGGCAAATTTCTATTTCACAATACAATCGCAAAAACACCGTAACACATCGGTGTGAGCTGAAGTGTAAATAGGTGTGACTTTATCTGATTGTATTTGTTCTTTTCTAAACATTTTCCAACTGTCTTTCAAAAAACATCAATTGTATTTCACAAAACATCAATTGTATTGCAGAAACCATCAATATAATTGCAGAAAACATCATTTGAATTTCAGAAAACATAAATAGAATTTCAGAAAACATCAATATAATTTCAGAAAACATAAATAGAATTTCAGAAAACATCATTTGAATTTCAGAAAACATCAATATAATTTCAGAAAACATAAATAGAATTTCAGAAAACATCAATATAATTTCAGAAAACATCATTCGAGTTTCAGAAAACATCAATTGAATTTCAGAAAGCATCAATAGAATTTCAGAAAACATCAATTGTATTTCAGAAACCGTCAATATAATTTCAGAAAACATCATTTGAATTTCAGAAAACATAAATAGAATTTCAGAAAACATCAATATAATTTCAGAAAACATCATTTGAATTTCAGAAAACATAAATAGAATTTCAGAAAACATCAATATAATTTCAGAAAACATCATTCGAGTTTCAGAAAACATCAATTGAATTTCAGAAAGCATCAATAGAATTTCAGAAAACATCAATTGTATTTCAGAAACCGTCAATATAATTTCAGAAAACATCATTTGAATTTCAGAAAACATAAATAGAATTTCAGAAAACATCACTATAATTTCAGAAAACATCAATTGTATTTCAGAAACCATCAATATAATTTCAGAAACCATCAATATAATTGCAGAAAACATCATTTGAATTTCTGAAAACATAAATAGAATTTCAGAAAACATCAATATAATTTCAGAAAACATCATTTGAATTTCAGAAAACATAAATAGAATTTCAGAAAACATCAATATAATTTCAGAAAAAAAAAATATAATTTCAGAAAACATCACTATAATTTCAGAAAACATCAATTGTATTTCAGAAACCATCAATATAATTTCAGAAAACATCAATATAATTTCAGAAAACATCAATATAATTTCAGAAAACATCAATTTTATATCAGAAAACATCAATTGTATTTCAGAAAACATCATTTGAATTTCAGAAAACATAAATATAATTTCAGAAAACATCAATTGAATTTCAAAAAGCATTGTTTGAATTGCTGAGAACATTAATTGTATTTCAGAAAACATCAATAGAATTTCAAAAAGCATCATTTGAATTGCTGGAAACATTAATTGAATTTCAGAAAACATCAATTGCATTTCAGAAAACATCAATTGAGTTTCAGAAAACAGCATAATCGACTTATTTTTATGCGCTGGAAAATATTATGTTGTTGATGTTTTCTTTAATTATTAGATGTTTACACATCTCCCTTGTGATCGGACTCACATGTTTTTTTATTTCTTTTTTATTTTTAATTTTTTATTTTTAATTTTTTACTTTAATTTTTCATATTTTATTTTTCATTTATTATTTTTCAGTTTTCATTTTTCATTTTTCATTGTTTATTTTTCATTTTTAATTTTTTTTTATTTTTAATTTTTTAATTTTCATATTGCATTTTACATTTTTCACTTTTTATTTTTTATTTTTTATTTGTAATTTTATTATAAAAACAAAAAATTTATTTTCGATCTTCATCATTTTAGTGATCAAGTTTGAAATTATTCAGGCTCAAGATCAAATGTTTTTACTTTGAATAAAGCAAAACCATTGTCAAATTTGTTTCAAAAAATTGATCTATATTCTGCATGACAGGTTATGCAGCTGTTTCAGGAAGAGTCACCAACCCTCATCAGTAACCAAAAGCAGTGGATAGTTTGTTTGGTACAAAGTTAAATTCACATATATTTGCTGAAAACAACTAAATGAGAATTCAAGCAAAAGTTATACTATTTAAGCCTCTTCCAATATAACAAATTAAAATATAGAACTACTTTGAAACAAATACGATTGTATACGTACACATTGCATAGTACAATATACATGTTTGTTTTTGGCTTGAAAAAACAAGAAAAACAATTTGTTTTTGCTAAGCTTACATTTAGCGTTTACGGCGTGCCCTCCGTATTTTTAATTTTATTATTTTTTATAAAAAATAAAAAATCTTATTTTCGATCTTTGTCATTTTAATGATTGAGTTTGTAATTTTTCAGGCTCAAGATCAAATGATTTTACTTTGAATAAAGCAAAAACATTGGCAAATTTGTTTCAAAAAATTGATCTATATTCTGCATGACAGATTATACAGCTGTTTCAGGAAGAGTCACCAACCCTCATCAGTAACCAG
The DNA here is from genome assembly GCA_963682025.1 of Cordilura impudica. NCBI lineage: Eukaryota > Metazoa > Arthropoda > Insecta > Diptera > Scathophagidae > Cordilura > Cordilura impudica. The sequence goes on along the minus strand of OY821519.1, from coordinate 28,682,768 downwards.
AAGCATCAAAACTATCTACTACTTTTGGTTACTGCATTTGATCTTGACCCTGAATAATTTCAAACTCAATCATTTTATTTTTTATTTTTAATTTTTAACTTTTTATTTTTAATTTTTTATTTTCATTTTTTTCTTTCATTTTTAATTTTTTATTTTTCATTTTTCATATTACATTTCGCACTTTTCATTTTTCATTTTTTATTTCTTGTTTTTTATTTTTTATTTTTTGTTTTTTATTTTTTATTTTTTATTTTTTATTTTTTACTTTATTTTTAATTTTATATTTTTTTTTATTTCCCATTTTTAAATTTTTATGTTGGATTTCTTATTTTTAATTTTTTATTTTTTATTATTCTTTTAAATTTTTCATTTTTCATTTTTTATTTTTCATTTTTTATTTTCAGTTTTTATCTTTCATTTTTCATTTTTAATTTTTCTTTTTCCATTTCCTGTTTTTTATTTTTCATCTTGCATTTTTAATTTTTAATTTTGCATCTTTCATTTTTTATTTTTCACTTTGCATTTTTCATTTTTAATTTTTTACCTTTTATTTCTAATTCTTCACTTTTTATTTTTCAATTTTAATTTTTTATTTTCATTTTTCATTTTTATTTAAAATAAATCAGATAGTGATTCTGATTCGATCGGTATAATTAAAGATGGGTGTAAGTCAAATATTTTTGGTTGTTACAAACAGCAGCACAAAGTCATTATACTCAAACCACATAGTGGTATAGGATATAAAAACCTATAGAGGCCGCTAATAATGAAGATAATTCTGCAACAATTAAACGTAATTAAACGTAAAACTAGCGATGAGTAGTAGCTGTACTCCTGTTTCCTAATTTTTTTGATTTTTTATTTTTTTGTACTTATAGATTGAATTTAATGTAAACTAAATTTATTTTCTTGTAATGAATATGTTTTTGTTTTAATATTACGTAATGGAGTTTAATACAATGAATTACAATGAATCGTGTATTTTTTTACACGATTTTGATTTACACGGTTTTCTTAGGAACGTACCTACCGTGTAAAAAAAGATGTTACTGTAGATGGAGAATCCAATATGAAATTTTTCATATCTGCAGGCAAAAAAAAAAATAATAGCAATGCCACTCAAATTTGGTTTATTTTTCTTTCCTATATCCAACTAATTGGACCTAAGGCCCTTTTTTAATGGCCTAGACCGACTATAATTTTCGTACTTGTTTAATCACAAAATTTGTGATTTTTTGTACCACAATCTCAATAAATAATGTCCATATTTCGCAAATAAAAAAATATTTTTATAGTTTTTGTTTTATTATTATTAAAAAAAATTTTTATTTATTTGTTTAAAAGATTGGAAAATTAGTACTCAGACAACATCGATTATTTTACATGTGTATTAAATGTATTAATAAAATAGCATAAAATATTAAAGTACCTATGAACACAAAAAGTCTTTAAAATTCATTTCAATTAGAAAGTCAACTTTGAATTTAAATCTATAATTAATTCCAATTGCTAAGCAATTGATCGGAGGGCACCAATCTCAAAGGCGCTGGAGGACGTGATAAAAATGGTGGTGGCGGTAAGACATGAATGTTTTGTGAGGAGCCAGCAAAGCGTAAATTTGATTTTCTATAAAATAAAAGACGAATTTGTATTTGAGAATGAAATAAAAAAAACTAAATTATAAATTATAATACCTAGCCTTGATGGTTCTACGACCAGAGCTACAGGAAGATGGAGAACATTTTGAAATTTTTTTAAGTTTTTAAACCATATGAGTGAGGTTAGTTTGATACTCACCGTGATCGTGACCTGGATTTTGATTTTGACTTTCTTGATTTAGACTTTGAACGGGATTTAGATTTAGATTTTTTGGCTGCTCTTGAACGAGTTCTGGATGATTTTACAGCTCGAGGAAGGAAAGGTACAACTCTGCGGCTACCATATAGGCCGCGTGATGACCAAGGATGATAAGCGGGATGGAAGGGTTTGGCGGGTCCAATCTCGGGCTCTGGTTCGGGTTCGGGTTCCTCTTCAGGCTCAGGATCAGCTTCCTCTTCTTCTTCTTCAGCTTCTTCTTCTGGCTCTTCTTCAGCCTCTGCTTCTGGTGCTGGTTCGGGTGCAGCTGGTGGAGCAGGAGCAGTGTACATGGCTGACAATTGAATTGGCACAAAGGCTGGCAAAGAAACGGTTAGAGGTACACCAGCTGGAGCAGCTGCTGGGGCAGCTTCAGCAGCCGGTGCTGGTGCTGGTTCTTCGGGTTCTGGTTCCTCGGGTTCAGGCTCCTCCTCTGGCTCAGGCTCAGGTTCAGGCTCTGGTGCCGGCTCAGGCTCAGCAGCTACTTCTTTGGCCGCTTGTAAGAGAGTAACCAATTCTTCTTTGCTTATATGACCCAAGCCAATTGAATGATGTTGCAGAGGCGCATTCCAACCGCCACCATGTATGGGACCATATAAAGAACGTTGAGGTCTATCCAATTGCGCAGGAGGTCCATATACGGAATGTTGAGGTCTATCCAATTGTGGAGGAGGTCCATATAGGGAACGTTGGGGTCTATCCAATTTCGCTGGTGGTCCATATGCGGAATGTTGAGGTCTATCCAATTGTGGAGGAGGTCCATATAGGGAACGTTGGGGTCTGGCTCCCTCGGAGGAAGGTGGCTGTGGTTGTCTTAGAAATGAAGGAGGACCTTGAAAGCTCATTGGTAATCCGGTTATGGTAGCATACACCACTTCCGCTTCCAAACAGTTTATTAAACTGCACAAGGCCAGACAGCCAATCTATATACAAAAAAAAAAAAGTTTCATTAGAAAGTCACTTAATCATTCACTTTGTTCTTGTTCATTGTCCTTTTACTCACAACTACTTTTTGCATCGTTTGCTTTTTTTTTTTTCTTCCACAACAAATATCCTTTTTAACGGATTTTTTACTTTTATTTTTATTTTTTTTTTTTTTCTTCTTCAATTAACTTTTATTTCTCTTGAGCTGTTTTACAAAGTTATTTATTATTTAACTTATGTTCAGTCTTTGTAATGCCCCAGAGCTGATTGTGGGTAACTGTTGATGATTAGCTGAAATGCTTTAGTTTTTATACAACTATAACTAAGCCGAATGATTTAGTACCACCATAACTAGCACAAAACTCGTCCACGTGTATTATATTATTTATGTTTATTTTATTAAATCTTTGTTTTCATGATGTTTTTCTTAATATTTTTGTACATTTTTTTTTTTTTGTGTGTTAACATCAGGCACTTCCTTCACCTTTAGGCAGGGATACTCAACTTTTCGTTATATTGTTATTGGAACACTCTTAACATTATGGTCTTCATAGCACTTGAGGAATTTATATCTCGATTTTCTTTATATGACTTTCAAAGTTATATATCTCAAGAAATTTTTATTCCAAGCTACCTTCTTAAGGAATTTTTTTTAACCATTTCAGATATTTACATTACAAGTTTTTGTTTGAATTGTATATCTATAGATTATCTTCACTTAAACTTTATATCACTATTTAAGAATCACTGTTCCAATACTGCTCCACATTTTATTCCCGTCAATCACTTATTCAATTCATCATTGTAGCTGTAGCATGGCCATTATCAACTTTTTTTCATGTTTTAACAACTTTGTTTGAGGAAGCCTTTGCATTAGCTCTATATACGAATAGTTGGAGTAAGTAAAACGTTAGTGGCAATGGCTTAGTTTGTTATAATTTGCCTAGTTGGTTGGTTGGTCGTCCTTTTATGGCTTGAAGTTGGTTTATTTTTGGATTTCTTCATTAGTTAACAGGTAGGTATTTGATGTTTACATTGTACACAAAGTTTCAATTGTATATTTTTTCGAACAGAAGAGAGTTTTTACATTTAATGTGTAATATATACCAATAGAAATATTTATTAACCGAAATTGTTATCCAATACTTATAAACCAAATATTTGAAAAAAAAAAAATGTACATTAGGGTGGCCCTTAATAAAAAAAAAGTTTTCAAACTCTCGGTCGCACCCCCTAGAAATATGCGAATAGCAAAAAAAGTGAGAAATACAAAGTGTTGGGCCAATCAAAAAACATTTAGAGGTAGCTCAACGCGATTGAAAATTTCAAGTGTGTTTTACATGGGAAAATATGACTTTTTTTCAAATTTTACGAAAATTTCGTTCTATAGTTTAACTTTTCCGACAAACTGTTATATAATTCGCGATCAGCATTACATTATCTTTCCAAAAAGTTATAAAACTTCAAAATCGAATAAAAACTCGCCAAGAAGTAGCAAATGCCCCAGAACACTTTTGTGGCAAAAAAACTAGGTCATGAAATTTGATGGCATTTTTTTCAACTTTAAGAAATTATTTAAAGCCAACATTTTGTTATAGTCTCTATACCTGTATGAACTCAGATATGCAGTATTGTTTTATTACCACCTTCTTAACCTATTAAGCATTGAGACCGAAAATGGAAATTTTTTTTGATAAAGTTTTGAAAACTCCTTCTTCAAGTTTTGAAACATTTTCTCAAACAAAATTTTAAAAAATTGATCTAGCTGTTTAAGTTCTTGTTAGGTGCATGTTAGAGATTAACGGTGTGAAATTTAAGGTAATTCCCTGCGACAGAATTTTTTTGACAAGGATTTTATTTTTGCGGATTGCGAGAAAAATTGGATTTTTGTAAAATATTCTGTAAATGTACTATTTCTAAATACTTTGTATCAAAAATTCACCACCTTTCTACTTTTAAATGTTATATTTTATCTCCACAGCCTAGGATTTAGGAAAAAAATGTTATGACCTCATTAACCCTTTTGGAATTGGGGTCACATATGACCCCAAGCTAATTAAAAACAATATATTCAAAAAATTCAAATATTTTGTAAGTGCTATTGAATTTTTAGATAACAACTAAATCTGTAGAACTTCCGTTCGTAAAATTTGGGATAAAAATAAGAACGTTAACCCATCATTTGTCAAGGCCAGGTTTGGATTTTAAGATATTTTTAAAAAAAAATTACCGAAAACGAGTTTTTCTATTAAAATCGATTAAACCACTATTTAGAATTAACGAAAAATAATTCGGTTAATTTTTATTTACTTAACCCTTCAGTGCTCCTGGGATCAATATAATACATTGTGATATATCTTTGGTGCAATTAACTACTTATTGCTCGCGAATATAAATTAAAACAACTTTTAACCAATTTTGTTATAAAATTATTTTTTGTATAAAAATTATCTATATTTTTCTAAATAAAATAAGGAGACCTACAAATGACCCATAGCTAATAAGAGACAATTTATTCAAAAGAATATGAAATATAAAATTAATTCTATTTATTTTAGTGTATTTAAGGATGATTTTGTGTGCGATTCAAATTGTTTTCTGTAATCACTTACGACTTGCAATAAGTATTGCTTTTCTTTAATCTATAATATTAATAGGCTAGGCGATTTTTTGTTACCGATGTAAGTTTCACAGTTTTGCCCTGATTTTGAAAAAAATTTATCATTTAAAAGGTACTTCTTTTTAGCTGTTACCCAGATTTACAGATTTTCATCGTCTGAAATATTTTTTGGAGTTATGATCGTTTAAAGTTGCTACTAACACATTTAAAATGAGTTGAATTGTGAAGCATATCTTTAGAGTCTTTATTATATGAAAAAATAAAATTTCCTAGAATTTGCACTTGAATTTCGAGTGCTGGTATCTGCTAGTTTTATTATATTAATTTTATATTTCATATTCTTTTGAATAAATTGTCTTTTATTAGCTTTGGGTCATTTGTGGGTCTTCTTATTTTATTCAGAAAAATATAGATAGTTTTTATATATAAAATAATTTTATAACAAAATTGGTTAAAAGTTGTTTTCATTTATAATCGCGAGCAATAAGCAGATAATTGCACCAAAGATATATCAAATAAATAAAAAATAACCGAATTATTTTTCTTAAATTCGAAATAATTTTCACTTAAAAATATCTTAAACTCCAAAGCTGGCCTTGGCAAATAATGGGTTAACGTTCTCGGATTTATCTCAAATTTTAGGAAAGGAAGTTCTACATATTTAGTTATTATATTTTAAGCATCGAATCTCAAAATTCAATAGCACTTACAAAATATTTGAATTTTTTGAATAAATAGTTTTTTATTAGCTTAAGATCATATGTGACCCCAATTCCAAAAGGGTTAATGGGGTTATAATACTTTTTTCCGAAACCCTAGGCTATTAAGATAAAATATAACATTTAAATGTAAAAAAGTGAAGAGTTTTTGATACAAAGTATTTAGAAAGAGTACATTTACAGAATATTTTACAAAAATCCCATTTTTCTCGAAATCCGCAAAAATAAAATCCTTATAAAAAAAATTCTGGCACAGAAATTTACCTAAAAATTCACCCAGTTAATCTCTAACATGCACTTAACAAGACCTTAAAGAGCTAGATAACTTTTTTTGAATTTTGTTCCAGAAAATTTTTCAAAACTCGAAAAAGGGGTTTTCAAAATTTTATCAAAAAAATTTTCCATTTTCGGTCTCAATGAATAATAGGTTAAGAAGGCGGTAATAAAACAATACTTCATATCTGAGTACTTACAGGTATAGAGACTAAAACAAAATGTTGGCTTTAATTAATTTCTTAAAGTTAAAAAAAATGCCATTAAATTTCATGATCTAGTGTTTTTGGCACAAAAATTGCCTGGGGCATTTGCTATTTCTTGGCGAGTTTTTATTCGATTTTGAAGTTTTACAGCTTTTTCGAAAGACAATTTAATATTGATCCCGAGTTATATAACAATTTGTTGGAAAAATTAAACTATAGCACGAAATTTTCGTAAAATCTGAAAAAAAGTCATACTTTCCCCATATAAAACATACTTGAAATTTTCAATCGCGTTGAGCCACCTCTAAATGTTTTTTGATTGACCCAAAACTTTGCATTTCTCAGTTCTTTGCTATTCGTATATTTCTAGGGGGTGCGACCGAGCGTTTGAACACTTTTTTTTCTCCATATAATGAAGGGCCATCCTAATGTACATGTATAGAATATTTTTATATATCTCTTAATAATTGGGTAAAAGTTTTGTTTTTATATCAAACTCTTACTTTGATACAACACATCTTATGTCCGTAGCTTCAACGAATAGATACCTAACAGTGCAGTTACATTTCGTCTAAATCAAATATCGTACTTTTAAGTCCAAGTTATGTTTTATGTATTAGGTAAATATAATTCAAATTATTTTTCTAGAACTGTCAAATTTAAAAAAATTAAAATAAAAAATTAAATTAATTTAATTTAAATTAAATTAAATACAAACAATAGAAATACAAATTAATTCAGAATTACAATAGCTAAGTACTTTGAGATATTTTCTACAAAGGAACTCTCAAAAAGCAACACACAAATATGGGGAAAGAAGTAGACATTTTGAAAATTGGAATAATTCAGAATTTCTTAAAAGATTAATTTATTTTTTATTTTTTTACGTTAAGGTAAATTTTTAGTTCCCTTTTTAAGCAATATGCGGGCACGGAGGAGTGTGAAAATTGGCATAGTGATATTTCATATGGAGGATAAGCTGAGAATGATAAAATTTATGTTTAATCTGTCTTAAAAATATATTAAATTAAATAAAATAAAATGTTTTTAAAATTCGTTACACTCTGTTAATGCGACTGATTTAAGTTATATATCAGACGCTTTGTGTTGAATTGTGAATTGCTAAAATTGATTAACATACCTTTAGGCTCAATTAAATATTCATAAAGTTTATATATATGTGTGCTTCTCCGAGAAAAGGGACCTAATGTATCATAAAATGGGTTGTGTCAAAAACGGTGGATTCTGGTACTCAAAAGGGTGTAGAAACTTTAAATGCGTTTTTTTTCTCAAAATTTAATTTTCACAAACTAGGTCCCTTTTCTCGGAGAAGGTCACATATATCTTAAAAAAACATTGCAAGACGAAAATTGGAGTGGAAAAATAATATTTCCTAGAATATGCGCTCGAATTTCAAGTGCTGGGCTATACTAATAGTTATTATTTTGTATGTGTACGTTATCTTTTCTGACAAAAAACGTCCCATTTTATTTGCGCTATTTTCGAAAAGTGCATTTATGTTTATATTCTGAATTAAGAGCAACATTATCTTATACATCAATGGAAACGTCTCACTCGTAAATCGCAAAATTTTGCAGCCATATACTTTTGTCAGGTCATATTGTGAGAATGTTTTCCCATTGTTCACCGTTTTTTAATATAATCACCCTTCGACTTCAAAGAGGGTAATAATGAATTTTTTTTGCATTTTATAAACACAGCTCTTTGTGACCTTTTAATTTAGCAGACAATACCAAATTGTTAAAAATATATAAAATTTTAAATATATATGATTTTTGAATGATCTTTTTAAACCCATAAAGGTTTCGGCTTTCCAAAAAAAATTACACGAATGGTTTAAAAAAGATTGAATCAAAGCTGTCTCATCGAGTAGAAAGGGAAATGTTGAAATGTATCTTCCTGTCTAGTAAAAATTAATAACATTTGGACTTAAGATGCACAAACATTTAACCAAGCCTCCAATTGTTAATGTTGCCTTGCGATTTTATGCCTCTCGAAGCTTCCAAATAGCTGTTGCAATAAAATCTTTGATTGATTTATAAATATCAATCAAACATCGGAAGAAATGCAGTACTCACAAACATGCGACTTTTTTTCCATCATACTTTTTATGTTTATTTTTTTACTTTTTATGTAACAAGACATGCATCAGATGATTATAAATGATTTTTAATATATTCAATATATTTATTTTCACAACAAAAATTATAAAATCAACAAAATATCTTCAATAAAACAAAACAAACATAAGAGCAGAAACTAACTTAACTGAAAATAGTATTACTAATGCCAAATAAAGTTTTTTTAATGGAATATGAAGTTCTAGCTGCTTCTACCTATTGGACATCGCAACAAAACGAATGCAACTGGGATATACCTGGCATGTTTTTCACTTCCTTTCATTTTTCGTTCAATTTATAATGTTGAGATAAATTTTCAATTTGGGCAGATGAAATAAAATATATTTTAATGTCATTTATGTTCTTTTCTGCACATTGATGAAACGATAGTGCATCGGGTAAAACAACGTTTTTGGATGTGGTTATTTGCCAAACTTTTCTTTTAATGATGGCTCCAACTCCATCAACGGCGCCTTTTCGATGAGAACTAGCAAAAAAAATTTCATTCCATATATAAACATCCAATTTGTTTAATAATGTCAGTCAAGCTTGTCAAAATATAATTATTTTTATATTGAGTTTGTTTTTTGTATTGATTTGTGAATTGGCTATAATTGATCAGCATACATTTAGGGTCTTTATTTAATGAAAAAATAAAATTTTCTAGAATTTGCACTCGAATTTAAAAGCTTTGAAACAAAAATAAATACGTCATGTTTATTATGCGTAAGTTTATCGCTTTGATCATTTTTGAATTTTTTCTTATTACGTACCATAATATAATGTTTTTTTATATATGTGGATCAACAATCTCCCAGTCACCCCCAGTCATGGCCGTACTGGCTCAGGCTATCCCTGACAATAGTATGCGATATCTGTCAATAATAACTACGATAATGTTATTATTGAGCCTTCAAAGTAACTTGCGTCGACGCACAGTGGCTGAAAATCCTTTTTCATTGGCCAAACTTCTGTAACTTTCGAACCAATTAAAATATTTTAGTAATTAGTTAGTAATATTATCTAAAAGCCTTGCTTTACTACGGAAAAATGTATCATTTTTTGCTGTCAAATTTGTTAATTTTAGCAAAAAAAATCTGCTGAACATTAGATTTTGATATGAGAATAAGGGTTTTTATTTTTTTAACCTTTCCTATTTATTAAAACATTTCATACACATGTGGGTAAAAAAAAACCTTTAAAAATACTGCAATCTTATATATTAAAAGAATTTATGAATAAACTTTGAATTCAAGATTTTTTTCAATATTTTTCTTCTCTCAAACCTCTATAACTAGAGTTCTAATTAACGTAGGCTGTTGACATAGGTCTAAGAACACTCAGTGGATCAAGCTCCTTCTTTTGAGATATTAACTGCTCGTTGGGTTTGAGGAAAGTTATGCGTGGAGAATCAACTTTACTTTTACTGTACGTTAAATTATCTTGGCATATTTTGGCATTACTGTACGTTAACTTCTCTTGGCAAATTTTGGTATTATATTACAAAAATTAAAATAATATAATATAATGCGGCGGAGCAGCAGGGGTCCTCTAGTAGATTTTAAAATCATTTGTAACAATGGGAGGTTCCGTTTATAATTGTTTTTTATACCCTCCACTCCAGTGTGCAGAGGGTATATATAAGTTTGTCATTCCGTTTGTAATGATTAGAAAAAAAATTTGGACCCCATAAAATATATATATTTGTGATCCTTATAATAACCGGAGTTGATATAGCGATGTCCGTCTGTCCATCTGTGGAAATCACGATGACGGCATCAATCGGGCAGCTAGGGTGCTTATTGACATAAAAAATGATTCATTAACATCTTGAAAAGTTTGTTGTTTAAAATCGTCCAAATCGGTCGATTAGGGCCCGAGATTTAAATGAAGAACTAAAAAAAGTCTTGAAAAAATATAATTTTCTATGTTGTTCTTGTCACGATCAAGCCCTCAATAGGACAGCTAGGGTGATAATTTTTAGAGAAAATGATTCACCAATTTCATGGAAAGATTTCTATTTCAAAAATCAATTAAATCGGTTGAACAGGTCCAGGGCAATCTCTGCATTGTTGTCGTAGCTGGACTTGTTGTTTTTGTGGTCGTTGTGGTAATAATATAATAAAAACAATCCATTTGTATATTTTTTTTTCAACTCTGGTAGAAAAATTTAAAAGTTTCCATTGTTTTGGCATCACTAAAAAAATTTGTTTGATCATTTCTGTCATTTCCTGGGGGGAAAATACATTTGCTTTGCATTAACAGAGTGTCACTTCATTTTGCTCAGCGTGACTATGCCACAGTAGATGGCGCCACAATTTTTGTTCTAATTAGCTTTGCAATAGTTATTTATATTTTAACATGAATGTCAATATTTTCAACTAGATATCATACAGAACAATGTTAAGAGTATACACGGGCTGGTCTTTTATTTCATACGTTTTTTCATTATTCTTTTACAAATATGAACATAAGTTTGGCATGTTAACTTTTTGTTGTCCTACACAATATCTGATTGCGATTACATCTAATTTTTAAAAATTGTTTATAATTACTAAAGCATTAATATTCACATAAATACAAAATTGCACTTTTTAAATTTTCCGTTCAAATTTTAGAAAATATCAATTCTAAAAACTGGAATTAAAATTTCCAATTATAAATTATAAAATATTAATTGGATTTCAGAAAATCATATCAAAACGTCGGAAATAATAATTTTAAATTTAGAAGACATCAATTGTATCAAATTCCAAAAAAAACACCAAATATATTTACATTTAAAAAATGTTTACATTAAAAAAAAATATTGGCATTCAGGAGAAATTAATAGCTTTTCAGTAACTTATTTTAACGATAGTTGAATCGTTAAAAAAAGAAAAGCAAAATTATTAGCAAAATTTTTAAACGATATTCGCTATTGTTAAAGTCAGCTGTTGTTGTTGTCTAAACGACAACCATTTTTGTTTTGTTTATTCGATCGATAAAAACTTAAATTTTTAGGTTGAAATGTCGTCATATATAAATAAAAATCATAAAGTAGTGAAAATATTTTGCTTTTATTAAAAAATCTTTTTTATATAAATAAAAAATTAAATAGCATATTCAATTCATTATTTCATTTTCAAATAAATAAACAGAAATATTAGTAAAAAAAAATAAAGATATTAAACATAAACATAAAATCATCCTGTCAAACACGAAGTAATTTGTTTTTTTTTTGTCTATTCTTGGTGTTTTTCGCTTATTTTGACAGAGATGCCACTCGTTTACAATTTAAATAAATAGAAAAATAGATTTGTCGACTGTTGATAAGATGTATGTATGTACTTAGTGAATCACTTAATCCTTAGTGCAAACAACAATAGCTGTCGATATATTTTGCGATTGTCGGATCGTTGAAATTTACAGAATCGGACTACAGAAAATATTAATTTAAATTCAATGAATTTTAGAAAACCTCAAGTGATATTTAAGAATTGCGAACATAAAAATTGTTAATTGTTACATAAATAAACGCAATTTGATGAGAATGTTATTTTTTATATATAAATTTTCACAATTTTTTTTGGATGAATATTTGAAGTTTTTCAGAAAATAGAGATAACAAATTATTTTATTTAAAATGTTTGGGACATTTGGTTTTTTGCGTTTGGCATCCCTAATTTGATTATTTATTATTATAAATTTATTCTCTATGTTTTCCAAATATGGCAATATTTTAATAAAAAAGTTGAGAGAGCTTTTTTTGGTTATTATTTTGTTACTCCATCCGACCTACATGGCCGCAACGAAAAAATATTTCGCCAGTTAAAAGAAACTATACAGCCATCTCCAATTAGCACGATTTAATGCATATAGCCACCCTACCAACCACTACCTTTGCAATGGAGGTAAGGGCGAGCTATTTAATTAGCAAAAACTAAATTAAACGAGAAGTTATGTCATATAACCGGAAACGCATGCATATAGGAAACGCATGCCTATTTTTCCAATATTTTGTTTACATTTATTATCAATACTCAAACCGAGGTGGAGGGTATCAAAGATTCAGCACAGCCGAATTTAACACTCTTACTTGTTTTTACTAATACTATGTTTTTCGTACTTATAATTATAATTCATGCAATTATAATCATTATTCATTTGATTCAAATATTGATTGCAAATATTCCATATTTTGATCTGTGTTATTTCTGTTCTTTAGTAGTTTTTTGACTTTTTAATTTAAATCCCGATGTTCCACTTTCCATTGATTTCGAATACTGGAGATGAGCGGATCTGACGTTGCCAATAATATATTAAATAGATCGTGAAATTTTTCTATTATTGTGCTCTCTATAAAATCTGCAATCCTTATTCCTTTTTTCCTGAGCCTCCTCTAATAGATCTCCAAGTGGCACCAAATGATATTAAATAACATCTTCTGCATGATAAAGGATTTTGTGAACTCTTGCAGACACATTTCTACATGGGCATATGGTTGTATATATTTTTGCACTCTCCTTAGCATAATCTCCAAATTTTTTGGAGTCAGTTTCTTCATTGCACACATGTACTTCTAGGATTATTTTGAATATGAAAATGAGGTTTAAATCCACTCCTGTTATTTCAGATGCTGTCTCTGCATCTGAATAGAATCTTCTTGCGCTATTGCCACCATTTGTATTGCCTGACCCTTGCTTTGGCTGATCTATAATCAATCCAAGACCAGAAATCCAAATCATAACTGATTTTTAGCATGTGTTCCATAAGTCGCATTCTTGCATGTAGTGGTGATAATCTAAATTCATATGCATCGGATTTATCTAATGATTTTGTCGGGACTTGGTTTAATTGGCTTGATGTTGCTTGGCATGTGATGCAGCTGAATGCAGCCTTCGTGTTAGTCAAAGCCCGGCCTACTTTTCCATCTATCATTGTGAGCATTAATTGGTAGCTTACTTCAATTTGCTGCCTATCTAACTATAATTATAATGGCTGTAGTGTTGGAATTTGGGCCTTGATATTTTATTTATAACTTATAAGTTAAAATCTATTTTTAATTATATAATTTTCTTTTACATAGTTTTTTGTTAATATTTATTCGTAACATGTGACCGTAACATGTGAGCCGTAAGACAAAATCGATGTGACTTATGATTGCATTTGTGAAAAATTATGTTATGTTACAACCTGTTTGAAAATGAAAAATAAAAAATTAAAAATAAAAATGAAAAATGAAAACTAAAAAATAAAAAATGAAAAATAAAAAATGAAAAACGAAAAGTGAAAAGTGAAAAGTGAAAAATAAAAATTAAAAATTAAAAATTAAAAATTAAAAATTAAAAATTAAAAATTAAAAATTAAAAATTAAAAATTAAAAATTAAAAATTAAAAATTAAAAATTAAAAATTAAAAATTAAAAATTAAAAATTAAAAATTAAAAATTAAAAATTAAAAATTAAAAATTAAAAATTAAAAATTAAAAATTAAAAATTAAAAATTAAAAATTAAAAATTAAAAATTAAAAATTAAAAATTAAAAATTAAAAATTAAAAATTAAAAATTAAAAATTAAAAATTAAAAATTAAAAATTAAAAATTAAAAATTAAAAATTAAAAATTAAAAATTAAAAATTAAAAATTAAAAATTAAAAATTAAAAATTAAAAATTAAAAATTAAAAATTAAAAATTAAAAATTAAAAATTAAAAATTAAAAATTAAAAATTAAAAATTAAAAATTAAAAATTAAAAATTAAAAATTAAAAATTAAAAATTAAAAATTAAAAATTAAAAATTAAAAATTAAAAATTAAAAATAAAAAATTAAAAATGAAAAATAAACAAGTAAGAAAATTAGTCGGTCTAGCCCGACTATACGATACCCTATACCATGGTTAAGAGACCCTATCTCTTCAGTCCAACTAATTGGATATAGCATATAATCATAAACCAAATTTGAGTGGCATTTTTATTAATTTTTTTCGCTGCAGATATGAAAAAGTTCATATCGGTCACTATATTTAAATGGGGACTTGGTCGAAAAATGGACCGATCCTGACCATATTTGGTAAAGTCACTTATACTTTGAAAAAATATATACAAACCAAATTTTAGAAAAATCTGTGCAATATTTTTGTTTTTTGATAGATTTAAGTGAAGATCGGGATTTAAGTGAAGATGGGGCCTATGACTAAGAATTTTCCTGTTGGGAGTATTTTTGAACTACTGATTAATGGATGTAATAAACACATACAAACCCAATTTAACTGAGATCTATATGATAATTTGGAACTTATGGCAATTTATGTCATTTCATAGGGTTCACTTGTATGGGGGCTAGGTCTGAACATGGACCGCTTCTCACCAGTTTCAACAGCGTTCATCCCATGGCCGGTGGAAGCTTACCTACCAAATTTCATCAAAATACATACATATTTCCGACCTGTAGTTTGATTACAAGCTTTACATGGACACACAGACGGACGGACGGACGGACGGAAATTGCTATTTCAACTCAAAAGTGATTCTGAGTCGATCAGTAAATCACTTATACTTTGAAAAAATATATACAAACCAAATTTGAAAGGAATCCGTGCAATATTTTTGCATTTTGATAGATTTAAGTGAAGATCGGGAAGCAACTGTATATGGGGCCTATGACTAAGAGTTGTCCAATAGGGATCATTTTTGGACTACTGATTAATGGATGTAATATATACATACAAACCCAATTTGACTAAGATTTGTATGATAATTTGGGTCTATGGCAATATATGTTGATTTCATAAGGGTCATTTGTATGGGGGCTACGTCTGAACATGGACCGATTCCCACCAATTTCAATAGCGTTCATCGCATGGCCGATAGAAGATCAAATACCAAATTTCATCAAAATATATTCATATTTGCGACCTGCAGTTTGATTACAAGCTTTACATGGACACACAGACGGACGGACGGACGGACGGACGGACATTGTTAAATCGAATCAGATAGTGATTCTGATTCGATCGGTATAATTAAAGATGGGTGTAGGTCAAATATTTTTGGTTGTTACAAACAGCAGCACAAAGTCATTATACCCAAACCACATAGTGGTATAGGGTATAAAAATGAAAATTGAGAAATGAAAACTGAAAAATAAAAAATTAAAAATCATAAAAGAAAAATAAAAAATGGAAAATGAAAAATGAAAATTGAAAAATTAAAAATAAAAAATGTATATAAAAATGAAAAATAAAAAATGAAAAATGAAAAATGAAAAATGAAAAATGAAAAATGAAAAATGAAAAATGAAAAATGTAAAATGTAAAATTAAAATCGAAAAACGAAAAATGAAAATTAAAAAATTAAAAATAAAAAATGAAAACTAAAAATTAAAAAATAAAAAACAGAAATAAAAAATCAAAAATAAAAAATGAAAAATGAAAAACTATAAAAGAAAAATAAAAAATGGAAAATGAAAAATGAGAATTGAAAAATGAAAAATAAAAATTAAAAAATTAAATATGAGAAATTAAAAAATGAGAAATGAAAAACGAAAACAAAAAATTTAAAATCAACCGGTTGAAGTAATAAATATTTTTTTATTAGCAGAGCCGCCATGCAGTTGATTGCTATAAGTGATATACAGAAGATTTTAAAAAAGTGCCATGAAAACAACTTTATTTTTAGATGTTTACACATATCCCCTGTGATCGGACTCACATGATTATTTTAAATATGGTCACGCTATCAGCTGCAACATATAAACAAAAATTACAGAAAATTAATTTATTAATGAAAATTTATGAAATTTTTTCAGAATTAAAAAATAAAACGCTGCCGTACAAAAATAAAGGTTTTTACCATAGTGAGCATGATGTTTGCAATTGTAATAAGTCGTACAAATTTAAAAATTATAATATTCATATTTTTCCAATATTTATTTATATAAATTACTTGTTTGTAAATGACGTTACAGCTGCTATGTGAATTCGTCGTAATTGTATTTCATTCGACAAATTTACGCAACGAATTGTTGCCGACAAATTCGACGAGCTGTGCAAAATTCGTCATTCGTCCCAGTTGTGTTTCCACCTTAACATATTTGTTAATGGTATCATGAGTTTCAAATTTTTTTGAGTAATTTCATTAAAATGAAAAAAGTGTTCTAACCACGGGTCGCCACGGGTGCAAGAGTATATATAGGGTTAAAAAGACACTTTCACCTTTCTCGAGATGGTATACGTTTCTTGTTCCCTTTTGTTCCTAAGAAGTTGTTTTCCACTAAAGTTGAAATTTTGACAAAAAAAAATATAGTAGTTTAATAAGTATTTCATAACGCCCCTAATATTAAACGGTAGGGCTGTGGCCACTTACAACAACTAAAGACTACAAACTATCGACCTTGCAAAAAGGACTTCAGGTCATTATTGATGATAGATGATAAATTTAAAATTTTAAAAATCGGTGGCAAAAAAATATTAGACTTAGGCCAATGAAATCAAAATTTCAGCCACAGTGCATCGGCGACACACAACTAAGTTGTTTCAGAACTAAAGGACCAGTAATTTTTTGAAGCGGACCAGAAATTTAGAAATTTTAAAAATACCATGTGATAATGACCTCTGACTTTTTCCCTGTATTTCAATGTGTCGCACTTTTTGAGATGACATGTTTCAAAAATTCTTTAAGCCAAAAAGGAGAATTTTTAATAATATTTTTGTTTTGTTTTATAAGATAGAAAATAAAATGTGTAAATGTTTGTAAACATTTTAAGTGCGAAAAATATGATTTGAATTTGAATTGAATTAATTAACCATACGTAATGTTATTTTATACGTTAAGTAAATCAAAATTGTTGTTTCCAAAACTAGGTTAAACTAATTGATAATAAATAAGTTGGATAAATAGCATAAATAACAACATACACAACAACAATTTATGTAATTGTGTTTGACTTGACAAAATGACTCAATAAAAAAAACAAACAAAATTCAAACACTGCACACTCAACTAACAGTTAAGTTCATTGTCTGCTAATGACAGTGGCTGATGAGAGCCACAAAGAAAAACAAACATTACAGAAATTTCGTATTGCAACACCAATCATCATGAAGTGCGAAAGCAACCAACAAAACAAATGTCAGTCAGTCAGATGATGATGTGATTTTTTTTCTTTTTTCTTATAGGTTGCTTGACGATCTTGTTGTTATTGCTGTAGTTTTGCAAACGAATGCACCACAAACAATACGTTAGTACAGAAACATGATTGATTTTACAGCATAAAACCAACATTGAATTGATTTGTTGTTGTTGTGGAATAAAACAGCAAAAAAATGTTTACAAACCCATTTAAGGAAAATGTTATAGTTTCTCTTTGGTTTTGTTGTTGAGTTTTATTCATTTTTCCATGGAAAGCTGTTGTTGGATTTGGAATTGGTTTACGAGTGTATAAGGTTATAATATTGCCTAAATACATGTTACATACCTGTTACCAACATGTTGTCATTCTGATGTTTTGACTTTGATTTATGGTCAAAGGAAGTCATTATTGTTTCATTTAAAACATTTTCAATTGTTACCATAAAATGTTACGAAGTGATAATTTAAAGATATATTTACTTCCTCTTAATTAATAAATTAAATATCAATAGCCAATTTAATATAGCCGGCCTATTAAGTAATTAAAGTTTTTCTGCATTGACTATGATAAGAACTATTTTATTGAATGACCAGTTAGGCAACGAGAAAAGTAAAGCTGAGCTGCCAACAAATTTTATGGAAGAATAATAAATAAGAATGATAATAAATTGTAACCTCAAAAATATGAACACAATTACTAGAAAACGTTTTCGTAGATGAAATTTTTAAATTAAAAAAAAAAAATATTTAATAAATTATTTTTAAATACGAATTTCTTACCACAGTTCCCCATTACCTGAGTTTCGACTTACTCGATTTACTACAGCTATTCGAGTAATACATATGCTACTCGAACCGCACGAGCAGCTAGAGTATTAAAAACTGACATTTTTCATGTTTGAAAGCATATAAAACAAGGGAAGTGCAGACACCAATATATATAAGTAAAAAATTTTCTTTCATATTTATATGTCATACGTAAGAAAAAATTTTCTTTCATATTTATATGTCATACTTGCACACTGAAAAAAATCATGTGAGTCCGATCACAGTGGTGATGTGTAAACATCTAGTAATTAAAGATTTTTTTATGGCAATTTTTTAAAATCAAACAGAAAGCGTCATCTATGTATCACTTATACCAATCAACTGCAGGAGCTCTGCTAATATAAAACTATTTATTATTATTTATTAATTCAACCGGTTAATTTTTAATTTTTCGTTTCTTATTATTCATTTTTCATTATTCGTTTTTCTTTTTTCATTTTTCATTTTTCAATTTTCATAATTTTTCGTTTTTGGTTTTTGTTTTTCATTTTTTATTTTTTATTTTTTAACTTTTTTCTTCATTTTTGATTTTTTATTTCTCATTTTCCATTTTTAATTTAATTTTTTTTAATTTTTTTTTTTATTTTTCATTTTTATTTTTCATTTTTTTTTTTTTTTTGTTATTTTTTATTTTTTTTTTCTTTTTTCATAATGCATTTTGCATTTTTTTATTTTTTACTTTTTATTTATTACAATTTTTATTTTTTATTTCTCATTTTTTATATTTCATTTTTTATTTTTAATTTTTCATTTTTATTATTTTATTTTTTATTTCTCATTTCTCCTTTTTTATTTTTCATTTCTAATTTAAATTTTTTTTATTTTTCATATTTTATTTTTCATTTCTTATTTTTCATTTTTTATTTTTCATTTTTTATTTTAATTTCTAATATTTCGTTTTTCATTTTTCATATTTTATTTCTCACTTTTTTTTTCATTCTTTATTTTTCACTTTTTATTTTTAATTTTTCATTTTTATTATTTTATTTTTGATTTCTCAGTTTTCCTTTTTTATTTTTCATTTTTCATTATTCATTTTTCACTTTTTTATTTTTTATTTCTTATTTTTCATTTTTTCTTTTTCATTTTTAATTTTAAATTTTTTTGTTTTTCATATTTTATTTTTAATTTTTTATTTTTCAGTTTTAATTTTTTATTTTTCATTTTTCATTTTTAATTTTTCATATTTTATTTTTAACTTTTTATTTTTCTTTTTTATTTTAAATTTTTTATTTTTTGTTTTTCATTTTTCATTTCTAATTTTTCATTTTTTATTTTTCATTTTTTATTTTAATTTTTAATTTTTCAATTTTCAATTTTTAATTTTTGTTCTCACTTTTCATTTTTATATATACCTATACCACATGTGGTTTGGGTATAATGACTTTGTGCTGCTGTTTGTAACAACCAAAAATATTTGACCTACACCCATCTTTAATTATACCGATCGAATCAGAATCACTATCTGATTCGATTTAACGATGTCCGTCCGTCCATCCGTCCGTCTGTGTGTCCATGTGTAGCTTGTAATCAAACTGCAGGTCGCAAATATGAATACATTTTGATGAAATTTGGTATTTAATATTCTATCGGCCATGGGATGAACGCTGTTGAAATTGGTAAGAATCGGTCCATGTTCAGACCTAACCCCCATACAAATGACCCCTATAAAATCTACATAAATTGCCCTAAGATCCAAATTGTCGTATAGATCTTAGTCAAATTGGGTCTGTATGTGTTTATTACATCCACTAATGAATAGTCCAAAAACTGTCGCTATGGGACAACTCTTGGTCAAAGGCCCCATATAGACCTGCTTCCCGATCTTCACTTAAATCTATCAAAAAACAAAAATATTCCACTGGTTCATCTCAAATTTTGTTTGTATATATTTTCGCAAAATACAAGAGACTTTACCAACCATGGTCAGGATCGGTCCATTTTTGGACCTAGCCCCCATATAGACATAGCATCCGATACGAACTTTTTCATATCTGCAGCCAAAAAAAATAATAAAAATGACACTCAAATTTTGTTTATGCTTATTTTCTATATCCAATTAGTTGGGCCTAAGAGATAGGGTCTCGAAACGCCTGGTATAGGGTATCGTATAGTCGGTCTAGACCGACTATAATTTTCTTACTTGTTTATTTTTCATTTTTTATTTTTAATTTTTCACTTTTTATTTTTAATTTTTTATTTTTAATTTTTATTTTGTATTTTTCATTTTTTATTTTTTGTTCTCTTTTTTAATTTTCCACTTTTTATTTTTTATTTTTTATTTTTAATTTTTCATTTTTATTATTTTATTTTTCATTTCTCAGTTTTCGATTTTAATTTTTCATTATTCATTTTTCACTTTTTTATTTTTTATTTCTCATATTTCGTTTTTTATTTTTAATTTTTAATTTTAAATTATTTTATTTTTAATTTTTAATTTTTCGTTTTTCATTTTTAATTTTTCATTTTTTGTTTTTCATTTTTCATTTTTCATTTTTCGTTTTTCATTTTTTATTTTTTTTTTTTTAATTTTTCATCTTTATTTTTTTTCATTCTTAATTCTTTATTATTTAAAATTTTTTTTTTAATTTTTCATCTTTTATTTTTTATTTTTTTTTTTAATTTTTCATTTTTAATATTTTTTTAATTTTTTATTTTTCATTTTGGTATCTAAGCTTCCATTAGCCATAGGATCAACGCGATTGAAATTGGTTCATGTTCAGACCTAGTCCCCATACAAGTGTCCCCTATGAGGTTGACCTAAATTGCCATAATATCCAAATTATCATATGGATTTCAGTCAAATTTGATTTGTGTATGTTTATTACATCCATGTAACAGTTTTCCAAAAATAAACCCTATATGACAGTTCTCAGTCATAGCCCCCATTTGAAGCTGCTTCCTGATCTTCACTCAAAACCTATAAAAAACAAAAATATTGCACAGATTTTTTTGCAAAGAAGAAGTGACTTTACCAAATATGTTCAGGATCGGTCCATTTTTCGACCTAGTCCCCATATAAATATAGCATCCGATATGAACTTTTTCATATCCTAATGCAACAAAAGTAATAACAATGTCACTTAAATTTGGTTTATGCTTCTTTTCTATATCTAATTAGTCGGACCTAAGAGATAGGGTCATAAACGCATGGTATAGGGTATAGTATAACTGATCTAGACCGACTATAATTTTCTAACTTGTTTATTATTGATATGGGTTAAACCATCTGAACTCAACTTAAAATATGGCTGTTTTTTACATCACTGTTTCCAAATTGGCTGAATTTTGGCATGATTAAAGTGTATCCGAGAAATAAGAAAAATCCTAAATTTAAGTTCACTGACGCATCTGGATCCGGAGGTCTTGAATATCGGGAAAAACTATAAAAATGTACAAAGTTGTACTTACTTAATTATCATTTTCTTGATTAATATTATAGTGACGCAACTTATCAAGGTCGCATTTGAAAGGTTAATTAATTACCTTTAATTTGATATACAACATGATTTTTTTTTTTTTTTGGAAAGGTCAAAGGTCACATCTCTTGACCTATAATTCGGGAGGCTATAGCTGTAAAAACGACAATTTTAAAAATCTGAAAAAAATATATGTTTAAGATTGGTTCCTTCCCTAAAGTTCCAAAAAATTTCAGACTGGGGGTATGCTTGAATCCAGAAATATTTATCATAGAGTAAAGGTAGATATTTAACAAGTGAATTATTATTATTATGAATGCTGTTGTTGTTGGCGTTGTTGGCGTTGTTGACATTATTATGATGAATGCTGCTGTTGTTGTTGTTGACATTATTATGATGAATGCTGTTGTTGTTGTTTAGTTTTATTATAAATGTTTTCAATTACAAATTTGCTATCAGCGGAATAAATTTTAGCTTGTAATTGTGTTTTTGAAATTGGTATGAAGCTGTGCTGCTTTTGAGTTCCCGGAATTGTACGTAATCCTATAAATCTATCAGTTAGCAATTTCTCTTCTTCTTCATAATCTTTTTCCGTTAAATATGCAAAGTTGCAGTTCTGAAGAGTTTTCTGACACCAATTATACAAGTGGAGAGGAGTAGTTATCTGATCTTCGAATGGACGTTGCAAGCTGGCTCTTCGTGCTTCACGCTTTACCGTTCCCCCAAGACCATCACTAGGTCCTTTGCCGTGACTGGTAGCAAAGAAATGCCACTCAGCGGAACAATTAAAATCTTCGCTATGATGGCATAAATTGGCAAAGTTTTTTTATTTTTAAATTGAGCGGAAGAACCGTCCGAAAAATAAAAAATTTTCTTTGGTATTTTCAAAAACTTTTTTTTTTAAAACTCATTTAGGTGGCGATGAAATAAATGAACTGCTATGGTATTATGTATTAGACAGTCTGATATTATTATAAAATTTGTAGTTTCTAATTTTCCATTTGATTTGTAATAAATTGCTATTGGGTATAGTGTGGCCTGGCTATTATTCCATAAAAAGCCTTGCACAGAATCCTGAACCACAAAAGTTGCATTTTCGGAGAACTCGCAAATTACTAAATACTCATTTTCTTCCAACGAAGACTTTTTGTGAGCCATAAATGCACCCTGCTCTTTAGATACGAATGAATGGGGTAGAAGAGTTTGCAGTTTTTCGCATAAAGAATCCAGAAAAGAATCAGTTTCTTTAATAATAGTTTCCAAAGAGTCTCTATCTACACTTATCCACTGTTTATATATGATTTCATCAATTTCATTTTCTAATAATAATTCACCAAGTTTCTCTTTAAAATATTGTATATCTGGACACATGCTACATCTGCCAAGGTAGCAATTTGGTGATGGGGGATTGCATATAAGTCTTTTTAAACAATCTTTATAAGTTTCCAGCACAAAATCCTGCACATTTTCTGTCAATTTTTTCAGGTTTATTGCGTGGAGCATTAGTTTTGTATTTTGATGTATTTTACAAACACATACATTATGGCTTCCTGACGCATCTGCTAGAACCACATTTTTTGGCCGAAGTTCACAAAATTTAGAAATTCCAATAGTTATCCCTTCATGTTTTTCTTTAAATAAAGCATAAACTTCTCGAAGATTTCCGAGTAAAAGTCTTTTATTTTTTTTTACTTTTACACCATTTTCTGTTATTGACACGTAGTCTTTACATCCTGGTAGACATCTGCTGACATCATCAGTTTCATAAAAGATTTTCACCACATCAACAATTTCTAATGGCAATCGTTTTCCAAGTTTTGGATTCGGTGTACTCAATACGCATTCTGTCTCAACCAAGTTTTTTACCTTTCGTGCCATGAAATTTGTTATTTGAAATTCCTCCTCCATTCTTTTCAATGTCCAGCTTTTAGGTAAAATAGTTAAAAGTTGAATTTTATCACTGTTTTTAGTTATTGATTTAAACTTTTCTTTTAGTTGTTCGATTATTTCCGATTCTGGGCATACGTGAGAGGTTGAAGGTGTTGAATTTGGGAAAATGTTGGTTTTACTTGATGTTGTTATTTTTTCTAACTTTCTAGTTGTATACCCTTTTAATGGAATTTTTCTCGAACATATTGGAGATTCTTGTAAATATGTTAAACTTTCGTTTAACTTAGAAATTCGAACATCTCCCGAAACTGATGCATCACTTTCCGAGTCTGAAGTCTCGTTTTCTGGCTCGTTCATAGATTGAATATTATTGTTTACACTTCCTTTTAATTTATAAAGTTCTCTTCTGCATATATCACATATTTTATTTGATATTGAAATGTTATTACTAATTCCAATCATCCATTGCTGAACTTTTCGAAGTCCTCTTGCATTCCGGACATGAGCAACTTTTTTAAATGGATTACAACAATATATTGTATTAAATGAGATATTGTTTACAGAGGCAAAAAACAATCACTTTGAACACTTTTTGTTTTATTTAAAAATATTGATTTTATAGCAACACATGTGGTTTTTTAAAGCAACGTGCTTAGAATGGTTTTTTTTTCGTGGTGTTTCCTTTGACTTCTCGTTTTTCAATAATTTCTCTATATCCAAGTTATTTGACACTACGAACCACACCCGACAACATTTATACTGTTGTCTCGCTCTAACATAATTACCTGTCAAACCAACCCTAACACAGGTCTGTACTGAGTACAGTACAGAGCTAAAGAACCAGAAACAAATAGCGGCGTGCGTGCATAGCCCGCCGACGCTCACGAGCACAACCAACCACATTCATAAACAGTAACAGTAACAGCACCGACGTTTTAAATATCTACCTTTTCTCTATGATAAATATTTCTGGATCCAAGCATACCCCCAGTCTGAAATTTTTTGGAACTTTAGGGAAGGAACCAATCTTAAACATATATTTTTTTCAGATTTTTAAAATTGTCGTTTTTACAGCTATAGCCTCCCGAATTATAGGTCAAGAGATGTGACCTTTGACCTTTCCAAAAAAAAAATCATGTTGTATATCAAATTAAAGGTAATTAATTAACCTTCGAAATGCAACCTTGATGAGTTGCGTAACTATAATACTTTTAAAGAAAATTATAATTAATTAAGTACAACTTTGTAAATTTTGACCTTTTTTTACGATTTTCAAGACCACATATTTCCGGCTACAGAAGTGCCAGTGCCCTCAAACTTTGCACTTATTTTAGTACTGTAATAATCTGTCTTCCTACGAAAAAATCATACAATTTGGAGAAGGTAGTGCACCCATTGGTTGATTTGACATGGAATTACCCATATACACTTTAAATGTTTTATTAAATACTAAATGATCTCAAATGTACAAATAATATATTTTTTTTAAAAATTAATAAAAATAATTTTATTTTTTACAATCACATAATCAACGAATTTATGCGCCTTTACCTTCATTCTTATTTAGTGCGTTGAATTAATTTTCGCGTTTGGCTTGGTAAAATTTGGATACGCTGAAATAAATACTATTTTGCTTCTTTTTTTCTGGTTAAAAATCGATGAAACCCGGTCTCGCTTTTTGCCTCTCCGAAGAATTTATTCATAACAACTTTTCTTATTGAATAATCTCTCCACATATGGGTGGTTATGGACCAACTTTGGTTTTTATTCTTTTATAAGTTATAATTAATTTCGATCTCTATCGTATTTAGATTTAGCTATATGGCTTTCAACAGATGGAAAAACAAGAAATTACGTACTACGATTTGATAAACAAAGAATTATAATTCTAAAAATATCTATCATTTCGTAATAAATACTGGTATAATATAGTTTTGAATATAATATGCAAAAAGGATATATTAAAATGTAGTATTTTTTCATGAATTTTGAGCGGACGAATGAAACTTTCAATAAAATTTTCAGTGAAAACATTAAATTGATTATTTAGAATTTTGAAGTCTGATTAAAATTTAATTATTAAATTTTTTTTCCAGTTATTAATCTTAATCTGTTCTTCAAAATAAATTTAATAATAAGTTTATTAATATTGCCAAACTTTTTTCAAAATAAGTATTTAATACTCAAACCAAAAATAATATTATATAAATGACAGAAAAACCATTTAATTAATTTATTATTTACAAAAAAGATCAAATCATTCTGACACCAGTTGGTTTATTACAAATATATGACAAAATTAAAATAAGTCTCTACCACAGCCTGATGCAAAATACTTCCATTATTTCATCACAAACACCATAATGTACACTTTGTGTACGAGTGTCAATGTTTAATTAAAACCACATTTATAACAAAAGAACTTAATAAATACTATTAACAATTAGCAATTCCATAGTTTTTGATCTTTGAGAAATTGTATTAAAACCAGTTCATACGTGACAATTGTACCAGCCACCTAAAAAAGTTTTAAAGAGAATATTTTTCTTATAATTTTATAAATTTTGTTTTTTTTTCTATTTTCTTTGAATTAAAACGAGAATTTTACTTACCGTTAATACCAATTTCCTGGTTATATCAAAATATTGCATACCAGTCATGGCCACGAAATTAATATGAATTTCGAAGGCAAAACGATCTACTTCGGGATAATATGTTTCGGGCGGAACTTGTTTAATGGCCAATAGAGGACATTGCGATCTATCATTAACTTCGGCCAGATAAAGGGAAACGGCCAAGGTACGAGCCAGTAGAAACAGGAGCGAAAAATAGAAATAGACAGCATGGGCCATGGACGGCATTGTGCTAGAAATAAAAAAAAAAAAAAAAATATAAATACAACTTGTATTTTAAAATGAACAAGTTTGTTGAGCGGTTTGATAAAAAAAAAATTAACAAGAAAAAGAACCAAAAATAAAAAAAATATTAAAAATCACAAAAATTATCTTATGGAGCATTCCATGAAAAATGGGAACTGTAAACCATTATCCAAATATTAATTTTGTATATATATAGTTAGATTATTTATAATCGAATATAATTTATTGAAATTATAAAGAGTAGATCGCTGTTTTTTAAAATACTGTTATTTTTAAAGAGTAACAACAAGTAGGCTTTTTTTCATTTGACTTAAAACCATTTTTTGAAAAGTAGCTGTCACTATTGTTTATCAGTTAGAACTTAATTTTCTTGTCTCCGTCTACGTGTGGGGTAAGCTTTATTTAACTGCATAACCAATTTTTTAAAAAATTGTTCTGATATCGAAAAATTAATTTTAACACAAAGGTAGGTTTCGATGTCCCATACGTGATGCTTGATTCCTTTTTATTTTAATAATTGTAAAATAAGCAGATTATAGAAACTCATTTTTGTGATTTATAGCTAACTTCTAGTGGTCTAAGAATTAATCAAAAAAAATTTTAATTAAACGTTTCCCTTATAACTGATAAGTGGTACTAGTTAACACGAAATTTTTGTATTACAAATTTCAATCTCACAAAAATGACTGATCAACAACCATCAGCAAGTGCTAGCCGTGAAAAGAGAAAGGAGGATGATACAAATTTCACCGCTAATGAGACTAAAAGGATGCGTGAACTTCGCAAGGGAAAACAAGAAAAACTTTCAAAAAGTTGGCTACAAGCTATACGACTTAAGAAAAGGGACAAGAAGAGATTGCAAAGGGCTAAAAAGCGGGTTCAAATTTAAAGTTTTGATAAATCTTCTGTAAGTACCGAACTTCCCTACAAGTCGAAACAAACACTATCACCCCTGCTCTTGAAACCACTATCACAAAAAAAAACTCGTAAATGAAAAAATTCTTAAATCCACGAGTTTTTTGCTGTTCTCTAATTTCAATAAGAATATATTTTCTCCTTTTAATTTACATAGAAAAGGCTTTGTGAAATCAAAACAAATGCCCTTTTTTCTACTAAGCAGGTCTTAAGAGATAAAAAAAAACTAATTGATATTTAAACTCTAACATGTTTTTTATTGAACCTTGTCATTATTTTTAAAAATTAGACATTAATTTTATGAAAAAAAAACGATTTTAAAAAACGTCTACATTTTGCGCTGATTTAAAAAAAAAAACTCGTAATGATGCTGTTCTATAACTATAATAAAAACTTTTTATTTACACAACCTATTTTCGATTATTATTTTTTTTAATTATAACATAGATTCTTTATGGACTAATTATTGCAAATAAAGGAATTAAAAAAAATTTTTTCATCAAATCACATATTTTTATTTTTTTTTGCATATGTTCGAAACAGTAGTGATGCCAGTCAAATCCAATTTATTTGAATATCGAAATTTTTTTTGGTGATGCCTAACTTTTTAAAAATAGAAAACTCATTTTTAATTGAATGAAATTGAAGAACAAAAACAATTAAATGAACAAATAAGTTGTTATTTTAAAAGAAAATATTTTTCTTTATACTTTTTCTATAAACTTAAGAAAAATCATGCACAAAATACTTAAAAAGTTTTTTGTGAAACTGAATAAAGAACCATATGGCACCTCGGTTTCTAGATAACATATCTTCTTAACTCAAACATATGGTTCTTAACTCAAACATATGTTTCCATTAAATGAATAAAAAAAGTGGTTTCAAGAAACCCAAAATTTCAATTTCATGTGATTTTAAATTCACTCTTATTCAAATAACAACGTTTCAAGAACAGGGCTGTATGTAATGCTGTTCAAAAGGCTCTAAAATCCCTGCCTCAATCACTAAGAAAGAAAAAGGCGGTAGTTACAGAATTAGCTCGTAAAAAGAACATTGCTCTAGCCGAAAGTTCAAACATAAGCATTTCAGATAACAATACAAGTTACGAAACTGTGAAAGCATTTTACTATTGCCCGGATATTGTCCAGGCAAAAACAATTTTGTCGTTGTTTGGAAAGATGGCATTAAAAAGAGGTGTCAGAAGCATTATTTGATCATGTATCTACGGGAGGCCTTCTCCATTATAAGGAGTTTTATCCTAGTTTCGAAATTGGGTTTTCAAAATTTTGTAGTCTGAGACCGCTAAACATTTTGCTAATGAAAGACACACCTTCAGATCAATGTTGACGTATAACTCATGAAAATTTTATGTTTAAAGTAAAAGGTTTAAAACAAAACTATTGTAACGACTGGTGGTGTATGATTTTATGTGATACTTCTTTGGATTCGAGGTGCTGGAAAAATGAATGTGATAGTTGTTCTGTTGGCAAAAATATGTTATAATCTATCGAATTAAATACAATCTGTATATGGAAAGAATGGAAAAAAAACTCAGATAATAAACTACGTTTAGTAAATCATGAAGCAACTTAAAGAACATCTTGTTGATTCAATTCATATTTTATGATGCAGCATGTAAATTTGAAACGAATTCAAGCCAATGAATTTCAAAAAGACAAACTTAATGAAAATGTGCGTATCT
The DNA here is from genome assembly GCA_963682025.1 of Cordilura impudica. Taxonomy (NCBI): domain Eukaryota; kingdom Metazoa; phylum Arthropoda; class Insecta; order Diptera; family Scathophagidae; genus Cordilura; species Cordilura impudica. Next base: position 28,653,288 of record OY821519.1, on the reverse strand, counting down.
ATCAAGTGGATTTTGCAACGTCTTTCGGCTGTGCACACCAGAATGAAGTTCAAAGCGCACTTTGGTCGCGAGCAAGTGTCCTTTTGTTCACTGCTGCAAGCTTTTACAAAGGCAATTGTCAAACATACCTCATATGCTCTGATGCACACGCTAAAGACAAAAATACAGTTTTTGTTTTCCTAAATGAGTTGCTCGACTTGATACTTAAAGAAAATGAAGAATTACCTTCAGCGGAAATCATTTGAAGCGACGGCCCTGCATCGGAATTTAAGAACCGATATATGGTAAAACTAACATCAATGTTGAGTAAAAAATACAAAAAGCCGTTTTTTTGGAAATAATTTGGTACATCGAACGGAAAAGGTGTGATAGATGGCGTTGACGGAAACATCAAAAGAATAGTAAGAGAGGAAATGTTGAGTCGAAATGAACATGTTGTCGTCCAAACAGCCAAGGACTTTGCTGATTTGGCTTCTAGATTAGTCTCAAAAACACGCGTAATATACATTACATCCTCGAAAATAAATGAAAAAATTAAGTCTTGATCACCATGGGACAATACCAAAGCAATATCTGGAATTTCAAAGTTCCATTTTATTAAAACTAAGGAGAATGTTGTGAAATGCAGAAAACATTGCTTATCCCTAGAAAAATCTGTAACAAATTATTAATTATTATTTATTTTCTAGATCACAGTTCAACTATGTTCCCTTCGTGAAGCGATTTGTCTGCACGTGACATATTATAAAAACCAATTTTCAATTATATAAAGCGTCCGCCATCTAACGTTTTTTTTTTTTTTTCAACTAGTGCTTATTTCGTGAATGGTAACACCTAGCTCATGTCTGATTTGACAGATAATTAGTTTTATCCTTCCGCTGAACGAATATGGTTGTGTATACGCTTGAACAACGATGGGAGATATTGCGACATTACTTTGAAAATCATGGCAATGTTGCAGAATGTGTGCGAAAATTGCGTACGGATTTTGGAAGGAGAGAAGCACCGTCAGCTCCGTATGTTCGTTATCTTGTGAAAAAAATGAAAAAAACTGGCATCCTCATCGATAAACCAAAGCGTGAAAAGCCAAAAAACAGTGCGTACACTCGACAATATTGCTGCTGTGGCAGAAAGTGTGCGTGAAGCGCCATCAACATCAATTCACCGTCGTTCTCAAGATTTGAACATTTCGGAGGCATCATTGAGACGAATTTTGCATAAAGACCTTGGTATGACGCCATACAAAGTCCAATTGGTTCAGGAGTTGAAGCCAACTGACCATCCAATGCGTTTTCGCTTCGCTAAGTGGGCCTGTGATCGACTTACAGAAGATGCCGATTTTGCCAAAAAAAAATCATCTTTTCAGATGAAGCTCATTTTGATCTTGGCGGGTATGTAAACAAGCAAAATTGTCGCATTTGGGGCACAGAAAACCCGCACGCATACATTGAAAAGCCGATACACCCAAAACGAGTCACTGTTTGGTGCGGATTTTGGTCCAGAGGCATAATTGGGCCATTTTTCTTCGAAAATTAGCAAGGAGTGGCCGTTACAGTCAATGGCGATCGTTATCGTGCCATGTTGAACGAATTTTTGTTCACAAAAATTGAAGAGGAGGATATTGGCAACATTTGGTTTCAACAGGACGACGCTACGTTCCACACAGCCGAAGCTACACTCGATGATTTGCGCCCTGTTTTTGAACATCGCATTATAATAGTCGTTGGACTATTATTTGTTTGGTGCCCTCAAAGATGAGTGTTACGCCAACAAGCCAGAGACAATTGACGCTTTAAAGGACAATATTCGTGAAGCCATTGGTGAAATACAGCTGCACACAATCGATAATGTGCTTAAAAATTGGACCGATGGTGTGGGCTACTGCATGGCCAGCCGAGGCAGCTATTTGAATGAAATTATTCTCCATTATTAACCGGAAGGATTGTACTTTCAAATCAAAAAAGTAATTTGAGATAATATTCAGTAGTTTTTTTTTTATAGCATTTTCAAAAAAAAAAAGTTATTTGGCGGACCCTTTATATGTGTTTAAATAAAAATGTTTTCCCTACAGCACCAAGCTTGATTTTTAATTAAAATTTTTTCTTAAGACGCTTTTTCTCCATATGTAATAGTTAAGCTGAAATCTGAATGCAATGATAACAAATTCGAATGTTGTTTGACTGGAACCGTCCCATACGTGACGGGATTTTTCTAAATTTTTTCTTCAGTATGTCATGAATTACCTAAAAAGTTTATATGTTGGATTAAAGACTAGTGTGTTCTCTATAATATAATATAAATTGACTAGATATCTGATGAATTAATAAAGAACTAGATGAAATATAAGCACATAAAACTAATTGGTTTGGCTGTACGTGACCGTGGAATGCTCCTTATAGTTGAACTAGAAATAAACAAAACAAGAGTTTATATAACTTACACTAAAGAACATTTTCGGCGTCATTGTCTCAGGAGGGGGGTGAGAAATTCCAAGTCAGGGTGAAAGTACTCGGCCAGTGTAATAAAAACTCCCAAGGGTTTGGCGTACTCAGGCCAAACTTTTTTTTATAACCTTTTATATTTATGCCCTAAACAACTATGTGGTCAGGGTATAATGACTTTGTGCTGATGCTTGTAACTACCAAAAATATTTGAGCTAGATCCATCTTTTATTATACCGATAATTATCACTTTCTGAGTCGATTAATCCGTCCGTCCGTCCATGTGTGTGTCCATTAGAGTGGTGCGTAAAAATGAAAATGCGTTTCTGGGGAGTATCGAGGTCCAGTTTGGTTCCTTTCTATATAAAAACTAATAAATGTGCAGTTTGGGGAATTTCGTATAAAGAAAAGTCCGGTAAATTCAATTGTGTGTATATGGGGAAAATATGACTGCTTTCAGATTTTACGAAAATTTCGTTCTACAGTTTATTTTTCTCGACAAGTTATTAAATGAATCAATTTCAGTATTAAATTATCTTTTCAAAAAGCTATATGACATCAAAATCGAATAAAAATTCGCCGAGAAATCGGAAATGCCCCAGACCAATTTTGTGCCAAAAAACACTAGGTCATGAAATTTAATGGTACTTTTTTCGACTTTGAGGAATTGATGAGTCATTATTTTTTTTGTCTCGATTCTTATAAGTACTCAGAAGTAAAGTATCTGTAATATTAATAGGCTAGGCAATTTCTTGTGACCGATGTTTTGTTCTACCGTTTTATCCCGATTTTTACCAAACGTATATTATTTGAAAGGTATTTCTTTTTCGCCATTTTACAGATTTATAGATTTTTAAATTTTTTCCCTTATTTTGAGTAAATTGCATTTAAAGTTGCTACTAACACACACATTAAATTATACATATGCTATGTGTGTTTTATTAAATTTGTTAATGTGTTTGTTAATGTGTTTGTTATCTTCATTCACTATAATAATAAACCATAAACGTGTTGGTTTATGAATTGGCTAAGTTGAAAAATAAAGCTGCCTAGAAACTGCACTTGAATTTCGAGCGCTGGAATCAGCTAGTTATTTTATTATCACGCTCTGAACATATTGCGCAATGAAACCGAAAGTGGGTAGCTTTTTTTTTTGATAAACTTTTGGAAACTCCTTTTTCAAGTTTTAAAAAATTTTCTTAAACAAAATTTAAAAATATGAATCTGGAACTCTAGTGTTTTGTGAAGTACATCTTAGATTTTTTTCGGATTTCGAGGAAAATTAGATTTTTGAGAAATATTCAGCAAATGTAATCTTTCTAAATATTTTGTATCAGAAATTAATCAGTTTTCTACTTTAAAAAGTTCTATTTCATCAATATAACTATGGGTTAGGGAAAAAAATTATTTGACTTCATTAAGCCATTTGGACTTGGTGCCACAAATGACCCCAAGCTAGTATAGGACGATTAAGTCAAAAAATTCAAATATTTTGCAAAAGTGTTACATAAAAAATTATAACCAAATGTGTAGATTCTCCGTGCCTAAAATTTAGGATAAATGCGAGGAAGTTAACCCATCATTTACCCAGGCCAGCTTTGGATTTTAAGATATTTTTAAATTACCGAAAACGAGTTATTCTATATAACTCTATAAAACCACCATATAGAATTTAAGAAATGTAATCCCTTCAATGCTCCTAGGATCAAAATAACTGCTATTAGAAGTTATTAACGTCAATCTATACTTATTTCTGTTTTATTTTTAAAGTTTTTTTTTTTAGCCCTATGAGCACATAAGAGTAAGTTTTTGAAAAATATAGCAGAATTTTATTTCCCAAACAATAATAAGGGTTTCATCTAGTTTACCAAAACAATATATAATTTTTAGATCTTAAATTTTTTTCTTAATATGCCAAAATTCAAAGTTTGGCCTCGGCAAAGAATGGGTTATCGTTGTTCGATTTATTCCATATTTTTAGCATGGAAGATTTGCACATTTGGTTATGAAATTTAAAGCGTCACATCTAAAAATTCTACTGCAGTTACAAAATATTTAAATTGTTTGAATAAATTGTATATTATAAGCTTGGGGTCATATGTGACCCAAATTCCAAAAGTGTTAATTTTTAGCATGGAAGACTTGCACATTTTGTTATTATATTTTAAGCATCACATTTACAAAATATAAAAAATTTTTTGAATAAATTTTCTTTGATTAGTATGGAGTCATATGTGACCGCAAGTCCAAAAGGGTTAATGAGGTAATATTATTTTTTCCGAAACTCTAGGCTATTAAAATAAAATATAACATTTAAAAGTAGAAAAGTGATTAATTTTTAAAACAAAGTACTTAAAAAACGTACATTTACTGAAAAAATCTCACTTTTCTCGTCATCCGCAAAAAATAATTATTTTTAAAAAAAATTTTGGCACAGGAATTTCCTTAAAAATTCACACAGTTAATCTCTAACATATATTTAACAAAATCTTAAAGTGCCAGATTAATTTATATAAAATTGTTTTAAGAAAATTTTTTAAAATTTGAAAAGGGAGTTTTCAAAATTTTATCAAGAACAAGTAAGAGTGTTACATTCGGTTGTGCCGAATCTTTGATACCCTCCACCTCGGTTTTAGTATTGATAATAAATGTAAATGTAAACAAAATATTGGAAAAATAGGCATGCGTTTCCTATATGACATAACTTCTCGTTTAATTTAGTTTTTGCTAATTAAATAGCTCGCCCTTACCTCCATTGCAAAGGTAGTGGTTGGTAGGGTGGCTATATGCATTAAATCGTGCTAATTGGAGATGGCTGTATAGTTTCTTTTAACTGGCGAAATATTTTTTCATTGTGGCCATGTATGTCGGATAGAGTAACAAAATAATAACCAAAAAAAGCTCTCTCAACTTTTTTATTAAAATATTGCCATATTTGGAAAACACAGAAAATAAATTTATAATAATAAATAATCCAGTTAGGGATGCCAAACGCAAAAAACCAAATGTCCCAAACATTTTAAATAAAATAATTTGTTATCTTTATTTTCTGAAAAACTTCATATACTCATCCAAAAAAAATTGTGAAAATTTATATATAAATAAGATTCTCATCAAATTGCGCTATATTTATGTAACAATTTTTATGTTCGCAATTCTTAAATATCCTTTGAGGTTTTATAAAATTCATTGAATTTAAATTAATATTTTCTGCAGTCCGATTCTGTAAATTTCAACGATCCGATAATCGCAAAATATATCGACAGCTATTGTTGTTTACACTAAGGATTAAGTGATTCACTAAGTACATACATCTTAACGACAGTCGACAAATCTATTTTTCTATTTATTTAAATTGTAAACGAGTGGCATCTCTGTCAAAATAAGCGAAAAACACAAAGAATAGAAAAAAACAAATTACTTCGTGTTTGACAGGATGATTTTTTATGTTTAATATCCTTATTTTTTTTACTAATATTTCTGTGTATTTATTTGAAAATGAAATAATGAATTGAATATGCTATTTAATTTTTTTATTTATATGCAAAAGTTTTTTAATAAAAGCAAAATATTTTCACTATTTTATGATTTTTATTTATGTATGACACCATTTCAACCTAAAAATTTAAGTTTTTATCGATTGAATAAACAACACAAAAATGGTTGTCGTTTAGCTAACAACAACAGCTGACTTTACCAATAGCGAATATCGTTTAAAAATTTTACTAATAATTTTGCTTTTCTTTTTTTAACGATTCAACTATCGTTAAAAGAAGTTACTGAATAGCTATTAATTTCTCCTGAATGCCAATATTTTTTTTTTTTAATGTAAACATTTTTTAAATGTAAACATATTTGGTGTTTTTTTTTTTTGGAATTAGATACAATTGATGTCTTCTAAATTTAAAATTATTATTTCCGACGTTTTGATATGATTTTCTGAAATCTAATTAATATTTTATAATTTATAATTGAAAATTTTAGTTCCAGTTTTTAGAATTGATATTTTCTAAAATTTGAATGGAAAATTTAAAAAGTGTAATTTTGTATTTATGTGAATAATAATGCTTTAGTAATTATAAACAATTATTAAAAATTAGATGTAATCGCAATCAGATATTATGTAGGTAAAGCAGAATAATAATTCTATATAACTATATAGAACTGTTTTGAAAGCAAAAAACTCATTGATGAACTCGGTAACTCTATTTTGTAAAGACAACAAAAAGTTAAAATGCCAAACTTATGTTCATATTTGTAAAAGAATAATGAAAAACGTATGAAATAAAAGACCAGCCCGTGTATACTCTTAACATTGTTCTGTATGATATCTAGTTGAAAATGTTGACATTCATGTTAAAATAGAAATAACTATTGCAGAGCTAATTAGAACAAAAATTGTGGCGCCATCTACTGTGGCATAGTCACGCTGGGCAAAATGAAGTGACACTCTGTTAATGCAAAAGAAATGTATTTTCCCCACAACAAAATATTGCAGAATTTTATGTAAATAAAATAATATACCGATTTATTTCTAACATGCAGTTATTATGGATATAGAATATATTAAATTATTTGTATTATTTAATATGTGTATGTATGTATATGTAAATATTACACACAAAAAATATAACATCAAACGTTATTTTTGTGTTTTTCTCTTTAAATAAATTAATACATAAAATTTTTTTTTGCTAAATTTACATTGTTTTTTTTTTTTTTATTAACAACTGGGTATTTTAGCATTATTTGCTTTAGATGCTGGTGAATTTTTACTCCCTTTACATATATTAACTCGTTGTGCCTGCTTGTCGAAAAAATTTTGGATCGATTTTAACCCCTTTCCCGTGACCCAATCGATCTGAAACTTTGCAGGCATGATCGTGGCAATGACAGAAATGATCTAGTAAATGTTTTTAGTGATGCCAAAACAATGGAAACTTTTAAATTTTTCTACCAGAGTTGATAAAAAAATGTACAAAGGGTTAGTTTTTATTATATTATTACCACAACGACCACAAAAACAACAAGTCCAGCTATGACAACAACACAACATTTAGAATAACAACAAGAACAATATAGAAACATCATATTTTTAATTTTTTTTTTTAATTTTTCAGAGATTTCCCTGGACCTGTTCACCGATTTTAATGATTTTTGAAATAGAAATCTTTCCATTAATTTGCTGAATCATTCTCACTAAAAATGATCACCTTATCTATCCTATTGAGGGCGTGATCGTGACAAGAAAAACGTAGAAAATTATATTTTTCAGGACTTTTTTAGTTCTTCATTCAAATCTCGGGCCCTAATCGACCGATTTGGACGATTTTAAATAGCAAACTTCTCAGGATGTTAATGAATCTTTTTCTATGTCAACAAGCACCCTAGCTGCCCGATTGATGCCGTCATCGTGATTTCCACAGACGGACAGACGGACATCGCTATATCAACTCCGGTTGTTATAAGGATCACAAATATATATATTTTATGGGGTCCAAATTTTTTTTTCTAATTATTACAAACGGAATGACAAACTTATATATACCCTCTGCACACTGGAGTGGAGGGTATAAAAATTACCCATCTTCGGTCTCATTGCGCAATAGGTTAGCAACGTGGTAATAAAACAATACTTCGTATATGTGTGCTTATAAGTACAGGGACTAAAAAATTTCTCAAAGCTGAAAAAAGTGCCATAAAATTCCATGACCAAGTGTTTTTTTTTTTACACAAAAGTGGTCTGGGGCATTTGCTATTTCTTGACGATTCATATAACAGGTTGTCCAAAAAATTTAACTGTAGAACGAAATTTTCGTAAAATCTAAAAAAAAGTCATTATTTCGCCATATAAACACACTTGAAGTTTATTCGATTATCCCCAAACTTCACATTTATTAATTTTATATAGAGCGAAAACAAACTGGACCCTAACGCTAACCAAAATTGCCATTTAAAAAATGTCCATGTAACGTAGGACAACGCTAATGCACAATATGTAATTTCACTTCATTGGTATCTGTTCAATATATGATGAACAAAGATTGCAATATTTTGGTAAAAAAAAAAAACAACTTAATAACAATGATGTTATATGTTTGCTGAATGGCTCAAACTTCTTATTGTTATATAAATACTTGGAAACTTGCCTAAAATGTAGAAAATGAATAATTAATGAATATGACTGATAATCCTCTTAAAAGTTGTATAAAAATTTTTAATTTAAATAAAAGCAAAATTAATTCTTAAATATACTAGTAAGATGCCAATCTGACTCCCAACTACAATGTTATGCCGAATAGATATTAGATATTATAATGTAAATATTGTTGATTAACATATGTACACTAGGGTGGGTCAAATTTTAGGGTGGCGAAAATTTCGAGCCCGCCAAAATTTCGATGAAGATATTTTCATAATACTCAAAAATCAACCTATTTAGTCCATTTCAAATGTAAAAAAATTATTGAAAATGTGTATACCGCGGGTTTTTTGGGTCGGAAAATCTATTTTTCACATTTATTTTTATTTTTAATAGCCGCCAGGGGCGTTTTCGTGTCTTTTTGTGGATTTTTTACCTTTTTGGAGAAGATTGACGAAATTATTGCACAAATCGACGAATCTTTGACTTTTCCATATTTAAAATAGCCCAAAATATTTAGCACTAAAAATTATGTTTGGTACCAATATACGACCTATATCGATTTAAAAAAAAATCCTTGTTTTATTTACTCTTTGAATGAACAAATATATGTTTCCATAATTTTCTTTATTAGAATAGAAACATATGAAATGTAAATGAAAAAAATTCAATTGAATTCAGTAATACAAGGAATGGAAAGACAAGTTATTTTAAAAAAGAATTGAAATGAATTATTTATGAAAGTCTTTCTAGCTGTCAAGTCCATGGTATTTTTGACGGCTATCTAATGTCACAGACTTAAAACCTTCCCGATTCTGTTCTAAAACTCGTTTGGTCATGTCTTTCCGTTCCTTGTATGTCTAAAGGAATTTTCGGATCAGGCAGCGGTGACTCATCGTTTCTAGATATTGTTCTAGATGTTCCAATTTTGTGTAGCCTAACAAATGGGAATGTGTCTCTTTCAAAACAACTAGATCCGTGGATGAAGTTTTTTATTTATTGATTTTGTCCTTTGTAAGAGAATCATTTTTTCTGCCGTCGAATGAAAATGCAATTAAACTGGAATCATCATATTGCTTACGAAACACGTCTCTTCTATATTTGGCTTTTTCTCTACGAACTTTAGATTTATCCATAATGACAGGATTGCCTTGATCATCTCTTACGCCTATGTCTTTCATAAGTGATGTTGCCAATGCTGATGCCACTCAATCAGGCACACCAAATCTGTTACACATTATTGCAAAATTCAAAGCATCGTATCTAGTAGTATATGATCTTCGTTTGGTTGGAGAAAGATCTTGGGCATGTACTGATGGTTCATCATCAAAATCCATTACCACTTCTGGATCGTATGTTTCATCCTGGCTATCGGTAGTTGTTTGTATTGTCGTAGACGTTGATGTTTGCTCAACAATTTCTGTCACGTATTCCAGTATCGTAGATTTTCTTTCATAATGTTAATCCTTCTTTCAAGTGTTCTGGAATGAGCATACAGCTGCTTTCAAGTCACATTTGCATTTTCCAATATAAAATCCAACATAAATTCAGTCAAAAGTTGCATTTTGTGTTTATTTTCGGTTCAATATTTGACAACCAAAATATTAAATTTTCTCACAATATTCCGTTTTTCTGTAATTCCACCATCAAGTTTATTCCAAATTTGAACCAATTTGTCTGTCACATTAGGAGTAACTGTAACAAGTAAAAATAACATCTTAAAATATCCTGTTTTGTTGCTAGATTGAGACCACTCAATTCAAAAGGCATACTAAAATTAAGAATATCGTGTGTGTGCAAATGTCTCAAATGTCTCAAATTACAGTCACTTTCGGCACTTGTTGATGTTGTTGCGGCTTGCGATGTAGACGATAATGGATCCATAATCGACTTTCTGCAATGTTCTGAAATACAGATACACACACTTCGTCCACTCAACGGAGATGCTTGCCGTGTGTGTTGCACTTCTTTTTATTATTAACTAGCTGAACCCGGTGTGCTTCGCTACCCCCCATCGTTATAAAATAAAATAAAATAAAATAAAATAAAAAAAAATATTTATACATTAACAAAATATTATTTATTTAATTTAGAATTAATTATTGCACTAACAACTTTATATAGTCAAGGGCTTAATAGAAGTTACTATGGATTTTAATTTTTCTAAAAAGGGCATGGTCCCGCCCAGTTTTCTTGTAGTACTATTTCTATTAATTTCAATACGTATATTTGGTATATATCATCGCCGTAGGTTAAAAAATGGCTGAGATATGACGATTTTTTACCCTATACCAATATGTGGTTTGGGTATAGTGACTTTGTGCTGCTGTTTGTAACTACCAAAAATATTTGACCTAGACCCATCTTTTATTATACCGATCGAATCAGAATCACTATCTGATTCGATTCAACGATGTCCGTCCGTCCGTCTGTGTGTCCATGTAAAGCTTGTAATCAAACTGCAGGTCACAAATATGAACATATTTTGATGAAATTTGGTATATAAGCTTTTATCGTACATGGGATTAACTCTACTGAAATTGGTGAGAATCGGTCCATGTTCAGACCTAGCCCCATACAAATGACCCCTTTGAAATCGACTTAAATTGCCATAAGATCCAAATTATCATATAAATCTTAGTCAAATTGGGTTTGTATGTGTTTATTACATACACTAATCAGTAGTCCAAAAATGATCCCTGTGGGACAACTCTTAGTCATAGGCCCCATATAGAGCTGCTTCCCGATCTTCACTTATTTCTATCAAAAAACAAAAATATTGCACTGATTCTTCTCAAATTTTGTTTGTATATATTTTTGCAAAATACAAGAGACCTTACCAAACATGGTCAGGATCGGTCCATTTTTGAGCCTAGTCCCCATATAGATATAGCATTCGATATGAACTTTTTCATATCTGCAGCCAAAAAAAATAATAAAAATCCCACTCAAAATTTGGTTTATGCATATTTTTTTATATTCAGTTAGTTGGGCCTGAGAGATAGGGTCTCTAAACGCATGGTATAGGGTATCGTATAGTCGGTCTAGACCGACTATAATTTTTTTACTTGTTAATTTTGGGTTGTATGTCCACTAAAAACTTTATATAGCTATAAGGACTTATTATTTCACAAAAATATCCTTTTATGAAAATTTCATGACGATCCTTCCAATAGTTTAGAAGATATCACGATTTTTATTTTTCTAAAAAGGGGCGTGGTCCCACCCACTTTTCTTCTGGTATGTATTTCTATTCATGCCAATACCATATGTACCAAATATGACCGCTGTAGGTCAAAAAATTTCCGAGATATGACGATTTCAAATTTTGGGTTATATGGGCGCGGCGTGGGCGTGGTGTGGGCGTGTCCAATCAAAAATTTATATAGCTTATTATTCCTTCCAGAGTCACAGTAACACGCTCTGAAAATTTCAAGAAGATCGGTTCAGGGGTTTGGCCTCCTATAAAAAACAAACAAAAACCCATTCAGTTTTATATATATAGATAGATTGAAAGCAGATTAATTATAATTTAATTTAAAATGGGGCGAAAAAGGGGGATTTGGTAATAAAAAAACGTATGGCTACCGTACCTGTAGATAAAAAGTGTATAAAACTTTAGGTAAATACATATAAAAAAAAAGTATTGTATAGCAAATATTGTTAGTGGTATAAGTAAGTATCTGAATTAAAAAAAGGGGGGCGGTGAAGTGGGCATGGTTCATAGTTATATGGCGACGTTAACACTATTAAGAGCAATATACTAACAAATAAAAATATCCGTTGGAAGGAACAAATTTGTACAGAGAACAAAAAGTTTCAAACTTTCAAACAAAATTTGGCGTGAAGAGGGACGCGAGAGGGGGCGTGGCGTAAGAAATGTTTATTTCTACCTCGCCTGGAGTACAATGTGTATACAATTTGAAGTAAATCTGTTAAAAACTATATGGGAGCAATTAAATAATTTAAAAAAATTGGGCGTAAAAGTGGGCGTAAAAGGGGGCGTGGTCGAAAAAAAGTACACTATTAATCATGCCAGAGTCCCAGTTAAATGCTGTGAAAATTTTAGGAAGATCGGTCATGAGGTTTGGTATCCTATAAGGTACAAACAAACAAATAAACAAATAAACAAACACACAATCCATTTTATATATATAGATTTCAGATTCGCCATTTAAATCATATCTCTTGAAAATATAAATGTTTTTGATACATACCTCTTAAAAAATTAAAAATTTATTATTATTAATTTATTATTTTATTATTTTTAATTTAATTTAAAAAATTGAAACATTGAAAAATGTTTCTTTGTTTTTTTCATCGAAATTTTGGCAGACTCGAAAATGATTTTAGAGGTATGGTTCCTTGGGCAAATATACTTGTTATGGTCCATAGTGCAAGAAACGCGATGAGCCCATGGACAAAAACTAATTTACCAACCCTAATGTGCACTAGGGCGGACCTTAATAAAAAAAAGTGTTCAAACTCTCGGTCGCACCCCCTAGAAATATGCAAATAGCAACAAAGTGAGAAATACAAAGTTTTGGGCCAATCAAAAAACATTTAGAGGTGGCTCAACGCCATTGAAAATTTCGAGTGTGTTTATATGGGGAAAATATGACTTTCTTGCAGGCTCTACGAAAATTTCGTTCTATAGTTTAATTTTTCCGACAAATTGTTATATAATTCGGGATTACTATTAAATTGTCTTTCCACAAAGCCATAAAACTTCAAAATCGAATAAAAACTCGCCAAGAAATAGCAAATGCCCCAGACCACTTTTGTGCCAAAAAAAAAAACAAGGTCATGAAATTTGATGGCATTTTTTTCAAAATTAAGAAATTAACTACAGCCAACATTTTGTTTTAGTCTCTATACATATAAGTACTCAGATATAAAGTATTGTTGTATTACCACCTTGTTAACCTATTAAGCATTGAGACCGAAAATGGAAAATTTTTTTCATAAAATTTGGAAAACTCTTTTTTCAAATTTTAAAAAATTTTCTTAAACAAAATTTAAAACAAGTGATCTAGCTCTCCAAGGTCTTATTATATGCATGTTAGATATTAACTGTGTGAGTTTTAAGGTAAATCCCTAAGCCAGAATTTTTTTTTGACAAGGATTTAATTTTTGCGGTTTTCGAGAAAAATTGGATTTTTGTAAAATATTCTGTAAGTGTACTCTTTCTAAATACTTTGTATCAAAAATTAATCACTTTTCTACTCTTAAATGTTATATATTATGTCAATAGCCTAGGGTTTCGGAAAAAATAATATGACCCAATTAACCCTTTTGGAATTGGGGTCACTATGACCCCAATTTAATAAAAGACAATTTATTAAAAAAATTCAAATATTTTCTAAGTAGTTGAATTGTGAAGTATACCTTTAGGGTCTTTATTAAATGAAAAAATAAAATTTCCTAGAATTTGCACTCGAATTTCGAGTGCTGGAATATGCTAGTTTTATACTATTATATTAATTTTACATTTCATATTCTTTTGAATAAATTGTCTTTTATTAGCTTTGGATCATTTGTGGGTCTTCTTATTTTATTTAGAAAAATATAGATAGTTTTTAGACATAAAATAATTTTATAACAAAATTTGTTAAAGATGTTTTCATTTATATTTGAGAGCAATAAGCAGATAACTGCACCAAAGGAGCGCTAAAGGCTTAAATAAATAAAAATTAACCGAACTATTTTTCTTAAATTCTAAATAGCGGTTTCATCGAGAAAAACTTGTTTTCGGTAAGTTTTATTTAAAAATATATTAAAATCCAAAGCTGGCCTTGGTAAATAATTGGTTAGCGTTCTCGATTTTATCCCAAATTTTAGGAACGGAAGTTATACACATTTCGTTATTATATTTTAAGCGTCGCATCTAAAAGTTCAACAGCACTTACAAAATATTTGAATTTTTTGAATAAATTGTCTTTTATTAGCTTAGGGTCATATGTGACCTCAATTCCAAAAGGGTTAATGCGGTCATATTATTTTTTCTGAAACCATAGGCTACTAAGATAAAAATATAATATTTAAAAGTAGAAAACTGATGAAATTTTGATACAAATTATTTAGAAAGAGTACATTTACAGAATATTTTACAAAAATCTAATTTTTCTCGAAAACCGCAAAAATAAAATCCTTGTCAAAAAAATTCTGTCACAGGGATTTACCTACAAATTCTCACAGTTAATCTCTAACATAACGGAAGTTCTACACATTTCGTTATTATATTTTAAGCGTTGCATCTAAAAGTTCAACAGCACTTACAAAATATTTGAATTTTTTGAATAAATAGTTTTTTATTAGCTTAAGATCATATGTGACCCCAATTCCGAAAGGGTTAATGGGGTTATAATACTTTTTTCCGAAACCCTAGGCTATTAAGATAAAATATAACATTTAAATGTAGAAAAGTGAAGAGTTTTTGATACAAATTATTTAGAAAGAGTACATTTACAGAATATTTTGCAAAAATCCCATTTTTCTCTAAAACCGTAAAAATAAAATCCTTGTCAAAAAAATTTTGTCACAGGGATTTACCTAAAAATTCACACGGTTAATCTCTAACATGCATATAATAAGACCTTAAAGAGCCAGATCAATTGTTTTAAATTTTGTTTAAGAAAACTTTTAAAAACTTGAAAAAGGAGTTTTCAAAAGTTTATCAAAAAAATTTTCCATTTTCGGTAACAATGCTTAATAGGTTAACAAGGTGCTACTAAAACAATACTTCATATCTAAGTACTTATAGGTATAGAGACTAAAACAAAATGTTGGCTTCAATTAATTTCTTTATTTTGAAAAAAAATGCCATCAAATTTCATGAAATAGTTTTTTAGCACACAAGTGGTCTGGGTCATCTGCTATTTCTTGGCGAATTTTTATTCGATTTTGAAGTCTTATAGCTTTGTGGAAAGATAATTTAATAGTGATCCCGAATTGTATAACAATTTGTTGGAAAAATTAAATTGTAGAACGAAATTTTTGTAAAATCTCAAAAAAAAGTAATATTTTCCACATATAAACACACTTGAAATTTTCAATCGCGTTGATCCACCCCTAAATATTTTTGATTGGCCCAAAACTTTGTATTTCTCACTTTTTTTTGCCATTCGCATATTTCTGTGGCGTTGCGACCGAGAGTTTGTACACTTTTTTCCATCCATATAATGAAGGGCCACCCTAAATGTACACATAGACAACAATAATTATATCTATTTAAAAAATAAAAAAAAAGTCGCTCATCTACGCCGATAAACCAGAGACAATTGAACACCTGGAAATCATCATTCCACGAGTTATTGACGATATACGGCCGCAAATGCTGCGAAATGAGGTCCAGATAACGCCATGTACGCGCCAGCTGTGGCCTTCACATGGCCCAAGTCATACTTAAGCATGAATGGCATAATATTATCTATCTAATAAAGCAAATTTAATTGCTAATAAAGATACCTTTCTGTCCCTTATTTTAATTCAAAGTTATTTAGCTCTAAAAAAAACACCTGTTATATCCAGTGACACTTAATAATATTTGGAGTAAAATGAAAATTTTTACAAAATTGGGATGAAAGTTCATTCCTTTAAACTAAAAAAATAATAACTTAAGATCGCTTATATGAATCCTGAAATTTGGAGCCTCAGCTTATACTTACTTGATACTCTTTAGACATTGTATGCAGACGAAATACAAATTATTGGCAAACGATATCATAGTTATGCCCGAAACAGCCGCATCGACTTCTACTATTAAATCACAAATTAAAGTGTATTGATATCGAGCATCCACCCAAAACGATTCACTCATGGGCTAAAAAATAAATTTGAAATTTGTGTTAAACTTAAAAACAAACGTTACTACCGCAAAGATACCCACTAAGCCTTGATATTTGTCCAGGTGAACTTGCAGCCGTTCAAATAGTGAAGACACACCAATGCCAATTATTAAAACAAAAACATCCATAAAAGTCCAACCAAATGTCAAGAGGACATTTTCTATTTTACCAGCCCAAGCCAACCAGGGTGAATAATCGAAAATGAAGAAAATTTGATTGGAAGCGCCTAGGAAAAAAGACTTTATAGGATCGCTGCTGGCTGGGCAATAATTTGCAAAATGTATGGCCGATATAATGCTTAATAAATGTTCAGCTGCAAAAAAAGATTAATTCGAAATGTTTTTTATTTTCTCCAAAAAAAAAAAAAATAAAATAAGTAATAAATAAATAAATAAAAAATGAATGTATTTATGCACACAGAAAACAGTTATTTTGGCTAACGAATTTCGTTACAACAATTATTTACAATTTAATTGTCCTAGCAGTAAACATTTCTGTTAATAAAATCGCAAATACATTTGTTTAACAATTTTTTGTTTGTTTTCTGTGTGCTTTTAAATCTTACCTAAGGATAAAGTTATTAAAACAAATGTTACTGTTTTAATCCGCTTCGCTAACTCCTGCCTTTGACGCCAGCTCTCAAACGGTGGCAATTGTTTTTCTACCTCCTGCCATCGTCTCATCAATTTGGGCCATTTCGATGCCAAACGTAAGAATCCAATTGAGGCGCACAGTATTGAAAAATGAAAAATAAATGGTTCTGTAAAAACGTGCATTTGTTTGTCTATTATTGAGTTTCCATTTGAATGCGCTAAATGCACACTGTCTAACTTAATACACACCTAGAGTGCGAACATCCAATTTTACGCGTACAATCATATTGAGAACAAGCATTGAATCCAGTATGGTGGTCAGCATATAGAACAAACAATAACTGGTACGAAAACTAATCCAGCTAAATGACAAACCATTAGCAGTCTTACTGCCTATACCACGAACGGGCATTAAACAAAAACATTGAGCCATTACCAGGACTAGGTAAATATGCAAGATTGGCATTAAAAAAATAAAAAGAAAAACAGCCACACTATAGAAACAATTTTAAAGAGCAAAGATAAAATTCGCATGGAGTTCAACACATATTGTTGATACCATTTCCAGGAAATTTAAATTACACTGTGAATTAGCAAGTTAGGGTAAAACATCAAAAGGGTTTGGATTTCTCAGACCTGAAATACTAAACAAAGAAACATCAAGACAAGGAAAAATTATAAAAGGTCATAAATGAAATTTGACCTGAGAACTCCATACCTTAGTAGGTTTTACTATACTGGCCTAGTACTTTCACCCTGACTTGGAATTCCTAACACCCCAGACTGGCTGTTGTACTGTGATATTATTTTCTTATTTTGTTTTTGTTTTTTTAGTGTAAAACCCAGCAAAAAAACATTTTTAAACAGCTTTCAAATATGTCAATACAAGGAAATTATAACACTATTTTAATTTTAAGTTCTCACAATATCACATAGAAATGAACTTTTTGAGCAAAAAATTAATTTTACCTCGCCATCGTTGCTTGGTAGTATCTCAATGGCATTTATATTTATGTAACTTGACGCAAGATGTCTTTGGGAATATGCCTCCACAGTCTCAGGAACTGAACAACAATCGTTCAAACTTTAAAAAATTCCATTTTGAATATTTTGCATAATATTTTATTATAAATAAATTTGTAGTGTACAGTGCGCAGAGGGTATATATAAGTTTGTCAATTCCTTCGTAATAATAAGAAGAAGAAAATTCTGGACAAGCGGATCTGATGTAGCGATGTCCGTCCGTCTGTCTGTGAAAGTCACCATCACGGCCTCAATATGTCAGCTGGGTTTCCCATTTTAAATGAAAATGATTCTCTGATATCCTGAATAGCTTGTTATTTAAAATCAGCAGAATCGTTTCAATAACTCCCGAGATTTCAATGAAAAACTTGCAAAATTAAACTTCAAAAAGATATGAATTTTCTATGTTGTTCTTGTTAGTGTTGTTATACTATATATTGTTTCTTGTGATAACTGCACTTGTTCTTGGTGTTGTGGCATTTATTTCAGTAGTGTGTATGTTTAGTTATACTTGACATGTTAAGAGGTCCAAGTCGGTTGGCTTAAAGAAGACTTTGTGCCGCCGCCGGCCCCAAGAGAAAATGTATTTAAATCAAAGCACTGAAACTTAAATTACCGCTAATCAAAAAATATATAAAATCTTGCGTTTTTCTAAAGCTTTTGATGGCTCAACCAACTTAAAGTTGTCGGAGACGAATATCTGTTTATATCCTATACCGCTATGTGGTTTGGGTATAATGACTTTGTGCTGCTGTTTGTAACTACCAAAAATATTTGATCTAGACCCATCTTTTATTATACCGATCGACTTGGAATGCCTATTTGAGTCGATTTAGCGATGTCCGTCCGTCCGTCCATCTGCGTGTCCATGTAAAATTTGTAATCAAACTACAGGTCGCAAATATGAATATATTTTAATTAAATTCGGTATATAAGCTTTTATTGGCCATAGGATGAACACTACTGAAATTGGTGAAATGCGGTCCATGTTCAGACCTAGTCCCATACAAATGACCTCTATGAAATCGACTTAAATTTCCATAAGATTCAACTCATCATATAGATCTCGGTCAGATTGGGTTTGTGTGTGTTTATTACATCTATTTATCAGTTATCCATAAATGAACCCCGTACGGCAGTTCTTTGTCATAGCCTCCATATAAAGCTCTTCCCGATTTTCAAAAAAACGAAAATATTGCACAGATTTTTCTCAAATTTGTAAGTGACTTTACCAAATGTGATCAGTTTCAACTTGTACCTTAAGTTCAAGACATATTGGCTATGATCAGACCATGGTTTTCATCCATACTGAAATAATCGACATGTTCTAGCAATTCCTGTGATATCGCACATTTTTTGATAACAGAGTCTCCCCCACCACCTATAAATATGTATTTTTTACAATTTAATCACAGCCAATAAGAACTTTCAAAGCTTAAGCATCACAAAATTCAAATACTTTTCGGGTCTTGGAATTAATTATTTTGTTTATTTATTAAGATTTATATTTTTACTTTTTTTACTTTCATTGGTAACCGGATAACGTGGAATACCATGCTGTAGGGTATCATATATTCGACAAGAGCTAATATTACTTTCCTACTTGTTTATTGTTAAGTTTACAGTAATGTTATATATCAACACTTCAAGAAAAAAAAGAGAGAAATTCCGAAATGGGATTCAGAAAATATGCGACAAGCTGAAAAATCTGTCAAATATTTTCATGTTCCCAGACCTAAATTTTTAAAATGGTTTTAAAATTGAAATGGTGTCAGTGTTTTTTGGACATCCCACTGGCATCAGCCAGTTTTCAGAATTTCTCAACAAGTGTATTCCAAATTATTATTTCCTTCGAGGTACCTAAACTTTTTCATTTATAACTTTTTAAATATTAATAGTGATAGACAATTGACCAAAACAGAGATAACAAGTAAGGAAATTATAGTCAGTCTAGACCGACTATACGACACCCCAGACCATGATTTAGAGGCCCTATCTTTCGGTCCAACTAATGGGATATAGAAAAAGCATGAACCAAATTTGAGTGGCATTGTTATGCATTTTGTGGCTGCAGATATGAAAAAGTTCATATCGGATGCTATATTTATATGGAGACTAGGTCGAAAAATGGACCGATCCGGACCATATTTGGTCACTTATATCACATATATTTAGAACAAATATATACGAACCAAATTTAAAGAAAATCTGTACAATATTTTTGTTTTTTTTATAGATTTAAGTAAAGATCGGGAATTAGCTTCATATGGGGGCTATTGCAAAGAATTGTCCTATAGGATTTATTTTTGAACTACTGATAAATGGATTTAATAAACATACACAAGCCCAATTTAACAGTGATCTATATAATAATTTTATGGCAATTTATGTTGATTTCATAGGCGTCATTTGTATGTATAATACAACTTATTGATACCATTTCAAAGAAAAGGGCTCAAATGTCATGCTGTAATGTTTGTATTTTTATAGCTCCTATTTATACCCTATAATGACTTTGTGCTGTTGCTTGTAACTACCAAAAATATTTGACCTAGTCCCATCTTTTATTATACCGATCGATTCAGAATCACTTTCTGATTCGATTTAACGATGTCCGTCCGTCCGTCCGTCCGTCTGTGTCCATGTAAATTTTGTAATCAAACTGCAGGTCGCAAATATGAATATATTTTAATGAAATTTGGTATATAAGCTTTTATCGGCCATAAGATGAACGCTGTTGAAATTGGTGACAATTGGTCCATGTTCAGACCTAGCCCCCATACAAATGACCCCTATGAAATCGACATAAATTGCCATATGATCCAAAATGTCATAGAGATCTTACTCAAATTGGGTTTGTATGCGTTTATTACATTCATTAATGAGTAGTCCAAAAATGATCCCTATGGGACAACTCTTAGTCATAGGCCCCATATAGAGCTGCTTCCCGATCTTCACTTAAATCTATCAAAAAACAAAAATATTGTACTGATTCTTTTCAAATTTTGTTTGTATATATTTTTGCAAAATACAAGAGACTTTAGCAAACATGATCAGGATCGGTCCATTTTTGGGCCAAGTCCCCATATAGATATAGCATCCGATATTAACTTTTTCATAACTGCAGCCAAAAAAATTAATAAAAATCCCACTCAAAATTGGTTTATGTTTACTTCCTATATCCAGTTAGTTGGGCCTAAGAGATATGGTCTGTTAACGCATGGTATAGGTTATCGTATAGTCGGTCTAGGCCGACTATAATTTTCTTACTTGTTTTCCAGTAAGAAAGGAAGTGTAGTTAAGAAATTTTGAAAATAAAGGTACTGTCATGTCTGTCATTATTTTATTATACCCTATACCACCACTTTTATTATACCGATCGACTCAGAATCACTTTCTGAATCAGAATCACTTTCTGAGTCGATTTAGCGATGTCCGTCCGTCCGTCCGTCTGTGTGTCCATGTAAACCTTGTAATCAAACTACAGGTCGCAAATATGAATATATTTTAATGAAATTTGGTATACAAGCTTTTATCAGTTATAGGATGAACGCTTTTGAAATTGGTGAAATTCGGTCCATGTTCAGACCTAGTTCCCATACAAATGACCCCTATGAAATCGACATGAATTGCCATGAGATCCAAATTGTCATATAGGTTTTGTAAGTGTTTATTATATCCATTAATTAGTAGTCCAAAAATAATGCCTATAGGACAATTCTTAGTCATAGGCCCCATATAGAGCTGCTTTTCGATCTTCACTTAAATCTATTAAAAAACAAAACTATTGCACAGATTTTTCTCAAATTTGGTTTGAGTATATTTTTTAACAATTTAAGTGACTTTACCAAATATGGTTAGAATGGGTCCATTTTTCAACCTAGTCCCCATATCGATATAGCAACCGATATGAACTTCTTCATATCTGCAGCCAAAAAAAAAAATAATAACAATGCCACTCAAAATTAGTTTATGCTTATTTCCTATATGCAATTAGTTGGACTGAAGAGATAGGGTCTCCAAACCATGGTATAGGGTATCGTATAGACCGACCGTAATTTTCTTACTTGTTTTTATATCGTTGGCTTCGTCGGCAAGTATGATAAGTCCATTTTTTTTTAAATTTTCAGGAGGGGCAAAAAACTGTCTAACTTTTTTTTGGCTTAACTTTTTTTAAATCTGTAAACGCAGTTTTCTTCTCTAGTTCATCTTGCTTAAACACAATTAATCGTAGAATTCCAAAATAAAGGTTTTGCAGACTTACAGGCTCTTTTGGGACTTAACATATTTGCTTTTTATGATTTTCTATTTTAAATGTGGACTTTGCATATTTACTTACAAGTTGTTTTTTTTTTTTGATATTTTGTTTTTATTGATTTTTTCTTTGTTGATTTTTTATTTTTTTAACAAAAAATACTACAGGCTTATTTCATTGCTGTTGACATAGAGTCTATATTTTTATTTATTTTTTGTGGTAAAATTTTCCGTTCTTCAGGGAATCGAAGTTTAAAATATATATCTCTTTTGGGAGTGTATTTAATAGCACGAATATCTATTACTTTGGAATCGCCTTTACCGCGTCCAGGTCGAATACTTTTATAAAATTTGACGCTATTGAAATTTTTAAAAAACGAATAATCCAAATATGTGACATCATAGTCCCCAGGCTTTTTTCGAGCTGTTTTGCAGATACCAATATATTCAGCAGGAACGTCAACATTTCTATTTTTCATAGCTCGTTCAATGGTGGAGTGTACACTGTCTGCTTCCATTTGCGTGTGGCCTATTTCACGAATTTTTTGTTCAATAGTAATAACTATTATGTTGGATTGCTGAATTAAGCAAGGCATTACTCATCACAGAATTTCGGTTTTGATAAGTACAACCATCACTATAAAAAATTATATTTTCTGGAGTGTCGTTTCCACAAAGAACTTTTTTTTCAATAAAGTAAGTCCAAATGCTTGCAAACTCTTCAGCACCTAATCCACCTTCCACTTCATTCCATAAAAAGCAGTAAGCTTTTTGGTTCTCAAGGTTAAAAAAACCAAATTGTGAACCCGCAACTTTGTTCGGTAGTATAAGCTGCTTACTTGTGATTTTGGAGCCTTTAATACAGCTTGAAGATCTACTGTGTTTTTTCATCACGGTCTTTGCTTTTTTCATTTCTGGCCTCTTCTTTCTTTTTTGGTGAAGATTGTATTCTTCTTGCGAGAGATTGCCGACTGAAAATTTTGTACATATTTCACATTGATCTTTTTTAGACGCAAATAGGGCCATATTTTTGTCATTAAATGTTTGATAAAAAAAAAGAAGCAAAAAGCGGTCGAATGTTCTTTTGATTACACCAGTCATTAACATAAATGTCGTAAAGTTTACTTTTTGAACTCCACTCTGAAAGTAAATATTTTTTTTTGGTATCAGCGCGACAATAATGAGACTTCATTGAGGGCAGAGAATCAAAAAAAAAAAATTAGGCATTGTCTTTCAACTGTTGAGTATCATTTTTTTTGAGCAGTTTTCTTTGAACTTGTTGTTGAAACTAAAGGCTTTTTCAGCCAATCAATAACAGTTTGCCCACCAATATTCAAAGTGTTTAAGAAAATTGTTTTGCATACTCTAATATTTGCATCTTCTAATCTCAGATAGTACTGTAAGGTTCTATGTCTTTTAGATTCATCGTCCACTTTTCTATTTCGAGGTCTTAAAGTTGGAACAATTTGAATCAAGGTGTTTACGTAAACCTTTTTTTCAGTCCATTTCATTTTCCAAAATTCTGTTAATATTTTTTTTCTATCACCGTCTGTAATCTGTGCATACTTCATGGTGATATTTCTTCTACAGCTACATCTTTCCTTCAGTGTACGTGGCTGTTTTCTTTTTTGATAATTCCAACTGTTACCTGCCTTTTGTTCTCCCAAGTAACTTTTATCCTTTTCTATACGATCTTTATTTCTCGGCCCAAACCAAGCAGGATTTTCCATACGAACTCTCTTCTTGCGTCCTTTTGATGTCGATGGTAACTCGTACGAATCATCGGAATCACTATTAAACCCACAGGGAACAAGTCCTTGAACTCCGTCATCCGATTCAATCCCATAATCATCTTGATTGAAGTTATTAATGTCAGAAGAACCCATGGCAATCGCCTATTAAAATTTCTAATTTAACTATGTTTTCCTAGAACAAATATATAACTAATAGTTACCTCTAAAGTTAAAATAACTAAATAATTATTTTGTTAATTTTTAGAAATGTTTGTCACAACACACATACACAAAAATCGTATTTAATTCTATTAAAGCAATTTATTGAAACGAAATGCTTGTTGTTTTCAGCTGGACTTAGCATGTGTTTTTGATTTTTTGTTTTTTTTGGACTTATCAGAATTGCTTACCATTGCATAACAACAACAAAAAACAACATAACGGTTTTTTGTAAATGATGTATTTTGGGTTACACTAGCCTACTGCATTAAAATCTTAATTTGCATAAAAAGTGGACTTACCATATTTGCCGACGAAGCCAACGATATGCTTTATTAATAAACTAGGTCTTCTATTAACTATTAACAGCTATTTCTTATTTGTCATACAAATAAATTCACAGCTTTTTTGTGTTTTACAAACATCCTCTAAAATTATGTCTGTTTGTTGTTATGTCTGTCACGACTGATTTTAGCCCCCAATTATTAATAACAATAATACCTTCTCACCTTTTCTAATAGTAAATATGTTCTACAGGTCCGTCTTTACTGAATAATATTAGATGAGAAAGATCTCTGATTGTCATGTCTGTTACTATGGAATTAGCTCAAAAGTGAAATAAGGGGTATACGATACACGAACATACCAAATTTATATTTGCGAGCTACAATTTATCTTCAAGATTTACAAAGGCTAACAAAGAGTCAAAGTATCTTTGATTTGATAAATACATGGAAACCATAGAACAGGTATGAGTGTTAAAACCGAATGTTTGAAACACGGTATTTTTAAAACCTTTAAAGTCCATTTCAAAGAAACACAGCTTTTATCGCAGACTGAATTCAATTTATATTTATATTTAATAATTTAATTGAAACATTCGATATTATATTTTCTCTTGACAGAAATATTTAACATGACCCTAAATCTGAGTAACCTAAAAAATGTGAATATATAAATCACAATATATAACAACATTAAATACTTAAACAATGAAATCTAGCAGAGCACTGACATTAAGGTCCTTCTGGTATTCATAGAAGTTTTGCTGCTGTTGGTTGGTTGTTTCGACTAATTTAAAATATATTAAACTACATTATTTGAAGCTATGAAAGCAGTAATAGAGAATTGAAGTCATAATTCAAATAAGTTAATGATTGCTTAAGATATTCTTAATATTGTGGTATCATTACTATTAAAAAAAAATCCAATCAAAATGTACGTTTGTACGTAACTTAAACTCACCGGGTGCTATGGCTTCGTGGAAACTGCCATTCTGTAGTAAATCAGTATTGCGAGCATAACGATAGCCACCTTGAAAAGATTATTTAAAAAAAAATCTAATTAACGAATAACATTTAGGTAACTGTTATAAGACTTAATAAAACGTTTCTGTAACTTATTCTGCAAGTAAACAAATTATTAAGCAGTGTGTTTGGTATCTGATAGAACTTACGCGGTTGTTTTTTCAATTCTTGAAAATTATATACAAATGATTCGATTTCTCTGTTGATAAAGTATATTTTCCTAAAACAAAAATGTCATGGCCAATTTAAACAAATAACTTTTAGTACAAAAAAACAAATATGACACACCTTTTTCCATTTTCCGCTGACTTGAAATTATGTTTTTTCAATATAATTGAAAATTTGTTAAAACGTTTAAGTTTCCGAACAATACCCACATTAGAATGACGTAGATTATTGCTCATTATGGGTTTATTTTAACTAAAAAAAAAACGTTTAAAATAAAACTGAAACTTCTTGCTTTTTATATAAAAGGGAAACGGAAATTGAACGAAATATTTTTACCACAAACTTTGTGAATTTGGTTTCGCTTAAATAAACCAGCTTTTTTTTAAAGTAAATATGTCTTTGTTGGTATAGACGTCAGCTCTTAATAATTCGCCTACTTTTCTGCCTTGACTATCTGCTGGACAAGTCAGTCATTTGCTAAAACCAGTCTGTGTATAAAAGCAAATAGTTTAAGTGCGTTAATGTTGACGTGCTGAAACTCTTTATGGTTTTTTTTTTTCACTTTTTTTCATCCTTGAACTTAAAATGTTTTACAATTTAGTCGTTAAAAAGTTTTCTATTTTACATTTGCTGTGATTTGTATACCATATACCACTATGTGTCGAGGGTATAATCAGTTTGAACTGATGTTTGTAACTACCAAAAATGTTTGACCTAGACCCATATTTTATTATACCGATCGACTCTGAAGCACTTTATGAGTTGATTTATAGAAGTCCATCCGTTTGTCCGTCTGTGTGTCCATATCAACGTTCGAATAAAACTATAGGTTGCAAATATGAATATATTTTGAAGAAATTTTGTATTTAAGATTTCAATGAGCTCAGGACCAACACCAAGGAATTTGCTGAAAATCGGTTCAAGTTAAGACGTAGTCTTCATGCAAAAGACCCTTATGAGATCGACTTAAATTACCACAAGATCTAAATTATCATATACATATATTTCGGTCTGTGTGTGTTTATTACACCCGTTATTCAGTATAATATATTATAAAGCTGAGGATGGGAAACTTCACTTAAATTTATCAAAACACCAAATTATTGCACAATTTTTTTTCAAATTTTGTTTGTATATATTTTTCAAAAAATAAGTGACAAATATAGTCTGCCTAAACCGACGATAATATTCTTACTTGTTTTTTTTTTCATATTGTTATTTACGAGTAGCACACGTTTGTTCACACTTAAGCCTAATGTTCTTTTTTATTATTAGCACCACTTAAACTAACCCAGTTGGTGTTTATTTACGATTTTAAAATTTTTTTTTTTTTTTAATTTTGAACAATAATAAAATGATAAGCAATATTATAAATTGCCAAATAATTTATTAAAATATTTACAAAGTATGAGTGCATTTTTTCTTATGAGATTTGACATACCGTTTCGACTACATACGAGTATATACATTTTCCAAATCAATATATTAAAAAAAACTAAATTTCAGTAATTAAAGGCTCTCAAGAGCTTTAAGTTTTGATAGTTTACAGTGGATTCAATAAGTGGTAATCAGTGACGTATTCAGGAATTGATTTGGGTTTATGGGGCATCAATTTTTTTTATTTTTGTTTTTCGTCAGATATTAACACTCAAAAAGGATTTGTATATTATTTCATAGTTAAATTATTTAAAAATTTATTGCTAAAAGTCTTTCTTATGAACAAAATAAAAAATTTCCTTATTATTAGGGATTCAAGAATATTATAGTTTCTCTGAAGACACTTTTTAAAATTGTTTTCAACCACCAAAACGGAGCTACTATCCTCAATTCGAAGAATTGAAGTAAGATAATTAGCAGCGGTGATTTACGTGTGCCCAATACCAATACCGAATATTCGTTTTTCGATAGAATGCCGAATGCATTGTTCGTGACATCACCACCTTTTATTGTTAAAAGTAAATTTAAAAATCAAATTTCCTATTGATATATTGATATATTGATCTATTGATATATTGATATATTGATATATTGATATATTGATATATTGATATATTGATATATTGATATATTGATATATTGATATATTGATATATTGATATATTGATATATTGATATATTGATATATTGATATATTGATATATTGATATATTGATATATTGATATATTGATATATTGATATATTGATATATTGATATATTGATATATTGATATATTGATATATTGATATATTGATATATTGATATATTGATATATTGATATATTGATATATTGATATATTGATATATTGATATATTGATATATTGATATATTGATATAATGATATATTGATATATTGATATATTGATATATTGATATATTGATATATTGATATATTGATATATTGATATATTGATATATTGATATATTGATATATTGATATATTGATATATTGATATATTAATATATTGATATATTGATATATTGATTGATATATTGTTATATAGATATATTAATATATTGATATATTGATATATTGATATATTGATATATTGATATTTTGATATATTGATATATTGATATATTGATATATTGATATATTGATATATTGATATATTGATATATTGATATATTGATATATTGATATATGGATATATTGATATATTGATATATTGATATATTGATATATTGATATGTTGATATATTGATATATTGATATATTGATATATTGATATATTGATATATTGATATATTGATATATTGATATATTGATATATTGATATATTGATATATTGATATATTGATATATTGATATATTGATATATTGATATATTGATATATTGATATATTGATATATTGATATATTGATATATTGATATATTGATATATTGATATATTGATATATTGATATATTGATATATTGATATATTGATATATTGATATATTGATATATTGATATATTGATATATTGATATATTGATATATTGATATATTGATATATTGATATATTGATATATTGATATATTGATATATTGATATATTGATATATTGATATATTGATATATTGATATATTGATATATTGATATATTGATATATTGATATATTGATATATTGATATATTGATATATTGATATATTGATATATTGATATATTGATATATTGATATATTGATATATTGATATATTGATATATTGATATATTGATATATTGATATATTGATATATTGATATATTGATATATTGATATATTGATATATTGATATATTGATATATTGATATATTGATATATTGATATATTGATATATTGATATATTGATATATTGATATATTGATTGATATATTGATATATAGATATATTGATATATTGATATATTGATATATTGATATATTGATATATTGATATATTGATATATTGATATATTGATATATTGATATATTGATATATTGATATATTGATATATTGATATATTGATATATTGATATATTGATATATTGATATATTGATATATTGATATATTGATATATTGATATATTGATATATTGATATATTGATATATTGATATATTGATATATTGATATATTGATATATTGATATATTGATATATTGATATATTGATATATTGATATATTGATATATTGATATATTGATATATTGATATATTGATATATTGATATATTGATATATTGATATATTGATATAGTGATATATTGATATAGTGATATATTGATATATTGATATATTGATATATTGATATATTGATATATTGATATATTGATATATTGATATATTGATATATTGATATATTGATATATTGATACATTGATATATTGATATATTGATATATTGATATATTGATATATTGATATATTGATATACTGATATATTGATATATTGATATATTGATATATTGATATATTGATATATTGATATATTGATATATCGGTAGATATATTGATATATCGGTAGATATATTTTATTTAATTTAATTTATTTGTTAGCTCAATTGAATTAATCCTTACAGTCCTGTATAAATGATATACACTTATGCTCACATAATGAAGTCATGGGTATGCAATGAAATGTTTTTGTAGTTTTTCTCTTAAGCCTATTTCCTCCGGTTCTAACCTTACTATTTTGTGCAACCCTGCTATGCGAGCAGTTGTTTACATTGATTAAAGCAAAACTAAAAATTTGGGTATTCCCCGAAAAATATGGAAAAACCTCAAAAAGGTCATATGCGCTGTGCTCACATAATTAAGTCACCACGCGTATCGTGAGCAAATTAGTGCTTTGAAGATTTTTTTTGCGGTTTAAATAATAAATAAATTAAAAACAACTAAATTAAAAACAAATAACATCAGCTGAAATGCTATGGGTAAACAAAAAAGTTCAAATTCGACTGAAGAGAAAATAATATGGGCGCCAAAAACCGAGAAAAACGACTTTAAATGATGACAGACGCATTGCAAACCTGAGTAAAACTGATCCTTTTTTAACTTCGTCGCAAATCAGAGCTCAAATGGAAACGGATTATGGCATAAAGTTTCGATGCAGAACATAAGACGACATTTGCAAGAAAAGACTTTGCATGGACGAATGGCCAGGAAGAAACCGTTGGTTTTCTTGAAGAACACTAAGAAGCGGCTCCGATTTGCGACTGACCATCTTGTTAAAGGCTTAAATTTTTGGAATTTAATTGTTTGGAGCGACGGATCTAAGTTTTATGTCTTTGGAAATGATGGTAGAACATATGTGCGATGCCCTCCACTTAAGGAATTGCATCCAAAATACACCAAAAAAAACTGTGAAACACGGTGGGTCATCAGTCATGGTGTGGGGTTGCTTTACCGCATTCGGTGTGGGTCCTATAGTCAAGATTGACGGTATAATGAATGGGGATATGTATAAGAATATACTAAAGGAAAATTTGGCCACCGAATATGCTGACAATTTGCCGCTTGTGTGGATTTTCCAACACGACAATGATCCGAAGCATTGTTCGAAGGTAGTTAAGTCGTGGTTGGCAATACAGTCCATCAAGCTTCTGGAATGGCTGCCGCAGAGTCCCGACTGAAACCCTATCGATAACTTGTGGGGCTTAATAAAATGACTCATTGCAGCACGAAAACCGGCAAATAAGGACATGTTATGGAAATTTATCCAAGAGGAGTGGCACAAAATAACTCCAGGCCAGTGCGCTTCTCTGGTAGCCAGCATACCATAGCGATGCACCACAGTATTGAAGCAAAAAGGTTGTCCTACTCAATATTGAGGTAAGCTAATGACAAAATGGGACTCTCGACAAAATTTATTACTTATTTCTACAATTTCAACCATTTTTTTTCAGATGACTTAATTATGTGAGCAGCTGTTTTTGGCTAATTTCCAAGTTTTTTAATTTTTTTGGAATGACCCAAAATTTTTTAATTTTTAACTTCACTGTAAATTGATTGCTAACGTATAAGAATAATAAAAAAAATTATATTTGAATTTAAAAAAAGGGTTTACGTATTTCTGACAATAATGTCGAGTAGCATACTAGTGACTTAATTATGTGAGCACAAGTGTAATTACATATGTACATTAGGGTGACAGCGGTTTGTATGAAAAAGGATTTTTGGTCGAGTTTTTAGGTGTGCAGGCCGGATTATTGTGACACTGGATCTAAAATTTTAGTGCGCAAAATTTTAGCCAAATCGGACAATGCTTTCTGAACGCGCATTGAGTTCAAAATTCAAATATGCATTTATATGTCAAAATTATCAAAAAATAATAATTTTTGACAAAAGTGTTGATATTAATAATTGCATTTCAGTTAAATTAATTAATAAGTCATAATCTAGAGTAAATTATCTTTCTAATAAAACAACAAAATCTATTATCGGTTGAAAAACAGCCAAGTTCTATCAAGTTCCCTAGGCAATAAATACGCCGCAGACACTTGATTAAGAAAATCGAGCTCATATTGTTAAAGACATTGAAAAAATTTACAACAATAATATTTTTGCAATGATCTTATGTAAAGTATTTTGCATCTCGTCTACTGTTATGCCGTTCTAAATTAATGTCAAAACGGTACTTATTTGTTAACGCTATTTCAAAATCTTCAGTTTTACTGTTTCAAAAATTTTGTTCAAGAAATTTAGCGAAATCAGCGATTGGACTTTATGGTCTTATTAACAAAATATATGTGACTAAAAATGCCAAATATTGTAAGTATCCTATTCTTAATTTGGCAAGGGCAGCGTTTTTATTTCAGCGGATTTGAAGAAAAATTTAATTTTTCATACTTTTTCAACTTTTAGGGTACATCTTTTTGGCATTTTCATATTTCAAATATCTTTTGCCAAAATATTATACTACTTTATATAGGTTCTAAATCTTGTAAGCTAAGGTTAAATTGAAACACTATAAACTGTCCCTGTTTAAGGCCAAAGTCAAATTTAAGGAGATTTACATTTTTTTAAAACAAAACAAAATTTGTGGAAGGATTTCGATAAAACATGTTGATGATATTTTAGTAATTCTAAAAAATAATATTCTGGACTTATTTTCTGAAATTAACCCGTGGGGTACTCAAAACGTGTCCTAGTTTTAATTTTTTTCTCAGAATTATTATATTCATATAAAAATATATCGAGGGCTTATATTCAAAAAGTGCTATCTACATTTGACAGCAATATTAATTTTTGATTTCACACTGTTCTCTGATATAACTGTCATTCATGATTAGAACGATTATTTCTTAATAGATATTGTAGCAAATCGATCGACAAATACTTTCAGATCTTATTAATAAATTGGTTTTACACGCTCTCTTTAAAATTATTATTTATGCAGATAGAACTTTTTGAATATAAGCCCTCGATATGCAAATTTGTTTATACTATATTAAATATAAATATTAATTAATCTATTTACATATTTTCATAAAATAACGAATAAATTTGAGGAATTTTATGAATACATTAAATTTTTTTTATTTAAAAAAAATCCTGATGAAGAAAATATTTATAGATTTTTATAAAGAGTCAATTTGACATCATCATCTTTTGAAATGAAATTTATTGAAGAAACTGAGAAGCATATTATAGATCAAACAGAAAGCAAAAAGGACTTAGTTTTGTGTAAAAATATTTTGAAAAAGCATGAAAAAAAAAATAATTTTTCCAACATTTTGCTTCATAAGCACCACAAAAATTTTCTAAATCAATTTTTTTTTAAAATTTTAATTGTTGCACAGGTCTCTAGCAATAATTTGGCTTGAAAAAATATCAATTAGTCGACGAGTTATAGCCAAAAAAACCCACATAAACAATATGCTGAAAATCGGCATTTGACTGCAAAGTTCGAAGGTCGATTAAAAAAAAATTCGAACTAACATAAACAAACGCCGCAATACGGATCTTCTAACTTAGCCTCTATTTTCACCCCTCACTCTCAGAATCGAACTAACTTTTGCTAACCTGAATTTGTTCCACAGTGTAAACCGACCCGCACGTCTTGAAATTCCAAAAAAAAAAAAAAAAAAAATGGCTGTCACCCTAATGTACATACATACTTATATTGAAACAAATTTACAAATAAAAACAAATTGTTAGGAATTTAAGAAAATAATAATATGTTCAATTACATCAGTTTTCAAAGAAAAATCAATTAATTGATAAAGATTATTATAATCACAACAAATTCTTCTAAAAGAATCAGCTAGAGCATAGTTGGTTTTAAAAGATTTAACAAAGAGTGGTTTGAATTGGCGTGACACTCGTTGAGGAACATTAAAAGTTATATTGTTGACAAGAAAATCAGAGCAGATTAATTAGGTTGATCATAAATGTTACTTTTAGCATAGTCCTACGGCTTTCCAAAGTAGTTAATTTTATTAATTTAAGTCTATCAACGTATGAAGGTTGATTAATTGCGGGTAAGTCACGTAAGCAAAAAAGTAGAAATTGTTTTTGTACAGACTCGATACGTTGAATATGAATGTTATATTATGGTCCCATATTATTGGGCCATATTATAAAATAGGTCTTACAAGAAACATAAAAAGTTGTTAGGTCTTTTATCTATGTATATTAATGACATCGCTCAGAATGTTTGGTATCTGACCATTTACGGACCTTATAACCCTTGCCACATCTTGTTTATGTATTAATAAATTCATTTTTAAAATATTTTTTCTATACTTGAGTGATTGTATTTTCGATTGAATCAACAGAAATTTAATAGCAGCTAACAATTTTTTTACTTATATGACAAGAGAATAATAATCGTAATCAATTCGGAATTCTATTATAACTTCATCGTAATTTGATTGGCATTAAATTCGGTAGCCACAATGAGCCTGTTTTTGGTGTGTAAAAATATATACATACAAACTAAAAGTAACCCTTTCCTATCTATTCTAAATCGATGTGGTATATCCCTCTTGCCATGTAAATCGAAACGGAATTGCTAAGCAGAAATTTTCTATTTAAATAAGGAGTTAAGAAAAATGTTCTTAAAAAAATACATTTATATATAAAAAAAAAACTCGGCCTTCCATAGTACATTCCTCAATACCCCGTTGATACCCCAGACAAAACTTCCATGTAAATTGATGTAAGATGTACAAAATTGTTACAAAAAATACTTGACTGTTTGTTGTTCCACATAAAAGAACCATAAACTAAATTTTTGGTAATTTATCCTTGATAGCAAAACATTAACAATTGACATACTTTAACAGTAAATACGGAGTGGCGATTTCAACAACTGCAATTTAAATTAAATAAAGACAAATTTATTCCGTCACTTTATATTACAATATTTTCATCTTGTCTCTTTTGGGTTTCCAAATGTTTTCATTTTCAACCAGAAAAAAAATTAAATAACAAATATAAAGCATAAATAAGTCATTCAACAACAAACCATCAAAATTCACTAAACTGTAAATATAATGCTGTTAGT
This sequence comes from Cordilura impudica, assembly GCA_963682025.1. NCBI lineage: Eukaryota > Metazoa > Arthropoda > Insecta > Diptera > Scathophagidae > Cordilura > Cordilura impudica. The sequence goes on along the minus strand of OY821519.1, from coordinate 28,618,632 downwards.
CTGCCTTCAAAAAACTACTTGGGTTCTAATTCCATCTAGGACAGTGAACAAACAATTTCAGTCGGTTGGATTTGAAAATAGAAGGAATAAAAGCAGCGACAACAAGTAAGAAAATCGTAGTTGGTCTTGATTGGCTATATGATACCCTAAACGATGACTATTGAGAAAGGATTAAGTTCAAACTATTTTGTTGGCCTTAATAAAAATAGAAAATAAGCATTGACCAATTATGGGTGTCATTCTAAATTAATTTTATATCAGATACAAATTTTATATTGTAATTTGCATTACCTGAACAAGCATATATGAACGTTTATCAGCGGAAACTGAAAATCTACAATATTAATAGGCTAGGCGATTTCTTGTGACCGATGTTTTGTTCTACCGTTTTATCGCGATTTTGACCAAACGTATATTATTTGAAAGGTATTTCTTTTTTGCCATTTCGCAGATTTACAGATTTTTAAATTGTTTCCTTTATTTTGAGTAAATTGCATTTAGAGTTGCTACTAACACATACATAAAATTATACATATGCTATGTGTGTTTTATAAAATTTGTTAATGTGTTTGTTAAAGAGTTTGTTATCTTCATTCATGATAATAATAAACCATAAAAGTGTTGGTTTGTGAATTGGCTGAGTTGAAAAATAAAGCTGCCTAGAAATTGCTCGAATTTTGAGCACTGGAATCTGCTTGTATATATAAATAGTTTCTCAAAAAAAAAAAAGACAAAAACAAGAAAAGTGTAGTTGGTATAGGTTAACTACACATTTCCCTATACCATGCATTTCGAGAGAGTGTCTTAGATCCAACTTTGTAGAGGCAATAACTCAATATAGAAAATATAAGTGCTATTGTCATTAAATTGTTCATATCTGTTGATATTTTTATACGGGGACTAGGTCAAAAAAAAAAAGACCGATCATGACCATATTTATTAAGGTTACGTTCTTCTTTTGTAGATTTAAGTGAAGACCGGGAATCAGCTTTATATGGGGACTATGACTAGAATTTTGCGTAGAATGGACACATATTCCCCAAATGTTATCGACATATATATATATGTAAAACTGTATCATATCATCTCTGATAGGGGCTGTTTGGACCGAGGTCGTTATATGGCCGGTAGTAGTTTACATACCAAATTTAATCAAAATATATTTATATTTGCGACCTGTACTTTGATTACAAGGTTTACATGGACACACGTCGGACGGACACACAGAGGCTAAACCGATTCAGAAAATGATTCTGAGCCCATCGGTTTATACTAGACTACACCACTGGACCGATAGTCGTGAAATTTTTACAGTAGGTAACTGCCCATTCATATTGAAAAAATAGGCTATATTATTTTGGATATTTCAAGTGGGCGTGGCACCACCCATATAAAGTGTATTTTTAACATCTAACTTTAATGTACTAAGACACCGAGAGTTCTGAAACTACGTACATGTACATCTTACACTAATCTGAAGAGTGGCGAAAAATTGGCCGGATGGAACCAATGAACGCGGCACCCACCATACAAAGTAAATATTTAATATCATACTGTAATAGATAAAGTCTTGGGACTTTGCGCGAGTTCATAGTTATCAACGTTAGCACCCGAAAAAAAATGGACTGGCTCCGAACAGTGGCCCATACAAATTAAATATATAATGACTTATATCTGTATTACTGTTATAGTGAAAGCCTTGGAACTTTCTCTGAATTCATGAGCCATTAATGTGAGAAGTCTGATAAATAAAGGACCTAATCGGGCCAGTGGGCGTGGCACCCCCATACAAAGTAAGTATTTAATATCATATACTTTGGGTAATATAATAGTGAAAGCCCTGGGACTTTGTGTGAGTTTATAAGTTATCAACGTTAGTTAGTAGTCGGAAAAAAATTGGGCGTTATCAGATAAGTGGGCGTGGCACCCACCATACAAAGTTAATAAAAAATGTCATATATCTGGAGTTCATGAGTTATTAATGTGAGTCGTTTCAGAAAAATGGGCGGAAACAGATCAATGGGCGTGGCATCTTCTATACAAAAAAAAATATTAAGTACTATGAAAATGACAGTCTTGAAACTTTTGACAATGTGAGTAGGCGTGGAAAATATGGGCGGAATCGCCGGAATTAAAATCGCCAAAACCTAAAATTGAGAATAAAGAAACTGCCAAAATCAAAAAACTCCAAAATTCAAAATCGCCAAAATCAAAAAATCGCCAAAAATTAAAAATTGCAAAAATCTAAAATTAAAGTTGCCAAAACCTAAAATTGAGAACAAAAAAAACCCCAAAATCAAAAAAATCCAAAACTAAAAATCGCCAAAATCAAAAATGCCAAAATCGAAAAATTGCAAAAATTAAAAGTTGCAAACATCTAAAATCGCAAAAACAAAAATCGACAAAATCAAAAATCGCTAAAAAATAAATAAAATGGTTTCTACATTATGTACTCCCAGTTTTTTATTTCGTTACGATGGCTGTGGCGAAGCTCATAGGGTCACAGCTAGTAGGGTATAAAAATATATTTTCATAACTTAATTTTTTTGGATAAAACCGATTTCAGCGACTCTAGCGACTTCCAAAAAATCTAGAAAAAATTCTCAAAAATCTTTGGCATAAAAGTTGATAAAAGTAAGAAAAATATAGTCAATCTTAACCGACTATATGCTACCCTAAACCATGCGTTTAGAGAAATGGCCTTAGGTCCAACTAATTGGATAAAGGAAATAAGCATAAAGCAAGTTTGAGTGACATTGTTATTAAATTTTTAGCCTGCAGGTATAACAAAATTCATATCGGATGCTATACTTATATTGGGACAAGGTCGAACAATGGACGGCTCCTTATCATGTTTGGTAAAGTCACTTATCTTTTGTAAAAACATATAGAAACAAAGTGTGAGAAAAATTTGTGCATTATTTTTGTTTTAAAAGAAGATCAGGGACCCGCTTTATATGGGCGCTATGGTTAAGAACTGTCCAACAGGAGTTTTTCTTACTACTAATTATTGGGTATAATAAATACACACAAACCAAATTTAGCTGAGATCCATATGCTAATTTGGATCTTATGGCACTTTAATACGGGGACTAGATCTGATCATGCACAGCTTCTCACCAATTTGATTAGCGTTCGTCCTATAGTCGGTGATAGCTAAGATATCAAACTTCTTAAAAATATATTCATATTTGCGACTTGTAGTCCGATTGCAAATTTTACATGGACACACAGACGGACGGACGGATGGATCCACAGACGCTAAATCAATTCAAAAAGAGATTCTCAGTCGATCAATAAGAAAGGATGGGTCTAGGTCAATTATTTTTGGTAGTTAAAAGTATCGGTACAAACTTATTATACCCTACCCATATAGTGGTATAGGACATAGAAAACAGAAAGGAAAACAGAGAGGAAAATCTCGGAAAGTCATTCTGAGTCGAACGGTATGAAGCAATTGTCTGGCTTAAGTATTTTGGTTTTGTTACAAACATCAACACAAACTCATTTTACCCTGACAGCAGAGTGGTATAGGGTACAATTATATCTTGGCATTGTGTGTGTGTTTTGGTTTGGTCATTTAGATGTTGTTCCGTTAGTGAGCACAACAAAATTCTAATAAATTGTCAAACTTAATGTAACAGTTCATTAAGTTTCATACACATTTGATGCGTGTTGATGATAAAAGAAAGCAAAAACAAAAACAAATCACCAAATCAATTTGAAAAATATAAATTTCAAGGATTTCCAACAACTTAAAAAATTATGTTAAATTTTTAATTATTTTAAAGTCATGATAGACCGAGTTTTTAGGATATCAGTTAAACTTAAGTTCGTTAAACTTAGTTTAGTTCAATTTAGATTTGTGAACACTTATAACTTTTAAGATCTTTGGCAAAGTAGAGTTTGTAGAATGTCGGTTAAACTTAGCTTATATAAACCCAGTTTAGATAACTTAGTTTAATTAAAGATTTGTTAACACTTATAACTTTTAAACTATTTGACATTGGTCGACATTGTGGCATGTAAGTTAAACTTAAATTAGTTAATTCCAGATTTGCTAACCAAAGGCGGAGTTTTTGGAATGTCAGTTAAACCTAGTTTCGAATCGTTAAGAATCGTGCCTTCAATAAATAACCCAAAATCTCGGTCTAATAACTTTAAACTAATTATCTAAAGATTTTAAAAACTTGAGTTTAATGAAACTAGATTTAACTGACAATCCAAAAACCGTCTTACAGCATTAAAAATCATGAGATCAGCTAAACCAAATTTAAATGACATCCCGAAAATTTGCTCTTATAACTAAAGAGTGATAAACTTGAGTTTAAGTAAACTAAGTTTAACTATCCCAAAAATTCGCTCTTATAATTTTATGCCGTTTTATTTTCTGACAAAAATGTCGCACTTTATTTGCACTTTTTCGAAAAGTGTTTGTTTTTATATGTTCTGAACTAAGGGCAACCTTTTATTATACATCAATCGAAAGGTCTCAAAGTACTGTGTTCATAAAATGCAAAAAATTTTAATTATTATCCTCATAGGGGTAAAATATTCAAAACAGGGGAACAATGGGACAATACTCTAACAGTCTAACCTAAAAAAAGTCAACGGCTCCAAATTTTTGCGATTTACGAGCACTCGACATTGAGACCTTTCGATTGATGTATAAGATAAGGTTGCTCTTAATTCAGAATATATTAAAAAATACACTTTTCGAAAAAACAGCAAATAAAATGCGACATTTTTTGTAGGAAAAAAACGGCATTAAACTATTTGACTAAATAGTTTAAGACTTGAAAATAATTAAACTTAGTTTAATTGACATTTATTAAACTCGCTCTAAAATTATACAAAGATTAATTATTTTTTTTTTAATTTTTTAAATTTTATTTTAATAACTAAAAAAAAAAACTATGCTAAATATTTAAGTATTTTTAAGTCATCATAAGCCGAGTTTTAAGGTTGTTAGTAAACCTTAATTTAGTTAGACTTACACCCAGTTTTTAAGATATCAGTTAAACCTAGTTTTGTTAAACCCAGAATTTATTCATCAATTCCTTTATGAATTTGGACGTGTCTGAAAAAATTAATTCTCGGTTTAACTAAACTAGGTCTAACTGACATCTCAAAAACTGGGCCTTAGTTTAATGAAATTTGGTTTAGTTAAACTCAGATTGATTAAAACTTTTAAGCTATTTGACTATGGTCAAGGTTTTTGCGATGTCCGTTCAGCTTAGTTAAGGTAAATTGGTGTCTAACACTCAAAACTTTCAAAATCTTTGACTAAAGCCCGTAAAAATCGTGAATTTAACTAAACTAAACTTAATTCACAGGGGGGAAAAACTCGACGTTATAACTTTAAACTATTGGCCTCATGATTTAGAAAATTGAGTTTAATTAAACTAAGTTTAAAAATCATGATGTTAAATAAACTATATTTAAATGATATCCCAGAATTTCGATCTTTTGTCTTTATTATTAGACAAAAGAGTTAAAAACTCAACCCAAAAATTCGGTGTTGCAATTTTAAACTATTTGACTAAAGAGTTTAAGACTTTAAATTAATCAAATTAACTGGCATCCCACAATGATCTAAATTTATGCAACGCATTTATTTATTTGTTTTTTTTTTTAATTTTCATCTTTTACTCTTTATTCTTATTTGTATAACATTTTAATAATTAAATTCAAGTTCCGGTTTCCTGTTGTTGTTGTTTATTCTATTGTTGCATTTGTTGATTTCGATCAGCCTCACAGTCCCACAAATTGGTGTCTTCATGGAATTGTATTAAAACCAATTCATAGGTGACAATAGTACCAGCCACCTACATATGAGCACAGCAAGCCAGAGCCATCATTTGTTGTTTAGAATATAAAAAAGAAAAGAGAAAAGAAATAATAGTAATAAACCATAAAAGTATTTGCAAAACGTATTTTATCACAGCCATCAAGTCATACCAACGTTACGAGCATTGGATAATAAACTCAATCGAATAGAAATTTCATTTTAACAAAAAACATTGAATGGAAATTCTTTTACTATTGATTGAAATCATTTGAATGGATAACACAACAAGTTCTAATAAAGTTGTAAGAAAGGAAATTATGCAACACAAGGCACTACAATGGAAGTAGGACTATATTTTAACATCATATCCAATTTAAATTGGAAAAATTAATTCACAATTTTCAATTTGGAAGATCTTTTAACAAACTCAAGCGAAAAGTAAATGTGATATGAAAAATAAATAATTTTTGTTTAAAAATTAAATAGAGAACCGTTGTATATTATTAGGGAACCGTTGTATATTATACTTCAGATTTCGCTAAGAATCTATTGGTAATACCAAAAAAAATTATAAAGCGTAATATTTAGCTGACCACCAAATCCTTTAACAACTACCAGCTTACTGTTAGAACTTTCAATCAAGAAAAAAAAATATTTTCCTTAAGAACGAAAGAACCAAACCAAACTCTTTTTCGAGTTTCGCTTAGAAAAGCCATCCGATCCTGGGTACTACTATTCTTTATAAATGAATGCCGAAGACTTCAGACCAACCTTTACGTATGGGCAAAATAATACGGAAAAACGGCATATATTTAAAATAATATCTTTAATATTAATTGGCTAGGCGATTTCTTGTGACCGATGTTTTGTTCTACCGTTTTATCCCGATTTTGACCAAACGTATATTATGTGAAAGCTATTTCTTTTTAGCCGTTTTGCAGATTTACAGATTTTTAAATTTTTTCCTTTATTTTGAGTAAATTGCATTTCAAGTTGCTACTATCATATACATAAAATTATACAATGCTATGTGTGTGTTTGGTAAATTTGTTAATCTGTTTGTAATAAAAATGAGTTTGTTTTTTGTGTTGATTTGTGAATTGGCTATAATTGATTATCATGTTTTAGGGACTTTATTTAATGAAAAAAAATTCAAACTTCCTAGAATTTGCGCTCGAATTTCGAGGGCTGGAATCTCCTAGTATAAATAAACTATCTTGGTATAAATTTTTATTTACTTATTAGATACAAGATTAGCCTAAATTAACGAAAAAAATTATTGAACCCATAGCGGCTTATTGAACCCATAGCTTTGTCTCCCTTTTTTTGCCCTCTTTTGGAAAAGTGTACTTTTTATATATTCTGAATTAAGAGCAACCTTGTATTATATATCAATCGAAAGGTCTCAAAGTGCTGTGTTCATGAATACAAAAAAAAATTTGATTATTATCCTCTTGGAAGTCATAGGGTGAAAATATTCAAAAAAGAGGAACAATGGGGAAATATTCTCCCACTATGACCTGAAAGAAGTCAATGGCTCGAACTTTTTGTGATTTATCAGGGCTCGACTTTGAGACCTTTCGATTGATATGTAAGATAAGGTTGCTCTTAATTCAGAATATATAAAAAAATACACTTTTCGGAAAAAGGGCAAAGAAAGGGCGACATTTTTTGCCAGAAAAGAAAACGGCATAAGTCTGGCCAGAAAACAATTTTTTCATCTTATTATTTTTTATGAATCTTTCAAGTTTTTGAATACACTTTTCATTATAAACGTTTGTATTTACAGCTAATCCACCTACGCTTAGTAATCGTCAACCAAAATAAAACCTTTCCCGGAAATTTGGCCTTACATGTATATTTGAATGTTTTGGGTACTTAATGTTCAGGACACTCAAACAAATACTTCTCCTGCCATTCATCCATCCTTCCATTATAAAATACGACTGCGAGCCAAGGTGTCATTTTTCAATTTAGGGCGAACTTTTGAGTCTTTCCTTCCCGAACCAGATTTTCTTTCTTATTTTTTTTTGCCCTTTATTAAGTTTACTGTTTTGTAGAAAAAAATTTTTTAACTGACTTTTTTGTTTAATGTCCAAATCAGTTTGCGTGAATCTAATTCGTTTAGTGACATCTCAATCACAAGGCGATTTCTTGTGACTGATATAAAAATTTTAGTTACTAACCGATTTTGAAGAAAAACACCTAATTTGAAAGGTATTTCTTTTTAGCTGTATACCATTTTAACAGATTTGCACTGTTTGTGTGTGCGTTTATTATAAATATCAAAAGCCCTGTGTTGAATTGTGAATTGGCTAAAATTGTTTAGCATATCTTTAGGCTCTTATAAAAATATTTATTAAAAAACCCATTTATATATCATCGGTGTGTTCAACAAATATTTATAATGAAATTTAATGAATTTTATTTAAAAAGTGTTGAATTGGGAATTGGCTGAAATTTATTAGCATACCTTTAGGCTCTTGTAAAATTATTTATTAAATGAAACAATAAAATTTCTTAGAACTTGCACTCGAATTGCGAGGACTGGGATCTACTAGTAATAATTAATCAACGATGCACGTGTTAATTTTTCCTAATAAACAAGTTGATATTACCGTTATATTTAAAAAAAAAATTTTTGTAAACAACGAAGTTTTTTTAATTACCGCATTTACACTATTCCGTACTTTTTTGCCCATACATTATTATTCCTAGAGACTAATCTTTATAAAGAAAAAGGAAAGGGGAAGGGTTTTTAAACCCAACCGCAATTGGCTCCTAACTATGGTCAGTCATCCTTAGCCCTAGAAGAGATTCGGATTTAACGCACTCTGGTTTCAGGGTACAAAAAAATGTCGTCCTGTATTGATATTTGTTTAAGAAACGTTTCAGTATACAGTGCAACAGCCATTCTAGGGGGGTGAGAAGTTCAAAGTCATGTTGAAAGCACTAATTCAGTACAGTAAAAGCTTTAAAAGGTTTGGCGTTCTAAGGCCAAACTTTTCTTTATACCCTATATACCACTATGTAGTCAGGGTATAATGAGTTTGCGCTAATGTTTGTAACTATCTAAAATATGTCAATTGCTTTAGATCTCATGTTTTATTATACCGGTCGACTCAGACTCACTTTGTGAGTCGATTAAGGGACGTCCGTCTATCCGTCTGTCCGTCCGTCTGTGTGTCCATGTAAACCGTGTAAACAAACTACAGATCGCAAATATGAATATTAATCGATGAAATTTAGAACTTAAGCTTCCATCAGCCATCGGATGAACGCTATTGAAATTGGTAAAATCGGTGCTGGTTCAGACCTATTCCCTATACAAATGACCCCTATGAGGTCGACCTAAATTTGCATTAAGACCCAAATTATCATACAGATCTTTAGGCTTGTTTGAGTTTATTATACCCATTAATCATTAGTCCAAAAATAAACCACGAGGAGATTTATTATTCATAAGAAATTTTATTTTTCCATTCAATTTTTTTCTTTCAATGTTTTTTAATCTGTATATATGCAAAAAATATGAAAATCTAAATAAAATAAATTAAGTTATGAATTTAAAAAACAAATTCATTATAAATATTTGTTAAACACACAGAAGATATATAACTAGATTTATTAATAAATATTTTTATAAGAGACTAAAGGTATGCTAATCGATTTTAGCCTGTTCGCCATTCAACAAGAATTAAATAAACACACGTACGCAAAATTGTATAGTTTTTTATTTGAAGCGAAAATATGTGTTTTATGTATGTGTTAGTAGCCACTTTAAATGCATTTCGCTCCAAAAAAAATTGTTTCAGATGGTGCAAATCTGTAAATATAGTGGACAGCTAAAAAGCTATACCTCTCACATCGGGTATTTTTTTTTTTGTCAAAATCGGTTCATAATTGAAGGTTTAAAATAGCTTACAAGAAATCGCCTTGCCTATTAATATTATAGATTACACGCCGTGCACATGTTAAACTATTCAAAAAAATTTATTAAAAAAGGGGAAAACTTTACAATTTCTTCAAAACTTCATTCGATATAATTGCACCAACTTGATTTGCTGAAGCTGTTTGCTGAAGAATATTATGAGAAATCATCAAGGGTTCTTGAGTATAGCTGAAAAACTAATCAAACAAATATCAAGATAAGGACAAAATATAAAATTGTGACCTGAAAACGCCAATTCTTTCGAGCTTTTACTATACTAGTCTACTAATTTCACCCTGACTTGGAATTTCTCACCCCTCAGAATGATATTAAGAGGCATATTATTTAATTGCAGAAGGTGACATAGGCCAAGTCAATACATGAATTTAGCAGGAGTTGAAAGAAAGAAACAAGAAAGCTGTTTACGTGGTTAGTAACTTAAAGGTGTGAGGCTTTAGAAAAACATTATATAACCAAATTTACAACAACAATATTTTTTAGAAATAACCTATGTCGGTAGAACAAATTAGCGCCCCCAAAAAGCTTCTTGTACTCAGAAAGTTAAAAAACCCTTTAATTGTTGACGCGTAATACCCGCTTACCAAGCGGAAGGAACATTTAAGATACAACGGCAAACAAAGTGTAAGGCTGACAAGGGAAAATACAGCCGCAACTTAGTCAAGAGCTCTATCTAATATAAATCGGAATCAGATTTAAACCGCATGTTAATATGAGCAAAATAATAAGAAATTTTTAAAATCATAAATGGTGTTTAAAAAATTACAAATACTATACAACTTACACTTAGAACCAATTTGCGTGTTAAATGAAAAAACTTCATACCACTCAAGGCAACTAAATCATTGCTGATTTCTTCGGCAAAACGTCTCACTTCAGAACACCAAGATTCTTTGGGAACACATCTTAATATCTGTAAGGGTTTACGGGATTCATCATGAATTGCAGCCGAATACAGGGACACAGCCAGTGTCCGACCAAATAGAAAGAAAAGTGAGAAATAAAAATATGCAGCATGTGCAATTGAGGGCATTTTACTGAAAAGTAAAAAAGAAAACAATACATATTTTAGTAAAATGTTTATTTGTACCATGTTCACCCCACTCACTTCAAACTCTTTAGCAACTGGACACAGATAAAATACAAATTGTTTGAAAAAGATATCATTGTAATCAAAGAAATCGCATTGTCAATCTTATCACATAAACTGCATAAATTACGATATTGTATTCTACGTTCCGACCAGAAAGCCGGTGACATTTGCTGAAATCAAAAAAGAAACAAAAAAATACAAAAAAAAAAGTTTAATTAAAAAGAATAACAAGTGAGAGTAAAACCACAATCAAACCGGTGCAGTGCATTTGTTTCCTGCAACAAAAGCAATGTCAAAATCAACAAACTTCAATGTAGATGGCAAAAGTTTTCAGTTTAATATTAACATTTTAATTCTTAAAAATGTTTTATTCCATAATTTTTTGGTGAACTTGAGTTAATAATAATAATAATTACTATTTCTTTTTATGTGTAAACATCTATACGTTCAGGGGGGGGGGGGGGGTTAAAAATAGAATTCACAGTAAGGTCACAAATCAGCGTTAGAAGTAAGGAGTAAGAAAAGTAAGAAGTAAGAAGTAAGAAGTAAGAAGTAAGAAATAAGAAGTAAGAAGTAAGAAGTAAGAAGTAAGAAGTAAGAAGTAAGAAGTAAGAAGTAAGAAGTAAGAAGTAAGAAGTAAGAAGTAAGAAGTAAGAAGTAAGAAGTAAGAAGTAAGAAGTAAGAAGTAAGAAGTAAGAAGTAAGAAGTGAGAAGTAAAAGTAAGAAGTAAGAAGTAAGAAGTAAGAAGTAAGAAGTAAGAAGTAAGAAGTAAGAAGTAAGAAGTAAGAAGTAAGAAGTAAGAAGTAAGAAGTAAGAAGTAAGAAGTAAGAAGTAAGAAGTAAGAAGTGAGAAGTAAAAGTAAGAAGTAAGAGGAAAGAAGTAAGAAGTAAGAAGTAAGAAGTAAGAAGTAAGAAGTAAGAAGTAAGAAGTAAGAAGTAAGAAGTAAGAAGTAAGAAGTAAGAAGTAAGAAGTAAGAAGTAAGAAGTAAGAAGTAAGAAGTAAGAAGTAAGAAGTAAGAAGTAAGAAGTAAGAAGTAAGAAGTAAGAAGTAAGAAGTAAGAAGTAAGAAGTAAGAAGTAAGAAGTAAGAAGTAAGAAGTAAGAAGTAAGAAGTAAGAAGTAAGAAGTAAGAAGTAAGAAGTAAGTAAGAAGTAAGAAGTAAGAAGTAAGAGTAAGAAGTAAGAAGTAAGAAGTAAGAAGTAAGAAGTAAGAAGTAAGAAGTAAGAAGTAAGAAGTAAGAAGTAAGAAGTAAGAAGTAAGAAGTAAGAAGTAAGAAGTAAGAAGTAAGAAGTAAGAAGTAAGAAGTAAGAAGTAAGAAGTAAGAAGTAAGAAGTAAGAAGTAAGAAGTAAGAAGTAAGAAGTAAGAAGTAAGAAGTAAGAAGTAAGAAGTAAGAAGTAAGAAGTAAGAAGTAAGAAGTAAGAAGTAAGAAGTAAGAAGTAAGAAGTAAGAAGTAAGAAGTAAGAAGTAAGAAGTAAGAAGTAAGAAGTAAGAAGTAAGAAGTAAGAAGTAAGAAGTAAGAAGTAAGAAGTAAGAAGTAAGAAGTAAGAAGTAAGAAGTAAGAAGTAAGAAGTAAGAAGTAAGAAGTAAGAAGTAAGAAGTAAGAAGTAAGAAGTAAGAAGTAAGAAGTAAGAAGTAAGAAGTAAGAAGTAAGAAGTAAGAAGTAAGAAGTAGAAGTAAGAAGTAAGAAGTAAGAAGTAAGAAGTAAGAAGTAAGAAGTAAGAAGTAAGAAGTAAGAAGTAAGAAGTAAGAAGTAAGAAGTAAGAAGTAAGAAGTAAGAAGTAAGAAGTAAGAAGTAAGAAGTAAGAAGTAAGAAGTAAGAAGTAAGAAGTAAGAAGTAAAAAGTAAAAAGTAAGAAGTAAAAAGTAAGAAGTAAGAAGTAAGAAGTAAGAAGTAAGAAGTAAGAAGTAAGAAGTAAGAAGTAAGAAGTAAGAAGTAAGAAGTAAGAAGTAAGAAGTAAGAAGTAAGAAGTAAGAAGTAAGAAGTAAGAAGTAAGAAGTAAGAAGTAAGAAGTAAGAAGTAAGAAGTAAGAAGTAAGAAGTAAGAAGTAAGAAGTAAGAAGTAAGAAGTAAGAAGTAAGAAGGTAAGAAGTAAGAAGTAAGAAGTAAGAAGTAAGAAGTAAGAAGTAAGAAGTAAGAAGTAAGAAGTAAGAAGTAAGAAGTAAGAAGTAAAAAGTAAAAAGTAAGAAGTAAGAAGTAAGAAGTAAGAAGTAAGAAGTAAGAAGTAAGAAGTAAGAAGTAAGAAGTAAGAAGTAAGAAGTAAGAAGTAAGAAGTAAGAAGTAAGAAGTAAAGAAGTAAGAAGTAAGAAGTAAGAAGTAAGAAGTAAGAAGTAAGAAGTAAGAAGTAAGAAGTAAGAAGTAAGAAGTAAGAAGTAAGAAGTAAGAAGTAAGAAGTAAGAAGTAAGAAGTAAGAAGTAAGAAGTAAGAAGTAAGAAGTAAGAAGTAAGAAGTAAGAAGTAAGAAGTAAGAAGTAAGAAGTAAGAAGTAAGAAGTAAGAAGTAAGAAGTAAGAAGTAAGAAAGTAAGAAGTAAGAAGTAAGAAGTAAGAAGTAAGAAGTAAGAAGTAAGAAGTAAGAAGTAAGAAGTAAGAAGTAAGAAGTAAGAAGTAAGAAGTAAGAAGTAAGAAGTAAGAAGTAAGAAGTAAGAAGTAAGAAGTAAGAAGTAAGAAGTAAGAAGTAAGAAGTAAGAAGTAAGAAGTAAGAAGTAAGAAGTAAGAAGTAAGAAGTAAGAGTAAAGTAAGAAGTAAGAAGTAAGAAGTAAGAAGTAAGAAGTAAGACAGTAAGAAGTAAGAAGTAAGAAGTAAGAAGTAAGAAGTAAGAAGTAAGAAGTAAGAAGTAAGAAGTAAGCAGTAAGAAATAAGAAGTAAGAAGTAAGAAGTAAGAAGTAAGAAGTAAGAAGTAAGAAGTAAGAAGTAAGAAGTAAGAAGTAAGAAGTAAGAAGTAAGAAGTAAGAAGTAAGAAGTAAGAAGTAAGAAGTAAGAAGTAAGAAGTAAGAAGTAAGAAGTAAGAAATAAGAAGTAAGAAGTAAGAAGTAAGAAGTAAGAAGTAAGAAGTGAGAAGTAAAAGTAAGAAGTAAGAAGTAAGAAGTAAGAAGTAAGAAGTAAGAAGTAAGAAGTAAGAAGTAAGAAGTAAGAAGTAAGAAGTAAGAAGTAAGAAGTAAGAAGTAAGAAGTAAGAAGTAAGAAGTAAGAAGTAAGAAGTAAGAAGTAAGAAGTAGTAGAAGTAAGAAGTAAGAAGTAAGAAGTAAGAAGGCAAAAACGGTGTGAAGTATGAGTGTATTTGTGCAATGATTATGATATAAAATATTTCAGCTAGTTCAACAACCCCCTCCCTATAACTACGTTAAAAATTTCACAATATAAACGTATAACATATAATTCAACAACCCTACAAGTATAACGCTATTATTAATATAAAAATTATTTCAGCTTATCCAACAACCCCAACTATTTATAACAACCAGTCGAAATAATAAATAAGTTTTATATTAGCTGAGCACCTGCAGTTGTTTGCTATAAGTGATATATAGATGACGCTTTCTGTTTGATTTAACTTGATGTGTGAATAGATATTTACACATCTCCCTTGTTATCGGACACATATAGTTTTTTAATATTCATCAAGAAATATTGTACACATATAAGAAAAGTTTAGAAAAATGACAGTAGAAAGTGAGATTATGAAAAACTCTGTGCGGTGAAGTCAGTTTTTGTCAGTTTTTTATGACAACGCTTTTTTGGCCTTTTTTAAATAAGCGTTTAATTGGCGCCTTTAGTGTTTTTCTGAAACACGTTTTAAGAACGAGGATGACAGTTTACATTAACCAAAATTGTAAAATATATAAAATATGGAGTAAAGTTTAACAATTGTAAACAAATGTACAAATGTATTTTATTACTTTTTATACCCTACGCTTAATTACAAAAAAAATATTTGGCCTCGACCCAACATTTATTACAGCAATCGAATTAAAATTGATTTCGGGGATGATTTAGCCATGCCCGTCCGTACGTCTGTCTGTCTATCTGTCTGTGCGTGTGCCCATGTAAAACTTTTAATCAAACTACTTGTCGTATATATAAATGTATTTCAATGAAATTTGGTACATGGGCTTCTATCGGCAACATGATGAACGCTGTTGAATTTGGTGAAAATCGATGTATGTTAAGCCCTAGTTGCGATACAAATGCCTTTATGAGATCAACTTAAATTGCCATAACATCCATATTATCGTATAGAGCTCGGTCAAATTAGGTTTGTGTATGTTTATTACATCCGATAATAAGTAGACAAAATATAAACCCTAAAGGACAGTTCTTGGTCATAGTCCCCATATAAAGCTGACTTCCGATCTTCACTTAAATTTATCAAAAAACTAAAATATTTGCACAGATTTTCCTCAAATTGGTTTGTATAAGTTTTTGCGAAAAATAAGTGATCTTACCAGATATGTTCAGGATCGGCCCATTTTCTGACCTAGTCCGAATATAAATATAGCATTCGATATGAACTTTTTTATATCCGAAGGCAAAGTAAAAATAACTGGTATAGCCCAGCACTCGAAATTCGAGTGCAAATTCTAGGAAATATTATTTTTTCATTAAATTTTTGTCTTCCAATGTTTTTTTTTTTTATCTATATGTATATATAAAAAATTTATGAATATTTAAATGAACCTAAAGGTATGTTAATCAATTTTAGCAATTCACAATTCAACAGGGTGTAACGAATTATTATAAATATTTTATTTTATTTAATTTAATATATTTTTAAGACAGACTTAAATTTCATCATACTCAGCCTCCCCTCCATATGAACTATAACTATGCCAATTTTCACATTCCTCCGTGCCCGCATATTGAGTAAAAAGGGAACTAAAAATTTACTTTCACTTATATATATAGATAATGATGCCACTCAAATTTGGTTTATTCTTGTTTCCTATATCCAATTCGTTGGACGAAAAAGATAGAGTTTCTAAACGCTTGGTGTAAGGTATCGTAAAGTCGGTCAAGACCGACTATAATTTTTTGCTTGTTCTTATTAAATAATACACTAAAAAAATTTAATTTGTTTATGTATAATTTCTATATCCAATTATTGTCTCAGCAAAGTTAGATCCAAGACACTCTCACGAAACGATTGGCATAGTGTATCATGTACTCGGTCTATACCGACTTTAATCTTACTGATATACACCTAAAAAGTATCTCTCCAACTACTAAATGATCTCAATTATAAAACTACCATATAAGTTAAGTTAAAGTTATAAAATTAGTACATTGTTTTTTTATTATTATTATTACTATTATTATTATAATTTTATTGCTATTATTATTATAGCGCTTTTCGTTTCACTCTAACTATTCTGTGCTATTTGCTGTTTTTGTTTAACAAAAATTTGCATCACTGCAAACAACGACACGGTTTGATTGTGTTATGCACTGAATTTTTATTATTATTTTTTTTTTTGTTTCTTAAACTCACCATATTTTTATAGCTCATTAGGTTTTCATTGAGTTGTTGAAATGCAGATGCCAGACCTATACTAATGACCATCACAAATACATCCATGTAATTCCAGGCAAATGTCGATAAAATATTTAAAAACTTGCCATACCATGCCAACCAATTTGAATATTTAAAGAAATAGAAAATCTGATCATTTGCCAAAAGAAAGAAATTTTCAATGGGATCTTTGGTAATTGGACAGAAATTCGAATAATGTATAATAGATATTAAATTTAGAAGATGTTCAGCTGAAAATGGATTAAATAATCATAACATTAAATTTTATTATTTTCTATAAAAATAAAGAATCTACTTTTCGATCATTATAAATAAAAATATTATCAAGTTGTGCTTAGTTTATACCATTCTCCAATACAAATTTTTAAACTAAAATTAAGAAAATCCAAATTATTATTTGAAAAATTAAATTTAGTATCGAAAAACCAACACCGAATTCAAATTGAAAGTAAAACAATGTTATTGAAAAAAGTATAATAAATATTGAATTGGGATTATCCGTACAAGTAAAATATTGGCAAAAGAAAAATGTATATTTAAAAACTCAAAAATTTATCTTTGGCCACAAAGAGTCTATGGACAAAGTTTCAGATCGATATGATAAGGGGAAATGAGGTTTAAATCACTCCGTGACTGTGCGTGACTATGCGTGAATGTCACGGAGAGATTAAAAACGGATTTCCCCTTATCCGATTTTCATTTAATTGATAAAGGCCTAGTTAGCAACCCGTAACCGTAACCAAACGTGTCAGCTGCTTTTTTTCTGTTACATGAAAAGCAATTACAGCAGTTACCGAACTCAACTGTCTCGTAACCGAACATCCCAATCCGTTGAAAATAGATTTTTGCTATGTTTGTACATGACATTTGTGAACAGCTGATAAAGTTTGGTTAATTTTACACAGCAAAATGCTGGTTCGTTTTTTACGTTCTATAGTATAACTGCACTAAATGCCAACGTTACATTTACGATACGGATACATTTTAACAACGTGTGGCTAACTAGGCCTTAAGAATAAACATTTCAACGTATTTATTTGAAAATTTTCTTCGTAAAACAAAACCATGTATAATAATATAAAAATCTTTTTGTTTGTTGCGCTTTCTGTTAATTTATCTAAACTCTATATCATTTATCATTTTTTTTTTTTTTTTTACCTTTATAATAGTCGTTAACTTACTCAATGACAGCATCATGCCCACAAATGTCACCATACGAATTTTATCAGCCAAGCGACGTTTATTTAATTGTGATGTATGTGCTGGTAACGTGCTTTCGATCTCATACCAATAGACCATTAAATCGGGCCATTTGCGGGCCAAATTTAAAGCAGACGCACTAACTATTATTATGGAAAAACGAAATATCATTGGTTCTGTGGCAGAGTAAATTAAAAGATTGAAGGGAACGATTAAGAAAAAACATTGTTTTTTTATTATGAATTACTTTTTGAATTTTCACTTACCAATATTATTAAATGTTATAGTTCCATTTAATACTTTAATCGTAGTCAGTCCTGAATCGAATATTAGTAAAAATATAAACATTAAACTATACAAAGTACGAAAGCTGGACCATGAAAAACTAAGAAAACGTGGATGAGACATAGTGACTCCTTGCACTGGCATTATGGCAAAACATTCGGCCATTAAGAGAACTAATGTTTGTAATTTAAAAAAGAAAGAAAAGAAAACAATAAAAACGAGAAGAGAATTTATGTATTAAAATACAATTATTTTTGGTTTTACCTTAAAGTATGCTTTAATTTATATGCTTAACATCAACCTAAAAGAATGATTAAATTTTAGTTTAAGTTCTTTTTTAACATAATTCAAACAGTTTGGGAAATAATCTTATTGTCTGCTTGTCTTGTCCCCTTAAAGTTTTAACCAAACCAAATACATATAAATACATATATATATACTCAGACACCCACATATATGTGGCTATATAGATGAGTGAAAAACAAGGAAGGTTTTCTAAAGGCAACAATCAAATTTTAATCAAATTTTGATAATTTAACAATCTTATGATGAATCATGCTATTCTTTTTCTTTATTTAAAAAGAAACGAAAAGGTTTTTTTACTATTATCCTCATAACCAAAGCTGTAATATTCGTGCAAAAAATGCATGTTTGTGGTCAGTAGCCCAAAATAATTTTCCGATTCAAATAATTTGTTACAATATGGCATTGAACTGTTGTTGTATATCTTTTCATATTTAATAATTCATATTTTTTATATTTTATTTTTAACTGCATATTTTATATTTGATGATTTTTATTGTATATTTTTGAATGTGCTTTGTTTATTTTTAATTTAGTACGAATCGTACGAATGTCATTTGAGATTTTTTTTTATAAAGTTAGCATATGATGAATATAACATAAACTTTAATGCATAACTTTTCGATTACTCCCCGGTATTTAGCCTTCAGTAAATCGATTTCTTTAATTTACTCAAATTGGTAAAATAAAAGCCAACATTTCAATATCTCAAATGATTCTAAAGCTACGTCATCAAAGCCAGTAACGCCATTTTTTTTTTAGATACTTCTGAAACTTTCCAATATGAATAAAAAAATTGAATTAATATTTTTTTTTCCATTTAATTTAATTGTGTAGTAAAAATTCAAAAAATTTTTTTTTTTCAATGCTACAGCAAAATTATTTGATATCATACCCTTGTTAGGAAAAGTATTCTTAAACTTGAATATGAAAATTTTATATAATAAAAATTTTAATAAAATATTTTGAATTAAGAATTATGTAAGTTTTTGAAAAAAGGTTTTGAAATAAGTAAAATTCCCCATTTATCAATCGTAAAACGTTATAAAACGTTTCTCATTTAATTTTTTTTTTGTTAACAACGTAAAAACGCAGAATGGCAACTATAAGTGCAAAAAAAGTATTCGTAAACTTACAATTAGGGAAATCCCACGAATTATGTTTCATGGATTTTATTTTAGTAGAAGACAAACTTGTTTGTATAAAGTTGATTTGGCTTAATTATATTTCTTTTAAAAACAATATTTTGAAATGAATTTTGAGATGAATTACTAAAAAAAATTATCCCAAAGCTTAGAAATGTTGTGCAGTACGTCGTTCAAACTACAAATCCACCAATTCCATTTGGGCAAAACCTCGTTCTTGTCGCCTCTCCAAAGAAAAGCAAACTATTCTAGAGTCAGTAAAATTGAATCTCAGAATTAGTACTTCCAAAAAAATGTTGCAACAACATATACAGACCAAATTTAAAAAAAAAATCTAACAACATTCTTTTTTTTTCTGATAGATTTAAGATCAGGAAGCATCTTTATATGGGGACTATTAAAATATTTCGTAGGTGCTGTTTTTAGATGTGACGCTTAAAATCAGGGACGTGCGGTGAAGTTTTCCACTGGGTGTTCACCACATTTTAAAATTTTAAAAATATGTCTACTCTCAGTTTTATCCAGGACCACGACGAGGACGCGATAGACAAGATCCCATTTTAATTTTTTTTTTTTTTTTTTAATTTTTTTTTGTATTTTTTTTTTTTTTTAATTTTTTTTTTGTATTTTTTTTTTTTCATTTTATTTTGTTATATTTTTTTAATTTTGTCTTTTTTTATTTTTTTTTTGTCTTTATTTTTTTTTTTTTTTTTTTTGTTTTTTTGTTGTTATTTTACATTTTATTTTAAATAGGACTTTTTTATTTATAAACCAGTTCAATTCGCCTTGATTTTTGAACAAAAATTTCAATGACATCATCATAAAAATCTTTTTTATTTTTAAGCTGTTTTAAAAATGACTTTTCAATGGATATTAAAGCTAGATCAGACAATCTTTGTTCTAGCGTTTGGTTTCTAGAATATGTCTTTATTCTTTTAAGTGCTGAAAACGATCTCTCAACAGAGCTTGTGGAAACAGGGATCGTTAAAATTAACAAACTTAATTTATAAACTTCAGAAAAAGCCTCCTTTAAATCAAAATTAATTAAGTTATTTGGCATGTCAAACACTGCAATGTCATGGAAATGGGAATGTGAGTAAAACACCACCAATTCGTTTTTTAATTTAATGAAATCGAAAAAATTTTCATAATAGTTTTTTAAGCTTTCAAATGCTTCGGAAATAACGTTTGGAAAATAGCATATTTTTTTAAATTAAGTAATTCTACAAATTTTAAATTCTGTATAGATTGAAACCTAGTTTCCATTTGTCCAAATAACGTTTCAATTATATGATTGTAAGTTTTTTTGTATCTCAAATCGAAATTTTCAATATTTTCTCCACGCTTTAAAGCTACACAAGCATTATTTTTTGACATAGAAAATGTATCATCAAACTTAGATTTTTTAGCTAATATTTGTTTCTTAGTTAATTCTATATGTTCCCATCAATATTGAATATCTAAGTATTTTTTTTTTTTTTTTTAAGAATATCAAACAATACTTCAGTGTATGAAAAAATGTCGTTAAAAGTATTTAGCATGAAAACTGTACTAAATGAAATTAAAAATTGCAAAAACCCTCTAGCTTGAATTGCATCCGCACCCCAAGTATCAGGGTCTTCTATCATTTCTTCAAATACTATTATTAGATCTGAACGGAAAGTGTGAACTATATTAACAAGTCTAGACGAATAATTCCATCTTGTTGTTGCCACAGTTGGGATTCTACGTTTTACGACCTGATCGAAAAAATAAGTTCTTTTCGTGGATTGATTAAAAAAAGCAGATAGCCCGGATAAAGTTAAAAAAAATATTTTAGTTTCGTTTATAAAATTTACAGATTGAGATAAAACTAAATTTAACACATGAGCATTACAATGAATAAAAATAGCATTAGGAAATTGGTTTTTAACCTTAGCTTGTGTTCCATTCAAAGCACTCGACATGACAGCTGCACCATCATAGGTCTGAGCTACTAGCTTTCGTCCACAATTCTTAAGTTTTATTAAGTCTATTAATTTTGTGGAAATAGCGTCCGCTGTACGATCATCACTTACGTCCATATATTTGTAAAATCTCTCCCTAGCAAATCCTTTGTTGTCAACATATCGAAAAACGATAGATAATTGAGATTTTTTCTTTATATCGGTGGTTTCATCAAGCATTACAGAGATAAATGAAGCTTCATTTATCTCTTTTTCAATATTATTTAAAATAACGGTGCCAATAGAGTTAATCAAATCATTTTGTATATGATTGGAGGTGCCCTTAAAAACCTGGGATGACGATAAATGACGTTCCAATTTACTGTCATATTTTGCAATTAAGTGTAAAATTTCCACATAATTACCTCTATTGTCAGAATTTTCATTTTTATCGTTACCTCTGAAAGCAAGTTCTTGCTCACCTAGAAAGCATACAGTATCTACTAAGCGCTCGAATACACGTCGGTTTTCTGAAACCTGTTCGTTGTGTCTCGATACTGAAGTGCGTTTTTGTTCGTCAAGTAAAAGGTCAACTCGAACATTTCCAAATGTTTTTAAAGTCAAAGTGTTACTAATGTGTACTCGAGACGTTTGATGTTTTGTCATATAAGCAGTTAAATGGTTTAAATCATTAAAACCTGTGGTCCAAACTCCTTTTTCATTATTAGCAGAAAAAAGCAAGCAAGGCCAACAAAATAACTTGTTAATAATGGGACAACAATATAACCAAGATTTTTCCTTATAATTGGAAATCTGAAAATGTCTAATAAAAGTTTTATTTTTTGTTGTTAAATTAGGAAGTTCTGGTGTTGGTCTTCCTAATTTAATTATTTGATTTTTCTCTTCGATGTTTAGTCTTGAAAACGAATTTTCTACACATTTTTCAATGGAGCATTCACATATCATTTTTGCGTCTGCTTGCATTCAAAATTAGATGTAAAATGAATTACCACCACGCAACTGCAATGTTCAGCTTTTCTGTAGAACCATAATACTTTTTTTGAATGATACACCTACTTCGCGTAGGTTTGTTTTATATGAATATATATGCAAGTATTTTCTCTCTCAATTTTTGCAGTTAAATATTTGTTTTTGTTTATAGGGCTACCATATTTATCGGCATTTTGCCGATTTTTTATCTCAAAATTATCATAAGGCCTTAATCAACTATAAAAACATGGTAACTTTTTATACTCCTCTTAGTGATAGAGGGTATATGTTAGAGTTGTAACCGATTAAGAATAATTCGATTATTCGAGCAAAGAAAACCAAACTCTTGTTCAAATAATTTTAAAATGACGATTTTCTAATAAAGAAAAAATCGGTTAATTTATGTCGATGAATCGAATAATTAATTTTTAAAAATATTGTTTTTATTTAAAAAAGAATTTAAACAAATTTTTAATTTTCTTTTTAATTATTAAATTAATTTGCCGAAAAAATCAATAATATATATGTATGTATATACTTTATAGCAATGGTTTCTAAACCTTTTTGTGCCATGCCCCACTTTTAAGTTAAAAAAAAAATATTGTTAATAAAAATAAGTTTTATAAAATTTTTAACAGTAATTTTTCATTTGCCGTTTTTTTAGATTTAAGTGCCGATTTTCTTAATTATGCCGATTTTTCTTCAAAATCATCTTTAGCATAAAAAAAGTTGCTGCTTTTTACTCACACTCTGTAATGAATGTTAACTCTATAACATTTTTAGTTGTTCAAATGTTAAATAGAACACATTTTGCATATATTTTTCTAACAGATTTTGTTTGTGTGTGTAGTTATTCTAAAGACAGCATTGTTCTCTGAGTTCTGTTGAACACTTGTATGCCTTTTTTGATTGAATTTGTTCTGGTTGTATAACAGCACAATTTTAAAATATATTTTTATTAACATTGTCTGGCGTTCTGTAACAGTTTTGAACACCGTATTGGTAAATTCATAAAAAAAGTAGGCAAACAATAGTTTGTAAAAAAAATATGTGTGCGGAAATATTTTTGAACCTAAGAAAAAAAATATATATAAAATATAAAGCTAACATGTTAATAGGAAAAAATTTAGGGTGTTCAGAGAACACCTCCGCACATTAGACGGAACGTCACTGCTTAAAATATAATAACCAAATGTGTAAATCCACATGCCAAAAATTTGGAATAAATCGAACAAAGTTAACCCATTCCTTGCCGAGGCCAAACTTTGAATTTTGACCTATTGAAAAAAACAAACGAAACCCTTATTATTGGTTGGGAAATAAAATTCTGATATCTTTTGCGCTCCTGGAGTTAGAATAAACCATTGTAAAAAATAATTCTAGTAATATACAATGGTACAAATAAAACAGGAATAAGTATAGATTTACGTTAATAACGTATTAAGGAGTTTGATAATAACGGGTGATTTTTTTGAGGTTAGGATTTTCATGCATTAGTATTTGACAGATCACGTGGGATTTCAGACATGGTGTCAAAGAGAAAGATGCTCAGTATGCTTTGACATTTCATCATGAATAGACTTACTAACGAGCAACGCTTGCAAATCATTGAATTTTATTACCAAAATCAGTGTTCGGTTCGAAATGTGTTTCGCGCTTTACGTCCGATTTATGGTCTACATAATCGACCAAGTGAGCAAACAATTAATGCGATTGTGACCAAGTTTCGCACTCAGTTTACTTTATTGGACATTAAACCAACCACACGAATGCGTACAGTGCGTACAGAAGAGAATATTGCGTCTGTTTCTGAGAGTGTTACTGAAGACCGTGAAATGTCGATTCGTCGCCGTTCGCAGCAATTGGGTTTGTGTTATTCGACCACATGGAAGATTTTACGCAAAGATCTTGGTGTAAAACCGTATAAAATACAGCTCGTGCAAGAACTGAAGCCGAACGATCTGCCACAACGTCTAATTTTCAGTGAATGGGCCCTAGAAAAGTTGGCAGAAAATCCGCTTTTTTATCGACAAATTTTGTTCAGCGATGAGGCTCATTTCTGGTTGAATGGCTTCGTAAATAAGCAAAATTGCCGTATTTGGAGTGAAGAGCAACCAGAAGCCGTTCAAGAACTGCCCATGCATCCCGAAAAATGCACTGTTTGGTGTGGTTTGTACGCTGGTGGAATCATTGGACCGTATTTTTTCAAAGATGCTGTTGGACGCAACGTTACGGTGAATGGCGATCGCTATCGTTCGATGCTAACAAACTTTTTGTTGCCAAAAATGGAAGAACTGAACTTGGTTGACATGTGGTTTCAACAAGATGGCGCTACATGCCACACAGCTCGCGATTCTATGGCCATTTTGAGGGAAAACTTCGGAGAACAATTCATCTCAAGAAATGGACCGGTAAGTTGGCCACCAAGATCATGCGATTTGACGCCTTTAGACTATTTTTTGTGGGGCTACGTCAAGTCTAAAGTCTACAGAAATAAGCCAGCAACTATTCCAGCTTTGGAAGACAACATTTCCGAAGAAATTCGGGCTATTCCGGCCGAAATGCTCGAAAAAGTTGCCCAAAATTGGACTTTCCGAATGGACCACCTAAGACGCAGCCGCGGTCAACATTTAAATGAAATTATCTTCAAAAAGTAAATGTCATGGACCAATCTAACGTTTCAAATAAAGAACCGATGAGATTTTGCAAAGTTATCAAGCTCTTAAAAAATCACCCGTTATTACGTGCATTATCTCATGGAATATGCAGTTTGTAAACCACAGATATTAAATACTGAAGGGTTAAATAAAAATTATATTTCTTAAATTACAAGTGGTGGATTCATCGAGTTAAATAGAAAAACACGCTTTCTGTAATCTTCATAATGGGTTAACGTCCTCGGATTTATCCCAAATTTTTGGCACGGAAGATCTATACATTTTATTATAATATTTTAAGTAACACTTTTAAAAATTCACCAGTATTTGCAAAATATTTGAATTTTTGACTTAATTGTCCTTGGGATCATTTGTAGCGCCAAGTCAAAAAGGGTTAATGACGTCAAATTATTTTTTCCCTAACCCATAGTTACAACGATGAAACAAAACATGTTAAAGTAAAAACTGATTAATTTTTGATACAAAGTATTTAGAAAGAGTACATTTACTGAATATTTCACAAAAATCTAATTTTTCTCGAAATCCACAAAAAAAAAAAACTTGTAAATGAAACTCTGACAAAGGGACTTATCTAAAAATTTACATAGTTAATCCCTAACATGCATTTAACAAAACCTTAAAGTGCCAGATTAATTTTTTTTAAATTCTGTTAAAGTAAATTTTTTAAAACTTGAAAAAGGAGTTTTCAAAATTTTATCAAAAAAATTAACCATTTTCGGCCCCATTTCACAATAGGTTAAGAACGTGCTAATAAAACAATTCTTCATATCTGAGTACTTATAAGTATGGAGACCATACACAAAAGTGGTCTGGGTCATTTGCTATTTCTTGGCTTGGTTTATTCAATTTTGAAGTTATATAGCTTTTTTATAAAGATAATTTAACCCTTTATCGGGCCATGTGACAAACCCTAATATTAACCCAATTTCTCTATTATTGTTTAAGTAATGCAAATTGGTTAGTGTAACATAACTGACACGAACTGTGCATCATATACAGCTTATGAGATAGAGCGAAACAGCCTATTGTTTACTTTTTATTTCACGCCAAACGTTTGGGTACGTTCGTAAATGCAGTAAATTTGTGCATTACTGCGGCAGTTATGCCAAGTTTTGTTGCTGATGCGTGATCAGTTGTTGCAGATGCTTTGTTACTGCTAAACAATTGCACAGAGTTTGCTTTTTAGAACGTTTTGCAAAAGAAAAGAAACCCCCACCAGAAGACGATAGTTTTAAGGAAACCTACGAATTTGGAATGTCCCCTCTTCATGCTAGAATACGTTTCATGGAGCATATTCTTAAATTGGGTTATGATTTGGAATTTGGTCCGATAGGCGAAACAGTGAGAAAAAACAAAGAAAATGAAGGAAAAAGAAGGAAAAAGAAAGCAAAAAACAAATTCAACAAAAATATCTGCAGCTAGGCCTCGTAATCGACCAACCAAAACAAGGGGAAGGAAACACAAATGATGGAAATGATGGGTTATGATTTGGAATTTGGTCCGATAGGCGAAACAGTGAGAAAACACAAAGAAAATAAAGGAAAAAGAAGGAAAAAGAAAGCAAAAAAAAACAAATTCAACAAAAATATCTACAGCTAGGCCTCGTAATCGACCAACCAAAACAAGGGGAAGGAAACACAAATGATGGAAATACTGCAAGGAGATTTTTTTCCGATCCGGAAACTGCAACATCTATCACAGGTGTAGATCATGAATTAATAAGACGATTCAAACTCATATTACAAGTTCCAGCATGCAGCAGAAAGATAAATGCAAAAAAATTTGGAGAGTACGCCAATAAAACAGCACTTTATAATGAAAAATACTCTTGGAGATATATGCCATCCACAGTTCATAAAATTTTGTACCATGGGGAACAAATAATTCAAAACAATATGCTACCAATAGGAGATCTATCTGAAGAAGCGCAAGAAAAAAGGAACAAAGACTACAGATTCTTTCGCGAGCACAACACAAGGAAAATGTCCAGATGTTGTACTAATGAAGACCTTATCACTATTTTGTTGTGCACTTCAGATCCATATATGTCCAACATTCGTCAAAAATGGAAAACTACCTCTATTGTATTAGACGAAGAAGCTAAACAACTTCTAGAAGATGAAAATCAAGGCTATTTAGAAGAAATTTTTACTAAAATTGGTTGATTTAAAGTACTTTTTCATTACACTAACAATAAGTTACACTTTTTTTTATATAGTTAAAAAATTTTCATTAACAAATAATATTGAAAATCTTGATTCTAAAAATGACAACTTTTTGTTAACTTATAATAAAAACAGAATTAAAAGAAAGATGAAACGACTTTTGGTTATTAGAAATCAATTAAAACGAAAAAGAAGGCGGATTCCTAAAATAAAAAATTACTTTGAAATAATAAAACGATATTATTTAAATTTGTATTAACAATTTTAATATAATGCACTACTTACTCTTCCTTTCTGCACCAATGATTAATTTTTTTTAAGCTCGCGCTTTATTACATCAGAAATTAATACGATGCCATAGTTGAAAAATTTGCGGTAGCACTGTCGATTGTTTGCATAAAAAAACTTTTGACGGAAATCAGTGCTGCCAAGTGATGCTTTCTTGAACGTTTTACTTTTACTATGCTGCAGTGGTGCATAACTACTGCATTTACGAATGTACCCTTTACTTTGCGACAAGGCAACAAGTGATTTTTTTTTTTGCTGTCGAAAAATGTATAAATATCGCAATAAACGGTGATTTTTTTAATACAGTGAATAAGTATATAAGTAATTAATTTTTATCTAGTGTTACTGAAAGTAATTGATAATTAACTTTTGCGTGGTTATTTTCCGTTTGTAACATTTATGTCACATTGCCTTCTAGCGCCAATATTTTATTAGAATCAATATACAGTATGTCTAAGACTTTGAGCAATGATGAAATATTACAAGTGCTTGACGAGAGTGAAGATGGGCTCGATTTTGACGATAATAGTTTGGCTGGTCCAGATTATAAGGTAGACTTGGAGGAAATTGAAGATGCTGAAGATTTGAACCAAGCTGTTAATGATGATATTGATGTACTTTTTGAAGAAGCAATGAAAGAGACCGAAAATTAATATACGTAACCGACAGATATTCCATTATGTGATAATCCGCCAAACCCAGCAGTGAGTAAACAATGAAAAAACCCGTTACGCTAATCTTCTTTGGAAAAGGAAAAATATAGCTTTGGAGGAGCATCAATTGCGTTTTACAGGAAATATATCATTGCCCGATGTCATAAGCGAACTTGATACTCCAATACAATATTTTCTTTACTTCTTTCCAAAAGAACTAATACGAATAATTGCTGACCAAACAAATTTGTATACTGTTCAAAAAGATGTCAATGATACATTTCGTGTGTCAGAAATTGATATTCAACAATTTATTGGTGTTGTTTATATGGAGTCACTGGAGTAACAAAATTGGAACACAGGCAATTCAAGAAATTATGCCTCTTAAAAAATTTGAAAATATACGATGTCGAATACACTTTAACGACAACACCAGAAATCTACCATCAAGTGATATAAATTACGATACAATGTTCAAAATTCGCCCGATCATTGAAGAGTTGAATAAAAATTTCGGCAAAGTTCCTCTTGAACAACATATTTGCGTTGATGAACAAATGTGTTCTAATAAAGTCCGGAACTTTTTGAAACGATACCTCCCAAATAAGCCTGATAAATGGGGCTACAAAATATATGTTCTCTGCGGCTCTGCGGGATTTGCTTACAAAATTGAACCAGAAACCGGCAAAGCAAATATTGTGGTTGACAACGAGCCGGACTTAGGATCATCATCAAATGTGGTCGTGAGAATGTCACGTATAATTCCACGTAATCATAACTTTCAACTTTATTTTGACAGTTATTTTACATCTATACCACTGCTCGCATGCTTGGCAAATGAAGGAATATTCAGTGTTGGAACAATTCGACGAAATAGAATACCAAATTGTAAGTTTCCAAGGAAAAAATAAATTATGAAAAAAAAGAGGATCTTCCGTGGAGTATGTTTGTAATACAGAAGGAATCGATATTGCAGCTGTTTCGTGGAAAGATAATAAAATTGTAAATCTCGCGTCCACATTCGTTGGTGAAATGCCAAAATGCACTGTAAAGAGATATGATAAGCTTCAAAAAAAAACAAGTGAGAAAATTATAGTCGGTCTAGACCGACTATACGATACCCTATACCATGCGTTTAGAGACCCTATCTCTCAGGCCCAACTAACTGGATATAGGAAATAAGCATAAATCAAATTTGAGTGGGATTTCTATTGCAGATATGAAAAAGTTCATATCGGATGATATATCTATATGGGGACTAGGCCCAAAAATGGACCGATCCTGACCATGTTTGGTAAAGTCTCTTGTATTTTGCAAAAATATCTGCAAACAAAATTTGCGAAGAATCAGTGCAATATTTTTGTTTTTTGATAGATTTAAGTGAAGATCGGGAAGCAGCTCTATATGGGGCCTATCACTAAGAGTTCTCCCAGGGATCATTTTTAGACTACTCATTAATGGATGTAATAAACGCATACAAACCCAATTTGAGTAAGATCTATATGACAATTTGGATCTTATGGCAATTTATGTCGATTTCATAGGGGTCATTTGTATGGGGGCTAGGTCTGAACATGGACCGATTCCCACCAATAGCGTTCATCCTATGGCCAATGAAAGCTTACATGCCAAATTTCATCAAAATATATTCATATTTGCGACCTGCAGTTTGATAACAAGGTTTACATGGACACACAGACGGACGGACGGACGGACATCGTTAAATCGTATCAGTTAGTGATTCTGATTCGATCGGTATAATTAAAGATGGGTCTAGGTCAAACATAGTTGGTAGTTACAAACAGCAGCACAAAGTCATTATACCCAAGCCACATAGTGGTATAGGGTATAAATACGTAGAAATCGAGCGTCTGTCTATTGTTGGTCAATACAATACGCACATGGGAGGTGTGGATTTCATTGATGCAATTAAGGGGATATACAAAATTAAACTTCGCAGCCAAAGATGACTTAATTATGGCGAATGCATGGCTTCTATATAAAAAAAATAATGGAGCTAATAAAGCAAAAAAGTTACTGGCTGCGGCAGAGTTTCGTCTCCAGATTGCTGAAACTCTCTTGAAGCTTGGTACAAAGACCACTTCAAAGAACAGGTCTATTGACCCACTTAATACAAGCTAAAAAAACATAAGGGACCGGCTCAGCATGCCTTAACACAAGCTATGCGGCTGGACCAGATTGGTCATTGGCCAACATGGGCAGATAAACGAATAAGATGCAAAATGCTGAACTGCCAAGGGGTTTCGCAAACGTTGTGCAAAAAAAGTGCGGAGTTACATTATGTTACAACAAAAACAATAACTATTTCCGCTCTTATCACCTTTCATAAGTTTAAGTTTTTTGCGCTTTTCAGGCAATGAAACATTTATGTAACAAAGGACAAAAGACTGAATAAAGGACTTGAAGACCTTTAAAAAATATTTTAAAAAATGCTGTTGTCTTTTTTTAACAGTAGCCATTGAAAACTAAACGTTTTGGTTCAAAATATGATCCTACCCGATAAAGGGTTAATACAGAAATTTTCGTAAAATCGGAAAACAGTCATACTTTCCTCATATCAATACACTTGAAATTTTCAATGGATTTCCGACGCGACTTTTCTTTATCATATTTTAAGGACCACTATACTGTACATTAGGGTGAAAGCGGTTTGTATGAAAAAAAAAATTTGGTCGAATTTTAAGGTGTGCGGATCTGATTATTGTGACACTTGATCTAAAACTTTAGTACGCAAAATTTGAGCCAAACCGGACAATGCTTTCCGAACGCGCATTGAGTTCAAAATTCAAATATGCATTTATATGTAAAAATTATCAAAAAATATTATTTTTTTTTCACAAAAATTTTGATATTAATAATTGCGTTTCAATTAAATTAATTAATAAACCAAAATCTAGAGTAAATTAGTTTTCTAATAAGATTACAAAATCTATTATCGGTAGAAAAACAGCGAAGTTATACCAAGTTCCCCAGGCAATAAATGCGCCCAAACCACTTGATTAAGAAAATGCAGCTCACATTTTTAAAGACACTGAAATAATTTACAACATCAATATTTTTGCATTCTCCCGATCCCAGAATGATCTTATGTAAAGTATTTTGCATCTCGTCTATTGTTATGCCGTTCTAAATTAATGTCAAAATGGTACGTATTTTTTAACACTATTTCAAAATCTCCAATTTTACTTTTTGAAAAATTTTGTTCAGGAAATTTTCCGAAATCAACGATTGGACTTTAAAGTCTTATTAACAAAATATATGTGACTAAAAATGCCAAATATTGTAAGTATCCTATTCTTAATTTGGCAAGGGCAGCGTTTTTATTTCAGCGGATTTGAAGAAAAATGTGATTTTTATTACTTTTTAAACTTTTCGCCTACATCTTTTTGGTGTTTCCATATGTGTTGGCAAAAAAATAAACACTTAAAACGGACGTAAAATGTTACTGTGTCCACACAGGACCGAACTCTTTGGGGGGTTTTTACTGATAATGGAAAAGACACATTTTTGTAATGTAAGAAAAATATGAGAAAAAAAATTAAGACAGGGCTACATGAAGTTGCTATGTACTTGCGAACAACACGACAATAATTCTAATGTGTTTTCGATTAAAGATGTAAAATTTTGATTTCAGAAAGAATATTGAAAGGTTATAGTTAGCTTACCATTCTATAAAAATACTTTTCTAAACCGTAATTATCTTAAACTGCTGCTTAATATTTTGTTTTATGCTTGAGGCTTTAAACCGACTCAATTTGGTTGTTCTTTATCCTCAGTCCATCCGAAAAGGCGTGTGGAACGATAAAAAGACTTATTCACATTTTTGTTTTATTTTTGAGACTTTAAACCGAGTCGATTTAGCTTTTTTTCCTCAGTCCGAAAGGCGTGTGGAACGAAAAAAATACTTACTCACTTTTCATATACTTTATGACCAAAACATTACAGATTGCCCTTGGGATAACTTCCTTTGGAATAAATTTTTATTTACATGAATGCTGGCTGTTTTCAGAATTTTTAGCATTTTGGAGAGTTTATTATACCTTGTCTGACTACAACTAGTACGACATATGGGCAACTTTATACGACCTTTAACTATAAAAAACATATTAAAATATCAATATTTTTTTTTTTTTATCACCATAATATTTTAGATATATAAGAGGAGGATTTTTAAATTAAGAATATTACATTTTTACGAGTTTTAAGGCATTTTCGTTCGTTTAAATGTATAACAGTAACCACAAAAAATATCTTTTATTTTCACAAAGTTTAACTTTGTATTAAGACTTCCATATGAAATCAAATTTGGTAGACTGTAAGTCAGAAACTAAGCCACAATAATAACGATATTTAAGACTTGTCAAAGATGGCTAAATGAATATTATATTGTGTGTGTGGTTTCTAAGTTGCGATATTGTTCAAAAGAAGTTATGTGGTTTTTGCCTAAGATTGTTCAAAATTTTGTATTTTTATACATTTTTAAATGGGGTAGAAGTAGTGTATAGCAAGTAGGGGTTAAACTATTCTAAGCATATTATATTACAACTAGCCGATTCCAGCACTCGAAATTCGAGTGCAAATTCAAGGAAATTTTATTTTTTCAATAAATAAAAACTCTAAAAGTATGCTAATCAATTATAGCCAATTCACAAGTCAACACAAAAGAACAAACTCATTTTTATTACAAACACATTAACAAATTTATTAAACACACACTTAAGGTGCGTTCAGACTACGCAAATATTTGACCAAATAAGCGTAACCACTAAATAATGTATAATTTTCCTTGTATAATTTTCATTAAGTTATACAATATATGATATAGAATATAGTTAAATATATTAAATATTACTAATATAATAAAACATAACTTAATTTTATCTTTTATATATCATGTAAGATTGAATAAAACTTTCATAAAATTAGGGGTTACGTTTATTTGGTCAAATATTTGCGTAGTCTGAACGCACCTTTAGCATTGTATTATTTTATGTATGTGTTAGTGGCAACTTTAAATGCAATTTACTCAAAATAAAGGAAAAAATTTAAAAATCTGCAAATCTGCAAAATGGCTAAAAAGAAATACCTTTCAAATAATATACGATTGGTCAAAATCGGGATAAAACGGTAGAACAAAACATCGGTCACTAGAAATCGCCTAGCCTATTAATATTATAGATGACGTCAGGGTACAATGAGTTTGTGCTGATGTTTGCAACTACCAAAAATATTTGACCCAGACCCATCTTTTATTATACCGATCGATTCAGAATAACTTTCAGAACTACTTTCTGTCCGTTCGTCTGTCTGAGTGTCCATGTAAACCTTGTAATCAACCTACAGATCGCAAACATGAATATATTTTTATCAATTTTGTAATGGAAGAGAATAAAATTATAAGCACAGCGCAGATGCAACCAATAGAGCCAAATCGATGGCCAGATATAAAACACTATCTAAAATAATATAGTAGCCAAATAAATAATTAAGTCTTTTATCTCATGTAATATTTGAGTGACTAAGGGTCGGCGGGACCCGTCTCAGCCGCTATCTTGAGTGGTGTGGGGAGGTTCTTGACCCATGCCAAACAAATCACCATTACTAGTTATTTTATTTAAGATTAAAGCTATAAAATAGGAATATATATTTTTTTTTGTTATTCCTTTTATTTGCAATCTATCTTAAAACATTAAGCAAATTTGATAATAATTAAAACATAACATAATTATTAATCTTCTGTAAGACCAATAATGTTATAATTTCTATGAGATCACAATTTAAATATTTGTCTAAATTAATGTTAATGTTACATAAATACATTTTTTATATTATTTTCATATTATTTTTTACAATTATTTTCTGAAAGGGAGGTCAGGTATATGAAGTCTTTTTAATCTCTTAATTTCATTTGAATCATCTAATAATGATATAACTAGCGGATTAATATGATCACTTAATCTTTGCAGGTATCGGTTACTGTAATTACATATTTCTGTTTTTATTTTTGGAATATTCAAATCAAATCATTATGTTAACCATTATGGCAATCAGTCTTAGTGTTTTTGATTGAAATCGTTGAAGAATTTCCACATTAGAGTCACTTGTTGTACCCCAAAGTTGAATCCCGTAAGTCCATACAGGTTTTAATCTTGTTTTATATAGCATGACTTTATTTTCTAAATTTAATTGTGATTTCGGAACAAGCAACCAATACATCCGTTTTAACTTGTTGTCAACTTGAGATCTTTTATTTTTCAAATGATCTTTCCATGTACGTCTTATATCTATACAAATGCCTAAGTAATTGGCGTTGTTCTTTTTCGGAATTGTCACACCGTTAAAATTGACAGCCGGACAATCACCACGTTTTAGAGTGAATGTAATGTGTGTGGAACAAGGTTCGATGCCTCAGATGCTGATGTATTGGATGATATAAATGCAGTATCATCTGCATAAGTTGCAACAGTTACTCCATCAATACACGGCAAGTCTGGAGTGAAAATAGTGTACATGACGGGGCCCAACAAACTCCCCTGAGGTACGCCTGCTCTAATTTTGCGTATTGTAGACATGCCATTGTTTACTTTTACATAAAACCACCGTTCATGTACATAAGACATTAGTACTAAAACAATAATCCATCATGCCATACTCTGTCAAACGCCTTCTGGATATCCAGAAATACAGCCGAACAGTATTTTTTTAGTTTCAAGCGCATCAGTGATAATGTTGATAATTCGACGTAATTGATGCTTAGGTATTATATTTTTAGTCTCGAGCATCGGGAGCAAGAAAGAGACTTTCAAATATTTTTGATAGTGTGGATAGTAAGCTTATAGGTCGGTATGAACAAACTTTATTCTCTGGCTTATTCTGTTTTGGAACCATTATAATTTCAGCACATTTCCACTGGTTGAGAAATGTTGAAATTTAATTGAATTGAATATTAAAGTCAAGAAAATAATTCCTTTATTTGTTAAGGATTTTGTGACTAAAGCGTCGATTTTATCGTACCCAGATGATTTTTTGTTATTAAGCATCTTTATTTCAGATTTAACCTCGCTTGGCGTAAAATGGAATAATTGGAAAATCCATTGGACATGCAGAATCTAGAAAATTCAAAATGTGTTCGTCATTTGAGTTATACGAAAACGGTGTAAACATTTCTTCTAAATGGTCTGCAAAGCCATCGGCTTTTTCTTTACTAGTTCTACAGCATGTGTTTTGAGAGATTTTGATAGGAATATTTCGTTTTACAGGTCATTTTAAATATTTTGTCGCCTTCCAAAGATTGTATTCACTATTTCGGTGGTTTGTATCGAGGCTTCGGAGATAATTTCCTATTTCATTATTTTTTTACTCTGAAATACTATCTTTGAGTTGTTTTGTCGCTAAGTTATAATTGGTTTTGTCAATGGGTTTCTGCTTCGTTGCCATATTCTACGAAGTCTCCTTCTGTTTCTTATAAGGTTCCTTATTTCTGCCGAAACATGGACATTTTTCCCATGGTTGCTGTTGTTGCCGGAGCGGCTTCATGTATTATATTTGTAAACATTTCGACAACATCATCTAAATCTTCACCGACCTGAATAGGAATACTAAGTTCAAGGTTTCTATCAATCCAATTTCCAAACACTCTCCAATCTGTTTTTGGTGTGATAAGTTTAACATTTTTTGGCAACATGTCAACAAAATAGTTCAAATTTATTATAATTGGAGTGTGATCGGATGAAAGGTCATCATCATCTCTTATATCTAGCATATTTCTGGCTATACCATTATAAACTGCAAAATCTAAAAGATCTGGTATTTTCGTCGGATCAGTAGGCTACTAAGTGGGACCTCCACCAGAAAGAGTTGAGTAATTATGATTGCAGATACATTTGTATAACTGCCGTGATGTAGGGTTGGCTGTTCTGGATCCACACATTGGTGTTTTGCATTGAAATCACCAGCTGCTATAAACCGATGACCAATTTTGGTGAAAAAGTTTTCATAATCTTAGCAAGAAACGTTATGTCTCGGAGGAGTATATACAGAAAATATGTTGATAAAAACATTGTTACATTTAACTTTAATTCCTGCATTTAACTTTAATTCCTTGTAAAATAGGCATTCTAATTTCTTGATTTATTTCATAATTTATTGATGGCTTAACCAAAATAGCTGCTCCAGCATGGCATCTATTATCAGGATGATTTGCTGTGATAAAGTCGTAACCCTTCAATCTAAAATGTGATTTGTCGGTAAAATGCGTTTCTGAAATTAAAAATATGTCTATGTGCTTTAAATTCATAAAATATTCAGTTTCATTAAACTTTTTTGACAGGCATTCTAAACAGCAATTCTTAAACCTAATTGCAAAACTTGTTGATTGGTCATGTAAGCATATTCATAAGCTGGCCAAACATATTTTCAATGTTTTTCATACAGTTGTTTTCTCCAGTTGAAGCATTTTGTCTTAGCACTTGCGAATATTGTGCATTTGTTGAAAAATTTGTATTGTTAGCATTAGTTTGTGAATTAAATTGAGAAAAATCATTCTGATTATAAGAATATTGTTGATGATGTTGGTTTCTATTTAAAGGTGAAGTCTTCTGACGTAATGCTTGGTAAACCTTGAATCCTTTTTAATTATCTGTATGATTATTTAAACAATGAATCGTGGAGGAGCATCCATACTTTTCTTACATTCAGTTGTAGAATGATCAAGTCCACATTTTACGCACGCAAATGGTTTTCTACAATATGACTTTGTGTGGCCATATTGTTGACAACGATGACATTGGACAATATTGGTTGTTTTTCGTTGAGACTCAATTTTAACAACTGCGTTATTAATATATCGCAGGTCGTATATTTGCTTATTATTTGAATTTGGGTCCAAATCTAAGAAAAACATGGGTAATGGTTGTTTAGTTCCAATGCTAAAAGCTCTGCTTTGATCTCTGAAGTAGAAGTGGTAAAATTAAGATTTTTAAGGACAACTCTATATGCATTCACTTTTCAGCTGATACGTGGGATAGCTGATTTTATTAGTTTCTAAATAAGCTACTAGCTTTCTATACGAATCTACAGGTTTGTTTAACAATTTAACTTGACCATCCCTAAGAGATTTATAGTTAAATTCTTTATTTGAAATTATGTTTGATACACTTTTTATCATTTTATTGATATTAAAAATTGGTGGTGATTTCATAGAGATTGTGCTTTCATTCTGCGGTTCTATATTATTGTCATCAAAATTATCATCATCATCATCATCAACAGCAAGAGCTATAAATTTGTTGTTATTGGAACAACTTGGTTCATCATAATTTTTTGCTTTCTTTTTAATGTTAGCAGAACTATTTACTTTTTTTCTGCGTTTAACTGAAGTTATAACTTGCCAGTTTGTATCATCGCCATCACTATCGGTAGTCATATTGAAGGTACCTGCACATGCAGTAAGTAATATTTGTTGTTTAAAATTTTTTTAATTTTTTTTTGTGTGCACACAATTTGTTATTGTTTTTTTTATTCCTCTTTGAGGAAGACTAACTTAGTCTTTTAACAAAGCACTAATAACTTTGTTTTGCTATTTTTTGTTATTGTTTTTGTAATGTTTGTATTTTGTAATAAGTAAAATTTAATATCTATTGATTTCCCTAATGAAAATTTATAAGCCCGCGGATTTTGAAATTTAATTGATGCGTATTAGAGAAATAACAATTCGGTCACGTTGTTAAGGACCCGTGCTCAAAACCCTCCCAACTAATGTTCTCCAAAACACGAAATAAATTTAAGAAGAACTCAAACCGAATCATTTTCTACACCCTTTAGGAAAAGTCTAGGAGTATTTAATCGTACATCTTAAAAGATTTTATTCATAATAGTGCAGTTATAAGTCATAAAAAAATACAAGCACATTTATC
This sequence comes from Cordilura impudica, assembly GCA_963682025.1. Classification (NCBI taxonomy): domain Eukaryota; kingdom Metazoa; phylum Arthropoda; class Insecta; order Diptera; family Scathophagidae; genus Cordilura; species Cordilura impudica. The sequence goes on along the minus strand of OY821519.1, from coordinate 28,580,711 downwards.
CAAAATAATTACAAAATGTCAAGGTAATAAGTGTTCCGAAAATTTTTGAGAGAAAGGAAAAGATGGCGGTAATAGTAGAACTGAAATCGGCTAAAGATTAGAAGAAGTATTTAAAAAAAAGAAGAAAGCTTGCAGGCACAACTATTTCTATAGAGAGGGATATGATAGCGAACAAACAAGGACACAAAAAAGCATTGTTGATATTGAAAAAAAAAATACTGGATATAAGCAAGGATCATAAAGTTATGGTTAGAGAAGACAGAATTAAAGTTAATGAATGGTTTAGATGGAACAGAGAAAACAAACTTGTATCTGGTAACACTGATGAAAGAAGTGAACTGCAGAAAATTTACGGAGATAACATAAATTCGTTAAATTTCAAATACGATGACATTATGCAACAACCAAACAGAAAAAACTAAATGCTGTCTGTCGAACGGAAACAAACTACGGTTACAATACAAATAAACAAGATGCAACAACACTTATGGAAGAAAATATATTAAATATAAGAATAATATCATCTATACTATTAATAGGCTAGGCGATTTCTTGTGACTGATATTTTGTTCTACCGTTTTATCCCGATTTGGACCAAACGTATATTATTTGAAAGGTATTTCTTTTTAGCTTTTCACCAGATTTACGGATTTTAAAATTTTTCCTTTATTTTGAGTAAATTGCATTTAAAGTTGCAACTAACACATACATGAAATTATACAATGCTATGTGTGTTTATTAAATTTGTTAACCCTTCGGTTAGCGAGAAGGTCCCTGGGGACCTTTTTCATTTTCAAACTGAAATTACTCCTATTTCGGCCAGGACAAGGTACCCCAAAAGTTACCCTGTTTTCCAAGAGAATTTCCAAGAAAATTCAAGGTGATACGCCCAATAGTTTAGTTTTTATTGAGGTTTAAAGGTGAGTAGTACGGAAACGCATGACAAGGTCCGTAGGGACCTTGTACTGAAATTACAAGAAATCATTAAGACATAAACTTTATTTCGAATTCTTTTTAGCTGTTTTATTGTTTGAACTAACTTAGCAGCAGCTTACACTCCGCTTGATTCACTGACAGTTGATGAGCAGTTATTCCCATTTCGCGAGATAGCGGTCAAAACTCTATAACTTTTGACCGGATTGGTATTTTTTTACGCAATTTGTTTTGTTCAATAGGAGGGACTTTAAGCTTCAATTTGCGTGTTCAAACGTAAAAATCAACTGATAAGAACGTAAGTAATTTGGAGTTAAAAATGCATTTTAATTTTTTGTTGAGTTTCCATGTAAAAGTTGAATATTTTGACATTTTAAATAGGTATTTTTTTTTTATAATTTCTTATTTTCTTCAATCGTATTTTACAACCAATACTTATTTATTATTCCTAAACTTAATTTTGGTCAGAAAATGCCAACATTTGGCCCCTGACATTTATTTAGTCTCAATATTCACAGGGGCCAAAGGTTGGTTTTTTTTTGGAAGAAAGCTAATTCTTGTGAGGATTAAACTGAAAAATAACACTGAAATTCCCAACAATATCAATACCATTTGGATATATTATATACGGAACACAACATCGATAAAATTTTAAGTAAACTTTTACTATTGATTTAAAGTGCACATATATTTTATTTAAATGTATTAATAAAAATTTATACTAAAATTAGAAACAAATTATAATCTTTAAACTAGTATTAATTAAACAATATTAGTAAAAATTTCTTCCAAATAGCTTTGATTTTCATTTTGCAGTAGTTGTTTAGCTTCTTCATCTAACTCTAATGAGGTTGATTTCCATTTTTGTCGAATACTGGACATATATGGGTCTGATGTGCACAACAAAATATTAATAAGATCTTCATTAGTAAAATATCTGGAAATTTTTCTTGTATTGTGCTCGCGAAAGAATCTGTAGTCTTTGTTCCTTTTTTCTTGGGCTTCTTCTGAGAGATCTCCAATTGGAAGCATATTGTGCTGAATTATTTGTTCCCCATGGAACAAAATTTTGTGAACTGTGGTTGGCATATGTCTCCAAGAATATTTTTGGTTATAAAGGGTTGCTGTCTCATTAGCATCCTGACCAAATTTTTTTGCATCTATCTTTTTGCTACATGCTATAACTTGTAATATGATTTGGAATCGTCGTATTAAATCATAATCTACTCCAGTTATAGAAGCTGCAGTTTCTGGATCGGAAAAAAATCTCCTTGCTGTGTTTCCATCATTAGAATTTCCTTCTCCATGCTTTGGCTGGTCAATTATAAGGCCTATCTCACGGTATTTTTCTTGAATATCTTTTTTTTTTTTTGCTTTCTTTTTTCCAAATTTTCTTTGTTGTTTCTCACTGTTTCGCCGCCTAACGGGCCAAATTCCAAATCGTATCCCAATTTAAGAATATGCTCCATAAAACGAATTCTAGCATGAAGAGGTGACATTCCAAATTCATATGCTTCATTAAAACTATCGTCTTGTGTTGGTGGTTGGCTCAATTGACTTGATGTTTTTTGGCATATGGTGCAGCTTGACGATGACTTTGTTTTGGTTAAAGCTTGTGCAACTTTTCCATCAATCATTGTGAGACACATTTTAAAATTTACTTCAATGTCTTGGTCATCAAATTTAAATGTTACTGGTTGAAGTTCTTTAATTTGATCATTTATTTTTCGAACTTCTTCATCTATGACATCTTGAGTCTCCTTTTTGTAAGCAAACTTTATTGGTCTACAAAATTTTGTTGACGAGGGAATTTCATTCTTCCATACATCTATCTCTGCAGCTCTACTAGTTGATGGCTCTGAACCAATATAAGTTTTTGTTAAACGTAATGGAACGAAAGAAATCATGAATAAATTGGCATCTGATGAATTTTCCGCATTACATTGTTTGTATTGTTTCTGGCCAGAGGACCCATCACATCCCCATTTAGAAATTAAAGTCATGCTGCAATTTTTAAACTTCTTTAAATAGTCAGCATCAAATGTCTTTAATAATCGTTCTGCAGTGTGTTCAAGAAGAACCTGCAATTTTATTTCTGCTGAACTTGAAGTTACACTAATAGTGAAGGTAAGCAATCTTTTTTGGCAGAAACTATATCTCGATATGATGGAAAAATTCCACAATTTTTTTCATTGGTTCGCTTCCGCAATTCTGTATATTGGTTTTTAGTCATTTTCAAATCCAAAAATAGTGCAAATGCTTCTTCTGGAGTAAATTTATTTTCTTCAGTTGGTGTCGGCATACTTTCTAAAATCCTTTTTGTGCGTCTGGGGCTTGCTTCCACTATTTTTTCAATGATAGCAATTTTACCCTTTTTAGTTTTCGATGGTTGAATTTGATGCAGAAATGAATCCTTTATGATGCTACAAGAAACTTCTTCATTGATATGTTTAAGCTTGCGTCTTCGTGATCTTTCACTACAATTATCAATTGGCTTTGCTGGTCGATCACCTTTTCCAGTTTCCGTGGTAGTTACTGATGGCTTTTTAAAAATAAGTTTATTTCTTAGCCATTCTTGGTTGCGTGAGTAAAACAATTTCTTGTTTCTGGAACAATGATTGTACCGTTTTCTTAAAGAATTTAAAAAGTTTTTTATTTTTAAGTTATGAATTTTAATTTCTTGTTTGTCGCATATTTTGAAGAATGGATTATTCATTATATGTAAAATAATGTCGTTTTCATCTTTCCGTTCAAAATATATATCAGATAGAACACTATAACTGAATTTAGCCATTGTTTAAACAATAATGAAGAAAAAAAAATGAATGCATGGATTAATATACTATTGCTCGAAGTTTCAACATGATCTTTTTTACCTCTTTGAAACATAATATAACAGGTAGTTGGTTTTACCAGTTATTTCCATTGGTTTTAAATTTATTTGCGATTTTCACGTATTTAAGTTGTGTAATATTAGATGGCAATAAAATCTTTTTTACCTTTTCCAAATGAATTGCCAGATACCACATAATTTGAGAGTTCTATTGTCATTTTTGTCAAAATTTTGATACACCCTTCTATGTGGACTAGGTCCAAATATGGGCCAACTTCTCCTAATTTCAACAGAATTATTTTTGGGGTCAATAAGAACTCTTGTACAAAATTTCATCAAAATATATGCATAATAGCCACTTACAAATAACTTCTCAAAAAATATGACGTGCATTTGTACCGAATATCTTACCTTGGGTCAGAAAAATTGCTGTAGCTCAAAAAGTGCAGTCCCGATGCATGGACATGTATATATAGAAATGTAGGGGAGAGTTAGGACTACAAAATAGTAAATTTGTGTTTTGAATCAGCTTGACTCACAGGAGTTGTGCTCTATGAAGTAGGAAATTTCCGAGAAATTTGACCTTTTTTAAAAAAAAATTTTAATTGTTCTGAAAACAGTAGAGCTTCAATTTTTTTACCAGTAATAGGAAATAAGTTAAGTTACAATACAAAATTTATTTCGTCCAAAAATCAAAACAAAATAGTTATGATCATTTAAACTTTAAAAATTAACTAAAAATATCATAAATTTACTAAATTCTGAAAAAGCCCATTTTGGACCACCCTGTTCTCAGTGAAATAGTTGAAAGAGAGTTCTAATTTTTTGGCTCCCGAGATTTACTACTGTCTACTTTCATATGAGTCTAATAACTTTAAAATCGGAGAACAAAAACCAAAAGGAGTTTTGGCCGCTATCTCAAAATATTGACCACAGTGAGCCGTACCCGCTTCACACAATATATTCCGTCGAAGCCAGCCAAGTATGGTATAAAGGTATGGTGGTTGTGTGACTCAAAATCATTCTATCCTGTCAAAGGAATGATTTATTCTGGTAAATTGCCTGACCAGGAGCGTGAAATAAATCAAGGGCAGAACGTTGTACTTGCTCTTGCGGATAAATATTTGGATTCTGGCCGCACAATCTATGCTGACAATTTCTTCAGTACATTGAAGTTGGCGCGTATTTTGATGAGAAAGAAAACTGCATATGTTGGAACAGAACGCTCTAACAAAACATTTGTGCCACGGGAGTTACATAAAAATCATACGCGGCCAATCAACAGCACATTGTTTGGGTTCAACGAAGGCGATATAGCACTATGCTCATATGTGCCCAGGAAGAATAAATCAGTAATTTTGCTATCTACATAACATTACACTTGCGATGTGAACATGGAAACTGAAAAGAAGAAGCCCTTAGCCTTAGCGTTGATAATATGGACCAAATGCTTGGTACGTATACATGCAAGCGCTCAACAAAGCGCTGACCGCTTGCCATGTTTTACAATATGCTCGACATCGCTGCATTAATTGCATTCATAATAATCAACGATATGAAGCCAGTGAAGAGAAGTGACAGACGGCGCTCATTCCTCCTTATGCTTACAAAGCAATTGGCATTACCCAACATTGAAGAACGTGCCCTGAATACTCGCATAACTGCATATCCAAGGATAAGGAATGCAATGGAGGAATTTGATGTCAAGGTAAGAATTAAGAATTCTAAAGGTCAAAAGCAGAATGATTATATATATCTTTTCATTTTAGATAGTACCAAGACCAACAGAAGCAGCTGCACCGTCGTTTGCGCTAAGGACAAACAGGCCATCATGTCGTCTATGCCGTTCAGAGTACGGTCGTCAACGCAAAACAAGGGCCTATTGCTGTTCCTGCAGCAATGTCCTGCAGTTTGTGCAGAGCATTCAAGATTAATGCATCGGTGCTTAACCTGCACTCAAAATGAGGAACAACCATCGCACCAATAGTTTTTTTAAGTTTTATTCATTGTAAAACTAAATTTTCATAATAAAATTCATAAAAATTAATTATGTTTGTATAAAAAAAAAAAATATTTTAATTTATTTATCAACACTTTAATTAATAAGGAATAATAAAATAACAAAAATAGGTCCCTACGGACCTTGTCATGCGTTTAAGGGTACCAGAAGTGTTGCTAGACGGAGAGTTAAACAAAATTTAAAAATCTGGATCTGCCACTTTAAGATTTTGTTAAGTGCATGTTACAGATTAACCGTGTGCATTTTTAAGTAAATCCCTGTACCAGAATTTTTTTGACAAGGATTTTATTTTTGCGGATTTCGAGAAAAATGGAATTTTAGTAAAATATTCTGCAAATGTACTCCTTCTAAATACTTTGTATCAAAAATACACCACTTTTTAACTTTCAAATGTTATATTTTATCTTAATAGCCTAGGATTTCAGAAAAAAATAACATGATCCCATTAACCCTTTTGTAATTGGGGTCACATATGACCCCAAGCTAATAAAAGACAATTTATTCAAAAAATTCAAATTATTAAAAAAATGCAAGTAAGTGCTGTGGAATATTTAGATGCGATGCTTAAAATATAATAACAAAATGTGTAGCACTTCCGCTCCTACAATACAATACAATATACATGGAAAAGACGTTCGCGCTCTGTAGTATAAAATCGTTGTAAATGTAACAGGGTTGTAAATATTACACCAAGAGTGGAAACCTTATTATTATATTAAGTTTATATTTCAAATTCCTTCGAATAAATTGTCTTTTATTAGGTTTGGGTTATTTGTGGGTCTTCTTATTGTATTTAGAAAAAGATAGATAGTTTTTATAAATAAATTTATAACAAAATTGGTTAAAAGTTGTTTTAATTTATATTCGCGAGCAATAAGCAGATAATTGCAGCAAAGATATATCACATAGGTTATTTTGATCCAAGGAGCACTTAAGGGTTAAATGAATAAAAAATAACCGAATTATTTTTCTTAAATTCTAAATAGTGGTTTCATCGAGTTTAACAGAAAAACTCGTTTTCGGTCATTTTTATTTAAAAATATCTTAAAATCCAAAGATGGCCCTTGCAAATAATGGGTTAACATTGTCGGATTTATCCCAAATTTTAGGAACGGAAGTTCTACACACTTGGTTATTATATTTTAAGCATCGCATCTAAAAATTCCACAGCACTTACAAAATATTTGAATTTTATGAATAAATTGTCTTTTATTAGATTGGGGTCATATGTGACCCCAATTACAAAAGGGTTAATGGGGTCATACTATTTTTTTTTTTTTTCTTTTAAGATAAAATATAACATATAAAAGTTGAAAAGTGATGAATTTTTGATACAAAATATTTAGAAAGAGTACATTTACAGAATATTTTACAAAAATCTAATTTTTCTCGAAATCCGCAAAAATAAAACCATTGTCAAAAAATTGTGATATAGAGATTTACTTAAAAATTCACACAGTTAATCTGTGACATGTATTTAAGAAAACTTTAAAGATTTAGATCCAGTTCTTTAAATTTTGTTTAAGAAAATTTTTTAAAACTTGAAAAAGGAGTTTTCAAAATTTTATCAAAAAAATTTCCCATTTTCGGTTTCAATGCGCAATAGGTTAACAACGTGGTAATAAAACAATACTTCATATCTCAGTACTTATAAGTATAGAGACCGAAAAGAAATTATGGCTTTAATCAATTTCTGAAAGTTGAAAAAAATGCCAACAAATTTCATGAACTAGTTTTTTTTATCACAAAAGTGGTCTGGGGCATTTACTATTTCTTGGCGAGGTTTTATTCAATTTTGAGGCTTTATAGCTTTTTGAAAGGATAATTTAATACTGATCCCGAATTAAATAACAACTTGTCCGAATAATTAAACTATATAACGAAATTTTTGTAATTTCTGAAAAAAGTCATATTTTCCCCATATAAACACACTTGAAATTTTCAATCGCGTTGAGGCACGACTAAATGTTTTTTGAATGGCCCAAATCTTTGTCTCTCGGGGTGAGACCGAGATTTTGAACACTTTTTTTTATTAAGGGCCACCCTATTATTCTTTCTTCCTTAATTTTACATAGTATTTCCTAAATTATTGTTATTGCCTTAACAAGGTTAAATCCAAGATCCTCCTTCGAAACACATGTTAAAGGGTATTGTATAGTCTGCCTAGATCGACTTTACATTTCTTACTTGTTTTATTTAATTTTGCAATAACTTTTAGTTAAAATTAAATAGTTTTCTGAAAATTTCATAGAAAAACGCCAAAATTGTAATCCGATTATTTTGATTTTTTCTTTGATAATTAAAAAGTAATTTAATTGGTAATTTTTGAGAATAAAAATTATATAATTTGTGGATACTGTATCTAAATTCTTTGCTCGTCTACATACCTCTACCAATAGCCTCGTGAAAACTGCCTTCGTATATGAAATTCTCTCTTGTGGCTTTTTGGAATATTCCTGAAAAAAAAACAAAAATGTTTCACAATTATGCAAATTTCTAAATATAATCTGATTATCAACATACTTGGTGGTTTATCAAAAGACTCTTCCATGTTGCCATTATGACAATTGTCTAAGGAGGAATTATATAAATTCAGAGAATCACTAATTAGTTGTATACGAAATGTGCTGTTTGGCATATTGAATAATAACTTCTTCCGTACAATAGCATCTTTGTTGCCACTTTAAGGGGTTGGTATAGTGTAGTATAAATCAAATTCACGTGCCAAAAAATCAAACATAATACAAGTCAGAAAGTTTTAATAGATTTAGAATATATTATAGAATATGGTAAAATCCCAAGCGTAGTGGGCGGGTGAGCTCATAAATTGATATAGAAAATTAACATGAACTCAAATTTTAAGAGATTATTATTATTATGGGCAATGTTTTAAAAAAAGGGAATAAATTTCTAGAAAAGTACATTAGTTTTTGGAACAGAGGAAGAGATTATTTTGAGTACACACATTAATTTGCAATTAGTGAAGTTACTGAAGTAAATAAATAGAACAAGGACTTCTCAAATAGTTTACACATCCATTCATAAATTCGTGCACTCGAATGGCTTGAAATTTAGAAGGGTGCCGTTTAACTTTTAAGACGCATGATAGAAATATTATCGGCCTTGCCCGGACTTACAATACACAAACTCACCCAACGTTTCACTAACCGCTCATAACTCATACATATATTTTCCTTTAATGAGTGCAAGGAAATTCACTGACCCAACACACATAATATGAGCCACCCTATTACCGATATAGAACTTATATCCACCTGATTGAACCTATTATTAACGAATATAGGTTAAATATTATTTACCTTGAGTCATTCGATGTGGTTAATTGTTTATTATTTGTCTTTGACGATTGAGATATTTTATTGAATCTTTGAAATTTGTTATTAAATTTCTTTAAAATTTTCATGTTGTCTTAATTGAATGTGGTTGAAATTATCTTGTTGTTGGCATAAATTGAAAGTTGTTACTAAATTTACAATTTGCAACCCGTGTGTATTGTGTTAAATGCATTTAAATGATTTGTTATTGTCTTGTTGTTGCTGTTGTTTGTGACATTGTCCTTTTTGACATGTTTACTGCACATTACTGTAATTAACCTTAAAATAAATTATTAGGTTTTGTATATTTTTTCTCTCATTTGTAAATACATATGTATATATTGTATATTTTAAAAATAAAATGACACCTGACATGAACTTGTTATGTTGATGTGTGAGTGTGTGTATGTGACTGTGTGTTTAAGAATTATTATAAACATTTAACATTTTCATTTTAAATTTTATTCATCAAAAATAGAGACTCTGGCTTTGATTGAAATATTCAATTTCTTGTCAAATGTAAAGCTTTAAAGGCGCAATTAAACACTTAACAAGTATCTACATAAATTCTATACATGTAACCGCATGTTAGAAATAAATCGGTATATTATTTTCTTAATATAAAATTCTCCAATATGTGTTTTGTTTTAGGGAAAATACATTTCTTTTGTATTAACAAACGGAGTGTCACTTCAGTTTCCTCAGTATTGCTATGCTACAGTAGATGGCGCCGCAATTTTTTTTTTTTTTTTTTTGTAATTAGTTTTGCAATCGTTATTTCTATTTTAACATGAATGTCAACATTTTTAATTAGATAATAAACTTCATTGCGCTCAGTGTTGCTATGCCACAGTAGATGGCGCCGCAATTTTTGTTCTAATTAGCTTTGCAATTAGATATCAAACACAACAATGTTAAGAGTATATACAGGGCTGGTCTTTTATTTCATACGTTTTTCCATTATTCTTTTACAAATATGACCGTAAGTTTGGCATATTAAGGCCTAGTTAGTCACACGTTGTTAAAATGTATTCGTACCGTAAATGTAACGTTGGCATTTAGTGCAATTGTAGAACGTAAAAACGAACCAACATGTTGCTGTGTAAAATTAACCAAGCTTTATCACATGTTCACAAAAGTCACGTAACAAAGGAAACAAAAATCTATTTTCAACAGATTGGGACGTTCCGGTTACGTGACAGTAGAGCTCGGTAACTGCTCTAAATGCTTTACATGTAACAAAAAAAAAAAAAAAAACAGCTGACACGTTTGGTTATGGTTACGGGTAGCTAACTAGGCCTTTAACGTTTTGTTGTGTTTTCAAAATAGAGTTACCGAGTTCATCAATGAGTTTTTTTTGCTTTCAAAACAGTTCTACATAGATATATAAAATTATTATTCTGCTTTACCCACAAAATAGCTGATTGCGATTACATATAATTTTTAAAAATTGTTTATAATTACTAAAGCATTATTGTTCACATAAATATAAAATTGCACCTCTTAAATTTTCCATTCAAATTAAAGAAAATATCAATTCTAAAAATTGGAATTCAGATTTCCAATTATAAATTAGAAAATACCAATTGAATTTCAGAAAATCATATTAAAACGTCGGATATAATAACTTGAAATTACGAAGACATCAATTGAATTTTTAAAATATAAATTTTATTCATTAAACACAAATTGAAAGACAGAAAACACCACATATGTTTACACTTAAAACATCAACTGAAATTAAAAATAAATATTGCGATTCAGGAGACATTAATAGCATTTCAGGATAAAAAAAACATTAATTTAAATTCAACGAAGTTTAGAAAACCTCAAATGATATTTAAGAATTGCGTACATAACAATTGTTACATAAATAAAGCGCAATTTGATGAGAATGTTATTTATATATCTGTGGTCACAAGCATTAACCGCCTAAGTCGAAAATCATGCTTTTGAGAAAAATAACTTTTTATATAAATGTAATGGGGCTTCATTACAACTTAGGTCAATATGTTTTCATTAATAACTTTTTAATAAACAGTGTTAGAGAAATGGCGATTTCACGTAAATATAAAGAGTTTTTAGTAGAATATGATGGCATACATAACTCAAATCGTTCTTAAGTCGACTAAGGCGGTTATCGCTTGTGACCACAGATATTATTTTCCACAATTTTGTTTTGGGTGAAAATTGGAAGATTTTAGAAAATAAAGATAACAAATTATTTTATTTAAAATTTTTGGGACACATGATTTTTTGCGTTTGGCATCCCTAATTTGACCAGTGTTCATGATTTCTTCAAAATTTGACTTCATGGTAGGCAAGGTAAAACCCAAAACATTGAAGTTCGATAATAATTCCCAGGTAGTAGTATTTGGAGTCAATAAATGAAAATATATTTTATTGACATAATTTAAATCAAAACCAAAAGTTGGCATCACTGGGTTGGATTTTGTATTGTATTGTGTAATATGAAAAAAAAAAATATTTTCCATTTATGGCAATATTTTAACAAAAAAAAAAATTGAAAGAGCTTTTTTTGGGTTATTATTTTGTTACTCGATCCGAACTACACGGCCGCAATGAAGCATGATTTGGCCAGTTAAAAGAAACTATACAGCCATCTCCAATTAGCACGATTTAATGCGTACAGCCACCTTACACAACCATTACCTTTGCAAAGGAGGTTAGGGCGAGCTATTTAATTTGCAAAAACTTAAACTAAATTAATTAACTAATTATGTCATATAACCGGAAACGCATGCATATAGGTATCTATAATATTTATAGGCTAGGCGATGTCTTGTGGCTGATGTTTTGTTCTACCGTTTTATCCCGATTTTGACCAAACGTATATTATTTGAAAGGTATTTCTTTTTAGCCATTTTGCCGCTTTACAGATTTTTAAATTTTTTCCTTTATTTTGAGTAAATTGCATTTAAAGTTGCCACTAACACATACATAAAATTAAACATATGCTATGTGTGTTTTATTAAATTTGTTAATGCGTTTGTAATAAAAATGAGTTTGTTTTTTGTGTTGATTTGTGAATTGATTGTAATTGATTAGCATACTTTTAGGGTCTTTTTTAAATAAAAAAATAAAATTTTCTAGAATTTGCGCTCGAATTTCGAATCTGCTAGTATAACCTAAATGCATGCCGATCAGCAACGTCGATGACCAAAAAGCAAACACCGAAACGTGTTTCTTTTATTCGAAATAATAGAAAAGACGAAAACGATCTTTCCTCGCTGGTGCGCGAATTACTAATGTGAGAGAGCTCTATATACCAACTCTTGGAATGAACAAAAATCCAGATCAAACCTGAAATAATTTGGTATTAAGTTTAACAAATTGTTTACTTTTTCAAATATTTTTTTTACATTTATTATCAATACTCAAACCAAGGTGGAGGGTATCAAAGATTCGGCACAACCGAATTTAACACTCTTATTTGTTTTTATTAAATTTATAAATTTTTTCGCTATCTTGATGTTTTTTGCTTAGGAATAAAAAATTCGTTATGTGTATTTATGAAATGTTTTATTAAACCCTATAAAACCATAACCCTATAAAATATTTCATAATATATTTCATAATATTTTATAGGGTTACTAAAAAAAAAATAAAATCATGTGAGTCCGATCACAGGGGAGATGTGTAAACATCTGGTAATAAATAAAATGGAGAAAACAGCGACAAAAAGGTTATTAAATATCATAATTTTTTCACCAAACAATCATGTCACACCGATTTGTCTTAATGCTTACATGTTACGCGTAAGATCTTACGCTCACATATTACACTGTTTTTGTGATTGTATTGTGAATTAGAAATTTACCCCCCTGCGCGTATAGATGTTTACACATCAAAAAAAGATAATATAAATAATTTTTGTAATTTTACGGAATATTTAGTTAATAAAAAAAAAAAAAAACCATTTCCAGAAATTGAATCAATAACTCTTTATGCATATAATGAAAGTTTAAAATCAAACTACTTTTCATATAACATGAAAATAACATAAGTTTTTAATTTAGAAAACATTCATCTATAATATTAATAGGCAAGGCAATTTCTTGTGACCTAATCTAAACTTTTAATTACCAACCGATTTTGACAAAACATATACCATTTGAAAGATATTTCTTTGAAGATATGCATCATCTGGTACATTTTTTTTATTTTAAAATTGCTACTAACACATACATAAAACACATATTTAAGCTTCAAATAAAAAACTATACAATGCTATGTGTGTGATTGTTAAATTTAAGTTGAATTATAAATTGGTTAAAATTGATTAACATATCTTTAGGCCCATATAAAATTTTTTATGTATGAAAAAATAAAATTTCCTAGATTTTGCGCTCGTAGGCTGGCTGGGCTCTGCTAGTTAATTTAATTAACTCAAAAATTTAATTTGAATGTAAGTTTATAATAAATTACTTTTCATAATGTATGAAAATTTTTAATTGTCATAAACACTATGAAACTTTAGGGAAAAAACATCATTAATTTAATGCAAAAATTATTGGCTGAATTTGAATGAAAAATTCATTGTGTATATTTCAGGGACCATAACGGTTATAAGTGATATCAAAAAAGTTCTTTTATGAAAGTTATTTTGTGAGCTTAGAAACCAAAATCCCATCTAAAACAGTTATTTTTCAACGTAAAAATAAAAGGTTTTATTTTGCCGTCATAAAATAAAACTCTTTAGAGGAGTTTTTTTTTCGTCAGAAAATAAAACTCATTATATGTAAATTATCACCCAAATAAAAAAATCATGTGAGTCCGATCGCAGGGGAGATGTGTAAACATCTAGTAATTAAAGATTTCTTTATAGCACTTTCTTAAAATCAAACAGAAAGCGTATCACTTATTATTATTATTATTTATTATTTTAATCGGTTAATTTTTAATTTTTCATTTTTTATTTTTTATTTTTAATTTTTCGTTTTTCATTTTTCATTTCAATTTTGTTTTTTTATTTTTAATTTTTTATTTTTCATTTTTTATTTTTAATTTTTAATTTTTTAATTTTAATTTTTCATTTTTCATTTTTTATTTTTCATTTTTCATTTTTAATCTTTTTCTTCATTTGTCATTTTTCATTTTCCAATTTTTATTTTTCTTTTTTCATTTTTCATTTTTTATTTTTAAATTTTTATTTTTCAATTTTCATTTTTTATTTTTCCTTTTTTTTATTCAATTTTTTATTTTCCATTTTTTATTTTTTCCTTTTTTATTTCTATTTTTCATTATTCATTTTTAATTTTAGTTTTTCATTTTTCATTTCTTATTTTTCATGTTTCATTTTTTATTTTTCATATTTTATTTTCAATTTTTTAGTTTTAATTTTTTATTATTAATTTTTTTTTTTTTTTTAATTTTTCCTTTTTATTTGTTTTAAATTTTTTATTTTTCATTTTTTTTTTTTCATTTTTTATTGTCTATTTTTCATTTTTCAATTTTTAGTTTTCATTTTGATTCTTAATTTTTTAATTTCCATTTATAATTTTTTTTTCATTTTTAATTTTTCGTGTTTCATTTTTCATTTCTTACTTTTCATTATACCCTATACCACTATGTGGTTTGGGTATAATGACTTTGTGCTGCTGTTTGTAACTACCAAAAATATTTGACCTAGACCCATCTTTTATTATACCGATCGAATCAGAATCACTATCTGATTCGGTTTAACGATGTCCGTCCGTCCGTCCGTCCGTCTGTGTGTCCATGTAAAGCTTGTAATCAAACTGCAGGTCGCAAATATTAATATTTTTTGACGAAATTTGGTATTTGATCTTTTATCGGCAATGGGATGAACGCTATTGAAATTAGTGAGAATCGGTCCATGTTCAGACCTAGCCCCCATACAAATGACCCCTATGAAATCAACATATATTGCCATAAGATCCAAATTATCATACAAATCTTAGTCAAATTGGGTTTGTATGTATA
The DNA here is from genome assembly GCA_963682025.1 of Cordilura impudica. Classification (NCBI taxonomy): domain Eukaryota; kingdom Metazoa; phylum Arthropoda; class Insecta; order Diptera; family Scathophagidae; genus Cordilura; species Cordilura impudica. The sequence continues at coordinate 28,565,623 of OY821519.1, read as the reverse complement.
CATTACATCCATTAATCAGTAGTCCAAAAATGATCCCTATTGGACAACTCTTAGTCATAGGCCCCATATAGAGCTACTTCCCGATCTTCACTTATATCTATCAAAAAACAAAAATATTGCACTGATTCTTCTCAAATTTTGTTTGTACATATTTTTGCAAAATACAAGAGACTTTACCAAACATGGTCAGGATCGGTCCAATTTTGGGCCTAGTCCCCATATAAATATAGCATCCGATATGAACTTTTTCATATCTGCAGCTGAAAAAATTAATAAAAATCCCACTCAAATTTGGTTTATGCTTATTTTCTATATCCAGTTAGTTGGGCCTGAGAGATAGGGTCTCTAAACGCATGGTATAGGGTATCGTATGGTCGGTCTAGACCGACTATAATTTTCTTACTTGTTCATTTTTCATTTTTTATTTTTCAATTTTTATTTTTCATTTTTTATTTTTCATTTTTTATTTTTCATTATTCATTTTTAATTTTAGTTTTCAACTTTCATTTCTTATTTTTCATCTTTCATTTTTTATTTTTCATATTTAATTTTTTCTTATTCATTTTTTATTTTTTATTTTTCATTTTTCCTTTTTATTTGTTTTTAGTTTTTATTTTTCATTTTTCATTTTTTTTTTTTTATTTTTCATTTTTTATTTCTTATTTTTCATTTTTCATTTTTCAATTTTTATTTTTCGTTTTTATTCTTAATTTTTTAGTTTCCATTTTTAATTTTTTTTTTTTTTAATTTTTAATTTTTCGTTATTCATTTTTCATTTTTTATTTTTCATTTTTCGTTTTTCATTTTTCATATTTCAATTTTCATTTTTAATTTTTAATTTATTTTTCATTATTCATTTTTTATTTTTCATTTTTCATTTTTTATTTTTTATTTTTAATTTTTTTATTTTTAATTTTTTATTTTTCATTATTCATTATTCATTTTTTATTTTTCGTTTTTAATTTTTCATTTTTAATTTTTCATTTTTAATTTTTCATTTTTAATTTTTCATTTTTTATTATTCATTTTCATTTTAAATTTTTCATTTTTAATTTTTCAGTTTTTATTTGTTATTTTTCATTTTTAATTTTTAATATTTTATTTTTTATTTTTCATTTTTAATTTTTTTTTTTTTTTTTCATTTTTAATTTTTTTTTTTTTTTTAATATACAACTTTATTTACAATCTATCCATTTAAGGATAATAAGCAAATTCGATATAATAATATTTACATCAACTCCAATGAGAACAAAAATATACTACACTACATTGGTTAACTTATTTTTACAAAAGTATTTACAAGTATTTACAAATAGAAGAATATTGAATATATTCATCAAAAAGAAAAATTATATAATGTATGTCTAAGTAATTATTTTCGGAATGGTAGATCAAGAACATGATGCCTTTTAAGTCTTCGGACCTCATTCGTGTCATCTAGCTGGGATATAGCCAGTAAATTGGAGTGATTAATTAATATGTGTAAGTAGTTTGTGCTGAATCGATTAATTTCATCTTTAACCATAGGAACAAATAGATCGTTGTGAATAGTTTTATTTGATACAAACCATGGTGCGCATTTTTAATTAAAAATTTTTTTTTCATTTTTAATATTATATTTTTAATTTTTTTTTTTTTCATTTTTCATTTTTCATTTTTCATTTTTTATTTTTCATTTTTCATTTTTCATTTTTTATTTTTCATTTTTAATTTTTCATTTTTCATTTTTCATTCTTCATTTTTCATTTTTCATTTTTCATTTTTTATTTTTCATTTTTAATTTTTTATTTTCAATTTTTTTTTTTTTCATTTTTTATTTTTCATTTTTAATTTTCAAACAGTTTATCATAATAACATAATTTTTTCACCAATACAATCACATTTTGTCTTACGACTCACATGTTACGCTTACATGTTACGCTGTTTTTGAAATTTACCCCCCTGCGCGTATAGATGTTTACACATCAAAAAAATATGTGGGTTTTAGTTTGATATTGTTTGATTCGTATTATTAAATTGCTTGAGCCTTCTGAGTCTAAAAATAATAACTGATCGACCGTCGACAAGCAGGGAAACTTTACGATCTTCATCGGATGTCAATTTCAATCTCATAAATCGCTTTTGTGGCAGTATTTGAACTCCCTCAATGTAGATAAGGTACAAGAAAGCGAAGATAGTGATAAAGGACCTTATCGATTGGTAAACCTTATTTGAGTTGTGGGTGACAAAAAAATACAATATCCGCATTTACATAAATTGGCCAAAACTGTACAGTGTGTTTCTGCAACCCAAGTGAGCGTAGAAAGAGCATTGTCTGCTCTTAAATTGGTGTTGAGCTACCTGCGGTGAAATTTTTCCGCAGAAAATTTGGAAAAAGTTATGTTCCTAAAATTAAACAAATATAATTTTATTTAAATTACTAAACACACTATAAATAAACAAAATGAGTTTTATTTTAGAGGGAAAAAATAAAACTCCTGAATAGAGTTTTATTTTATGACGCCAAATTAAAACTCTGTTTTTAAGAATTTCATTCGTTGAAAAATAACTCGAAACTGTGAAGTAGAAATAATTTTTTAAGATCGGCATAGATTCTGAAAGAGCACTTCAATACGAATCTATTGGTATATTCCCTGGTGTATTTATGAAGATTAAAAAAATTAAATACTTTTTATAAAAATTGTGTTAGTTTTTGTGAACAAAAACTTTGTGATTTGTGTCAATGGAAAAATGGATTTTTAACAATAAAAAGCAAAAAAAAAAAATTAAAATAGAAATAAACTAATATGAAACATTTAATAAATTAATACTGACATATCAGTGGCAGAGATTATATTGGCAATTTAAAAAAAAACTGAATACGTACACTTCAGAACGATTATAAGAGAAGTAAATTTTAAGTGTTTGTGTGTCTGTTATTTGCAGTTTCTTCGGAAAAAGTGCTTTCAATTTAATTAATAATAAATGCAAATCGATTAATCAAGTTATTATCGCTAGTCAATGTTGTGATCTTGTACTAAAATTAGTATTAAAAAATAAAACAAGGTGGAGTCACCTCACAAAAGAATATTTTAATCAATTAAAAGTGATAACATGTCACGTGCACAGTACCGTCGATTAATGTGTGTACTATGGCCAAAGACAACCACTAGTCGACGAGTGTTTGTGTTTGTCATGATCCAGATCCTGATTATCTTGCTGGTCTATGTTTTATGGTGTGCCGTAGCAAACTATACAGATGATGTTAGAGGCGATTCCTATGCTTCCAACTCAGATAATTTGTCAACCGTGCACTGCAGTGAATCATTTGTGGACTCTCGTGTATACATACAAGATAAAACACGACAGGAATGGGACAATTTAACCATAATTTACTTTGTAACACCCACATATCCTCGACGAGAACAAGTAATCGAATTAATTAGACTGGCCCATACGTTACTGCATGTACCACGTATACATTGGATAATTGTCAATGATCACAATGCTTGTAATCCTTATTTGGATACTCTACTTAAAAAATTCGGTATACCTTTTACCCATATGGCGAGTCTCATGCCAGAACGTTTTCGTAAAGTTGCAATGAAGCCGAAGGGTGTGGCCAATAGACTTGCTGCCATGCAGTGGCTGCGTCAACATAACATAACAACTGGAGTGTTGTACTTTGGCGACGATGACAATACGTATGATCTTAAGTTATTTAGCGAAATACGTGACACCAAAAACGTGTCCATGTTCCCAGTTGGTTTAATAAACTTCTACGGTATCAATGGACCAGTAGTGCGTCAGGGCAAAGTTATTGGTTTTTTAGGTTCCTGGATAGGCGGTAGACAGTGGCCAGTTGATATGGCTGGATTTGCTGTAAGTTTAGCATATATGGCTGAATATCCGAAAGCTAATATGCCATTTAAACAGGGCTACGAAGAAGACTACTTTTTGCGTAGCATTGCTTTGACGTTAGACAAGATCGAACCAAAGGGCAATAATTGCACAGAGATCTTAGTGTGGCATACACAAAAATATAAGGGTATTCGCACAACTGTAAAACTCCACCATGATTATCTGGATGACCGTTCTAATTTAGGAGCTTTATTTAAATCTTTGGTCAATATGGGTATATCAAGTGTCTCTGATGATATTGGACATGAAGCAGTTATAAGCATAAATGGCCAGACAAAATCAATAAGTCATTTTCTCAGCTGAAATTAAATATCATATCAAGAATTTGAAAAAAAAAACTTTACTGTAATACTGTTTATTTTATATCCGTGTTGGACTACAAAACCATTAAAATACTCTACACTACATGTCTTTGACTTCTGCATGACATTCGAATCAATTCATCTGATTTATTGAGTTATTATCGAACATTATTAAGTCTGCACAATTTAGTATATATAGATAGCATTATTAGTCTTTTTAAAAAATAAAAATGTTCTGTGACAATATTTAAGCCTTTTTTTAACGTTTCATATTTGTAGAGCCGCAGAACAAAACGCACTTTTTTCTGCTTATTTCAAATTTTTGGTAAATTGAGTTTTATTTATTTCGTTTCCTTCTAAAACACCATGAACCTGGAAACAGTAACAAGTTTTTTTTACTTATCAAAATATACATCAAACTACCATAAGTCACAACAAAAAAATATTAAAAATGTTTTAATATTTATTATTCTAAAACAAGTAATAGTGTTAAATTCCGCTGTGCCGAGTTTTTGATACCCTCCACCCAAAATTGGATACTGAAACATTATATCCGAATGTCAATTAAATTTGAAGTTAATTGGTTTTCTTACTATTTGAAAAATTTCATTATTTTTCTTTTACTGGAGTAGAAAACCCCTAAGTACTTCAAAGAACACGAATGAAATTCATTATTTAACGTAGCCAGCATCATAATAATATCCAAAGTTTGATCACTATAAGCCTGTTTTGAGATCTTAGAAGTCATGATAATTCAAAAAAAAAATCGAATGATTCTTGGCTAGAAATTATTAATATTAAAAAAAGGAAATTTTAAAATAATTGTATTTAACACAAAAATAAATAAAAACAGGTAAGAAACAAAAGAATGAAACTAAAATTTCTAATTTTTAATTTTTAATTTTTAATTTTTAATTTTTAATTTTTAATTTTTAATTTTTAATTTTTAATTTTTAATTTTTAATTTTTAATTTTTAATTTTTAATTTTTAATTTTTAATTTTTAATTTTTAATTTTTAATTTTTAATTTTTAATTTTTAATTTTTAATTTTTAATTTTTAATTTTTAATTTTTAATTTTTAGTTTTTAATTTTTAATTTTTAATTTTTAATTTTTAATTTTTAATTTTTAATTTTTAATTTTTAATTTTTAATTTTTAATTTTTAATTTTTAATTTTTAATTTTTAATTTTTAATTTTTAATTTTTAATTTTTAATTTTTAATTTTTAATTTTTAATTTTTAATTTTTAATTTTTAATTTTTAATTTTTAATTTTTAATTTTTAATTTTTAATTTTTAATTTTTAATTTTTAATTTTTAATTTTTAATTTTTAATTTTTAATTTTTAATTTTTAATTTTTAATTTTTAATTTTTAATTTTTAATTTTTAATTTTTAATTTTTAATTTTTAATTTTTAATTTTTAATTTTTAATTTTTAATTTTTAATTTTTAATTTTTAATTTTTAATTTTTAATTTTTAATTTTTAATTTTTAATTTTTAATTTTTAATTTTTAATTTTTAATTTTTAATTTTTAATTTTTAATTTTTAATTTTTAATTTTTAATTTTTAATTTTTAATTTTTAATTTTTAATTTTTAATTTTTAATTTTTAAATTTTAATTTTTAATTTTTAATTTTTAATTTTTAATTTTTAATTTTTAATTTTTAATTTTTAATTTTTAATTTTTAATTTTTAATTTTTAATTTTTAATTTTTAATTTTTAATTTTTAATTTTTAATTTTTAATTTTTAATTTTTAATTTTTAATTTTTAATTTTTAATTTTTAATTTTTAATTTTTAATTTTTAATTTTTAATTTTTAATTTTTAATTTTTAATTTTTAATTTTTAATTTTTAATTTTTAATTTTTTAGTTTTCATTTTTCAAAACGTTTTTATAACGCTCCAATGATCATTTTATCTCCAAACACTTCCTAATGAGTCGTGCCTTCATTTTATCTCCAAAAACATCCTAATCTTTTCACCAATACAATCGTATCTCAGATCGTTTTTGTCTTACTCTGTTTTTTTTTTTTTTTTTGAGTGTATTGTGAAATAGTTTTTTTACCCTCCTGAGCGTATAGATGTTTACACATCAAAAATATGCAGATACATTTATAAAGTGTGAAATTGGTTCAAAATCTCGCGATTTTGATCAAAATCTTTTTTAAACTAGTATTGTTATATAATTTATTTATTAAATATAATATTAAATGCAGTGATAATTGTGTAATACATATGGAATAAATTGTAATGTTATAAATAATTTTAAATGATTGAGAAAATTAATTATAAAATCCTTTGCCGGTTTTCCCTTATAATGATGGTAAAATTTTAATGGAATTAAGTTTTCATCAACTCGTTTTCCAGGCGGATTTTAGTTAAATCTGCACTTGCACGAAATAATAAACCGTAATAAAAGCAATAGAGCAAAGCATACCAAAGAAGCGTATTTAAGCGTTAGTTTTGTGTGTCTTTTCAATGTGTGTTTGCATTTTGCAAAGAATTAATTGCCAAGTGAATATTTGCAATATTTTTGTTTTGTTTTATATTGTAATTTACCATTTTGGTTATCTTTAATATTAATAGGTAAGGCCATTTCTTGTGGCCAATAATTTGTTTAACAGTTTTCCCCCGATTTTGACCAAACATATCTTATTTTAAAGGTATTTCTTTTTAGCTGTCCACCAGATTTACAGATTTTTACATGTTTACATTTTTTTGGAGCAAAATGCATTTCAAGTTTATACTAACATTACATAAAATTATACAATGCTATGTGTGTGTTTATTTAGTTTGTTATTGTGTTTGTGAGTTTGTTTTGTTTATTTTGTTTTTGTTTTTGTTTGTTTTATTCACAATAATAATTGAATTGAATTGAAAACTAGTTTTGGACATAAACCAATAATTGGACATAAACCAATAACGACATTAATCAATATTTAAAAAGTGTTGAATTGTGATTTGGCTAAAACTGATTAGTATACCTCTAGAGTCTTTATTAAATGTAAAAGTTCATATCGGAAGCTATATTTATATGGGGGCTATAACAAAGAATTTCCATATGGGGTTTATTATTGAACAACTGATAAATGGGTGTAATGAACACACAAAAATCCAATTTGACCGAGATTTATATGATAATTTAGACATTATCGACTCAGAATGTGATTCTGAGAAGGTGATTCTGAGTCGATCGGTATAATAAAAGATGGGTCTAGGTCAAATATTTTTGGTAGTTACAAACAGCAGCACAAAGTCAACATACCCAAACCACATAGTGCTATAGGGTACAAATATCACCCGTATTAATGAATTTTTTCTACTCTGCTAATATATCATAATCAGACGACCTGAATACGTTATGTTATAAAAAAAATAGACTAAAAAGGAGAAAAAATTCAATTTTCAAGATTTCATTCGTTAAAATTAGTCCAGCTTGATTTGCTGAAGCTTCTTGCTAAGGAATGAAATAAGAAATCATCAATAGTTCTTGAGTTATAGCTAAAATTTCATTATTAATTTAATGCAAAATTATTTGTCTGAATTTGAATAGTTAAATTTGAAATATTTTACTAAAAAGTTCTTTAAATATAGACATTTTTTTAATACCACTTAAATACAGCAAATATTGGGATTAATTCCGTAGAATATCTAGATGGTTTTACTTCTCCAGAATCTGTTTTTAAGGAACAAAAGCAGGGTTCAGAAATTACACACATCAAACATACAATGTTCTGTTCTAAAGCAGCCAACACATATTTTTATTTTCATATCAATTATGTGTGTTTCTAATTTTTGTACGGTACCGGATACAATCATGAATGTGTTTCGTTTTAATATTGGGTTGTGTACATGAACATGTTTCCATCACGTATTTTTTGTTTCGAACACACAGAAACCACACACGTTCGAGTTTAGCTTTATTTTAAGTTCATGTTCTTGCACGTGTACTGCTAAAAAAAAAAACAGAACATGAACAATAAACAGGTTCGAGTACAGCTTTATTTTCAGTTCGTATTCGCGTACAGCTAAAAATTAAAACGTTATCCACCCCCGATCGGAAAAATCTGATAAACCCCTATAAAAACGACAAATATTGTTTCAACCTAATTTATTTTAAATAAAATCTAAAATAATTCATTAGCAGTTATAACAAAAATAAAAATAAAAGAACAATAATAAAACAGGGAAATATTATATGTTATTTATGAATTAATTTCGTTTTTTTTTTTTATTGTTTTTTTATTTTTATTTTTTTTTTTTTTTTAATTTTTATAATTTTTTTTTTTTTATTTGTATTATCGTTTTTTTATTATTGAAACAATAGAAAAAATTTTTAGAAAATCACCAAGTCTTTTAAACTGTTTTTTGATGTTAAGAACAATCACTAACTCTAACATCTTTGCCAAGTTGTAGTAAAACTAGTTCATACGTTAAAATAGTACCAGCCACCTAAAACAACAAGAAGGTAGATAAAGAACAAGAACGACTGTACAAACTTAAATTCAAAAAAAATATTTAAAAAAATATATATGTTTTTTAAGGTATAGATTATAACATATAGAATATATTTATTTTTTTTTTGTTGCCTGAAACATAAAAATGTCAAAGACTAAATCGTTAAAAAAACGAATAAAATTGATAAGTTCATACTTACAATTTATAATTTATAATTTATAATTTATAATTTATAATTTATAATTTATAATTTATAATTTATAATTTATAATTTATAATTTATAATTTATAATTTATAATTTATAATTTATAATTTATAATTTATAATTTATAATTTATAATTTATAATTTATAATTTATAATTTATAATTTATAATTTATAATTTATAATTTATAATTTATAATTTATAATTTATAATTTATAATTTATAATTTATAATTTATAATTTATAATTTATAATTTATAATTTATAATTTATAATTTATAATTTATAATTTATAATTTATAATTTATAATTTATAATTTATAATTTATAATTTATAATTTATAATTTATAATTTATAATTTATAATTTATAATTTATAATTTATAATTTATAATTTATAATTTATAATTTATAATTTATAATTTATAATTTATAATTTATAATTTATAATTTATAATTTATAATTTATAATTTATAATTTATAATTTATAATTTATAATTTATAATTTATAATTTATAATTTATAATTTATAATTTATAATTTATAATTTATAATTTATAATTTATAATTTATAATTTATAATTTATAATTTATAATTTATAATTTATAATTTATAATTTATAATTTATAATTTATAATTTATAATTTATAATTTATAATTTATAATTTATAATTTATAATTTATAATTTATAATTTATAATTTATAATTTATAATTTATAATTTATAATTTATAATTTATAATTTATAATTTATAATTTATAATTTATAATTTATAATTTATAATTTATAATTTATAATTTATAATTTATAATTTATAATTTATAATTTATAATTTATAATTTATAATTTATAATTTATAATTTATAATTTATAATTTATAATTTATAATTTATAATTTATAATTTATAATTTATAATTTATAATTTATAATTTATAATTTATAATTTATAATTTATAATTTATAATTTATAATTTATAATTTATAATTTATAATTTATAATTTATAATTTATAATTTATAATTTATAATTTATAATTTATAATTTATAATTTATAATTTATAATTTATAATTTATAATTTATAATTTATAATTTATAATTTATAATTTATAATTTATAATTTATAATTTATAATTTATAATTTATAATTTATAATTTATAATTTATAATTTATAATTTATAATTTATAATTTATAATTTATAATTTATAATTTATAATTTATAATTTATAATTTATAATTTATAATTTATAATTTATAATTTATAATTTATAATTTATAATTTATAATTTATAATTTATAATTTATAATTTATAATTTATAATTTATAATTTATAATTTATAATTTATAATTTATAATTTATAATTTATAATTTATAATTTATAATTTATAATTTATAATTTATAATTTATAATTTATAATTTATAATTTATAATTTATAATTTATAATTTATAATTTATAATTTATAATTTATAATTTATAATTTATAATTTATAATTTATAATTTATAATTTATAATTTATAATTTATAATTTATAATTTATAATTTATAATTTATAATTTATAATTTATAATTTATAATTTATAATTTATAATTTATAATTTATAATTTATAATTTATAATTTATAATTTATAATTTATAATTTATAATTTATAATTTATAATTTATAATTTATAATTTATAATTTATAATTTATAATTTATAATTTATAATTTATAATTTATAATTTATAATTTATAATTTATAATTTATAATTTATAATTTATAATTTATAATTTATAATTTATAATTTATAATTTATAATTTATAATTTATAATTTATAATTTATAATTTATAATTTATAATTTATAATTTATAATTTATAATTTATAATTTATAATTTATAATTTATAATTTATAATTTATAATTTATAATTTATAATTTATAATTTATAATTTATAATTTATAATTTATAATTTATAATTTATAATTTATAATTTATAATTTATAATTTATAATTTATAATTTATAATTTATAATTTATAATTTATAATTTATAATTTATAATTTATAATTTATAATTTATAATTTATAATTTATAATTTATAATTTATAATTTATAATTTATAATTTATAATTTATAATTTATAATTTATAATTTATAATTTATAATTTATAATTTATAATTTATAATTTATAATTTATAATTTATAATTTATAATTTATAATTTATAATTTATAATTTATAATTTATAATTTATAATTTATAATTTATAATTTATAATTTATAATTTATAATTTATAATTTATAATTTATAATTTATAATTTATAATTTATAATTTATAATTTATAATTTATAATTTATAATTTATAATTTATAATTTATAATTTATAATTTATAATTTATAATTTATAATTTATAATTTATAATTTATAATTTATAATTTATAATTTATAATTTATAATTTATAATTTATAATTTATAATTTATAATTTATAATTTATAATTTATAATTTATAATTTATAATTTATAATTTATAATTTATAATTTATAATTTATAATTTATAATTTATAATTTATAATTTATAATTTATAATTTATAATTTATAATTTATAATTTATAATTTATAATTTATAATTTATAATTTATAATTTATAATTTATAATTTATAATTTATAATTTATAATTTATAATTTATAATTTATAATTTATAATTTATAATTTATAATTTATAATTTATAATTTATAATTTATAATTTATAATTTATAATTTATAATTTATAATTTATAATTTATAATTTATAATTTATAATTTATAATTTATAATTTATAATTTATAATTTATAATTTATAATTTATAATTTATAATTTATAATTTATAATTTATAATTTATAATTTATAATTTATAATTTATAATTTATAATTTATAATTTATAATTTATAATTTATAATTTATAATTTATAATTTATAATTTATAATTTATAATTTATAATTTATAATTTATAATTTATAATTTATAATTTATAATTTATAATTTATAATTTATAATTTATAATTTATAATTTATAATTTATAATTTATAATTTATAATTTATAATTTATAATTTATAATTTATAATTTATAATTTATAATTTATAATTTATAATTTATAATTTATAATTTATAATTTATAATTTATAATTTATAATTTATAATTTATAATTTATAATTTATAATTTATAATTTATAATTTATAATTTATAATTTATAATTTATAATTTATAATTTATAATTTATAATTTATAATTTATAATTTATAATTTATAATTTATAATTTATAATTTATAATTTATAATTTATAATTTATAATTTATAATTTATAATTTATAATTTATAATTTATAATTTATAATTTATAATTTATAATTTATAATTTATAATTTATAATTTATAATTTATAATTTATAATTTATAATTTATAATTTATAATTTATAATTTATAATTTATAATTTATAATTTATAATTTATAATTTATAATTTATAATTTATAATTTATAATTTATAATTTATAATTTATAATTTATAATTTATAATTTATAATTTATAATTTATAATTTATAATTTATAATTTATAATTTATAATTTATAATTTATAATTTATAATTTATAATTTATAATTTATAATTTATAATTTATAATTTATAATTTATAATTTATAATTTATAATTTATAATTTATAATTTATAATTTATAATTTATAATTTATAATTTATAATTTATAATTTATAATTTATAATTTATAATTTATAATTTATAATTTATAATTTATAATTTATAATTTATAATTTATAATTTATAATTTATAATTTATAATTTATAATTTATAATTTATAATTTATAATTTATAATTTATAATTTATAATTTATAATTTATAATTTATAATTTATAATTTATAATTTATAATTTATAATTTATAATTTATAATTTATAATTTATAATTTATAATTTATAATTTATAATTTATAATTTATAATTTATAATTTATAATTTATAATTTATAATTTATAATTTATAATTTATAATTTATAATTTATAATTTATAATTTATAATTTATAATTTATAATTTATAATTTATAATTTATAATTTATAATTTATAATTTATAATTTATAATTTATAATTTATAATTTATAATTTATAATTTATAATTTATAATTTATAATTTATAATTTATAATTTATAATTTATAATTTATAATTTATAATTTATAATTTATAATTTATAATTTATAATTTATAATTTATAATTTATAATTTATAATTTATAATTTATAATTTATAATTTATAATTTATAATTTATAATTTATAATTTATAATTTATAATTTATAATTTATAATTTATAATTTATAATTTATAATTTATAATTTATAATTTATAATTTATAATTTATAATTTATAATTTATAATTTATAATTTATAATTTATAATTTATAATTTATAATTTATAATTTATAATTTATAATTTATAATTTATAATTTATAATTTATAATTTATAATTTATAATTTATAATTTATAATTTATAATTTATAATTTATAATTTATAATTTATAATTTATAATTTATAATTTATAATTTATAATTTATAATTTATAATTTATAATTTATAATTTATAATTTATAATTTATAATTTATAATTTATAATTTATAATTTATAATTTATAATTTATAATTTATAATTTATAATTTATAATTTATAATTTATAATTTATAATTTATAATTTATAATTTATAATTTATAATTTATAATTTATAATTTATAATTTATAATTTATAATTTATAATTTATAATTTATAATTTATAATTTATAATTTATAATTTATAATTTATAATTTATAATTTATAATTTATAATTTATAATTTATAATTTATAATTTATAATTTATAATTTATAATTTATAATTTATAATTTATAATTTATAATTTATAATTTATAATTTATAATTTATAATTTATAATTTATAATTTATAATTTATAATTTATAATTTATAATTTATAATTTATAATTTATAATTTATAATTTATAATTTATAATTTATAATTTATAATTTATAATTTATAATTTATAATTTATAATTTATAATTTATAATTTATAATTTATAATTTATAATTTATAATTTATAATTTATAATTTATAATTTATAATTTATAATTTATAATTTATAATTTATAATTTATAATTTATAATTTATAATTTATAATTTATAATTTATAATTTATAATTTATAATTTATAATTTATAATTTATAATTTATAATTTATAATTTATAATTTATAATTTATAATTTATAATTTATAATTTATAATTTATAATTTATAATTTATAATTTATAATTTATAATTTATAATTTATAATTTATAATTTATAATTTATAATTTATAATTTATAATTTATAATTTATAATTTATAATTTATAATTTATAATTTATAATTTATAATTTATAATTTATAATTTATAATTTATAATTTATAATTTATAATTTATAATTTATAATTTATAATTTATAATTTATAATTTATAATTTATAATTTATAATTTATAATTTATAATTTATAATTTATAATTTATAATTTATAATTTATAATTTATAATTTATAATTTATAATTTATAATTTATAATTTATAATTTATAATTTATAATTTATAATTTATAATTTATAATTTATAATTTATAATTTATAATTTATAATTTATAATTTATAATTTATAATTTATAATTTATAATTTATAATTTATAATTTATAATTTATAATTTATAATTTATAATTTATAATTTATAATTTATAATTTATAATTTATAATTTATAATTTATAATTTATAATTTATAATTTATAATTTATAATTTATAATTTATAATTTATAATTTATAATTTATAATTTATAATTTATAATTTATAATTTATAATTTATAATTTATAATTTATAATTTATAATTTATAATTTATAATTTATAATTTATAATTTATAATTTATAATTTATAATTTATAATTTATAATTTATAATTTATAATTTATAATTTATAATTTATAATTTATAATTTATAATTTATAATTTATAATTTATAATTTATAATTTATAATTTATAATTTATAATTTATAATTTATAATTTATAATTTATAATTTATAATTTATAATTTATAATTTATAATTTATAATTTATAATTTATAATTTATAATTTATAATTTATAATTTATAATTTATAATTTATAATTTATAATTTATAATTTATAATTTATAATTTATAATTTATAATTTATAATTTATAATTTATAATTTATAATTTATAATTTATAATTTATAATTTATAATTTATAATTTATAATTTATAATTTATAATTTATAATTTATAATTTATAATTTATAATTTATAATTTATAATTTATAATTTATAATTTATAATTTATAATTTATAATTTATAATTTATAATTTATAATTTATAATTTATAATTTATAATTTATAATTTATAATTTATAATTTATAATTTATAATTTATAATTTATAATTTATAATTTATAATTTATAATTTATAATTTATAATTTATAATTTATAATTTATAATTTATAATTTATAATTTATAATTTATAATTTATAATTTATAATTTATAATTTATAATTTATAATTTATAATTTATAATTTATAATTTATAATTTATAATTTATAATTTATAATTTATAATTTATAATTTATAATTTATAATTTATAATTTATAATTTATAATTTATAATTTATAATTTATAATTTATAATTTATAATTTATAATTTATAATTTATAATTTATAATTTATAATTTATAATTTATAATTTATAATTTATAATTTATAATTTATAATTTATAATTTATAATTTATAATTTATAATTTATAATTTATAATTTATAATTTATAATTTATAATTTATAATTTATAATTTATAATTTATAATTTATAATTTATAATTTATAATTTATAATTTATAATTTATAATTTATAATTTATAATTTATAATTTATAATTTATAATTTATAATTTATAATTTATAATTTATAATTTATAATTTATAATTTATAATTTATAATTTATAATTTATAATTTATAATTTATAATTTATAATTTATAATTTATAATTTATAATTTATAATTTATAATTTATAATTTATAATTTATAATTTATAATTTATAATTTATAATTTATAATTTATAATTTATAATTTATAATTTATAATTTATAATTTATAATTTATAATTTATAATTTATAATTTATAATTTATAATTTATAATTTATAATTTATAATTTATAATTTATAATTTATAATTTATAATTTATAATTTATAATTTATAATTTATAATTTATAATTTATAATTTATAATTTATAATTTATAATTTATAATTTATAATTTATAATTTATAATTTATAATTTATAATTTATAATTTATAATTTATAATTTATAATTTATAATTTATAATTTATAATTTATAATTTATAATTTATAATTTATAATTTATAATTTATAATTTATAATTTATAATTTATAATTTATAATTTATAATTTATAATTTATAATTTATAATTTATAATTTATAATTTATAATTTATAATTTATAATTTATAATTTATAATTTATAATTTATAATTTATAATTTATAATTTATAATTTATAATTTATAATTTATAATTTATAATTTATAATTTATAATTTATAATTTATAATTTATAATTTATAATTTATAATTTATAATTTATAATTTATAATTTATAATTTATAATTTATAATTTATAATTTATAATTTATAATTTATAATTTATAATTTATAATTTATAATTTATAATTTATAATTTATAATTTATAATTTATAATTTATAATTTATAATTTATAATTTATAATTTATAATTTATAATTTATAATTTATAATTTATAATTTATAATTTATAATTTATAATTTATAATTTATAATTTATAATTTATAATTTATAATTTATAATTTATAATTTATAATTTATAATTTATAATTTATAATTTATAATTTATAATTTATAATTTATAATTTATAATTTATAATTTATAATTTATAATTTATAATTTATAATTTATAATTTATAATTTATAATTTATAATTTATAATTTATAATTTATAATTTATAATTTATAATTTATAATTTATAATTTATAATTTATAATTTATAATTTATAATTTATAATTTATAATTTATAATTTATAATTTATAATTTATAATTTATAATTTATAATTTATAATTTATAATTTATAATTTATAATTTATAATTTATAATTTATAATTTATAATTTATAATTTATAATTTATAATTTATAATTTATAATTTATAATTTATAATTTATAATTTATAATTTATAATTTATAATTTATAATTTATAATTTATAATTTATAATTTATAATTTATAATTTATAATTTATAATTTATAATTTATAATTTATAATTTATAATTTATAATTTATAATTTATAATTTATAATTTATAATTTATAATTTATAATTTATAATTTATAATTTATAATTTATAATTTATAATTTATAATTTATAATTTATAATTTATAATTTATAATTTATAATTTATAATTTATAATTTATAATTTATAATTTATAATTTATAATTTATAATTTATAATTTATAATTTATAATTTATAATTTATAATTTATAATTTATAATTTATAATTTATAATTTATAATTTATAATTTATAATTTATAATTTATAATTTATAATTTATAATTTATAATTTATAATTTATAATTTATAATTTATAATTTATAATTTATAATTTATAATTTATAATTTATAATTTATAATTTATAATTTATAATTTATAATTTATAATTTATAATTTATAATTTATAATTTATAATTTATAATTTATAATTTATAATTTATATACTTTAACCTAATTATACGCTATACCACTCTGAGGTTTGGGTATAATGACTTTGTGCTGCTGTTTGTAACAACCAAAAATATTTGACCTAGATCCATCTTTTATTATAACGATCGGCTCAGAATCACTTTCTGAGTCGTTTTAGCGATGTCCGTCCATCCGTCCGTCCGTCTGTGTGTCCATGTAAACCCTGTTATCAAACTACAGGTCGCAAATATGAATATATTTTGATGAAATTTGTTGGTTTGTGTATATCTTTTCAAAATATAAGTGATTTTCCCAAATATGGTAGGATCGGTCCATTTTTTGACCTAGTCCACATATAAATATAGCACTCGATATGAACTTTTTCATAACTGCAGCCAAAAAAATTAATAACAATGCCATTCAAATTTGGTTTTTGCTTATTTTCTATATCCAGTTAGTTGGACCGAAAAGGTAGGGTTTCTAAACCATGGTATAGGGTATCGTATGGTCGGTCTAGACCGACTATAATTTTCTTACTTGTTTTTTGGCTATCTTAATCTGGATTTAGCTACAAAAAGGCGTTAAAATTTTAAAAATCGGTGACAAAAATAATTAGACTTTTGGCCAATGTAATCAAAATTTCAGCCACAGTGGATCGTTACTGCAACATGATCAACAATTTTTTGTTTGAAAATATGGATGACAGTGATCCGGGCGAAATGGGGTTTTCATAGGATGGCGCTACGTGCTATACGGCGACCGAAACCATCGACTTAAAGAAAACAAAATTTGGGAATAAGTTGATTTAGAGAAATGGACCTCCAAGATCGTGAGATTTTACACTCTCGATTATTTCCTGTGGGGTTACGTGATGTCACTGGTTAATTTTGAGAAAGCAGCAACAATTGACGCCTTGGAGACCAACATTGTTCGTGTTATCCATCATATACGGACAGAAATGCTCGAAAAAGTGGCCCAAAATTGGACGTCCAGAAATGTTCCCGAAATCATTTTCAAATGTTAAAATTCAAATAAAAACTTTTGTTATTAAAATTTAAGTTTTTGAATTATTTTCTACAATTTCAAATTCTATCGGGCTTAAAAAACACCCCCTATCAACTGAATTAAGTCACAGACGAATCGTTAAATTTCAGCAACCAATGACTCGGATATGAGGACCAAATTCGTTGGTGGCCTCAACGGAATATCGTTCTGTTTAACATACTGAATTTGATCTCTGAAAGTGGTTGGCCAGATTGGATATAGGTTATACACCACAATATGTGTTTGTAATAAAAAAACAAATTACTTAAATGCTGTTAAGTTTACAAATAACTTTACGAATGACATGTTTTGGGTTTTCATTTTTCAAAATAAAACTACATACTTCAATCCAGACTGCTTCAGCTAAGTAAGTATTTCCAAAAGACAAACAAATCATAGTAATGTGAAATGACAAGCATATTATACCTTTCAATAAAACCCGAAAAGAAAAAAAAATTTTAAGAGCAAAATCAATAAATTAAAATTAAATTTAAAAAAAGGGTAAAAAATATTTATTTAAACAAAGGATACAAATCAGTTCATATTAAAGCAGCAAACAAAAAAAAACAGAAAATGCTCGCAGTTTACGAATTTTTATTATATTATTCATGGAATAACTTATTGCGTTTTCTTTTATGCAATTTACTTTTTGTTATTGTATTTACCTCCGGACACCAATATTCCCGTTTCACCTTACGAAATATGACTAAAGGACGTTTTGACTCTTCATTGATGTCGGCCGCATATAAAGCCAAAACAAAGGTGCGTCCCAATAGAAATATCAATGTATACCAAAAATATATTGTATGAGTAATCGATGGTTTTTTTCTAAATACAAGAAAAAAAATAAGAAAGCATAACCAAAAGATAAAATCACTTTTTAAATATTGGAAAATTTGCACTTAACTAAAATGTTTTTAACGGAAGTCATTTTAAAAGTAAACTTACACTTACTTAGACTAAATACCAATTACATACAAACTAGATTTCAATGTAAAATGTATATCTCATGTAAAAAAATTTTAACAAAAAACACGCACAACAAGTCTTATAGTAAATTATGGTTAGTCTAAACGCTTTATGCGAGGCTAACAAAAGAAAAACGTACTTACTGAATACTTTTTAAAATTTTATTACATATGAAATAAAGATTATTGGATAAACATAACATGGTTATGGCCGCAACAACATCATCCACCGCTTCCAATAATCTGCATAACAAGCGATAATTTTTCCTGCATTCCATCCAAAATTCGGCTGTGGTTGGCTTAAAAAGAAAAACGACTTTTAAGATACAACTTTTTTTTTTAAATTTTGTTATTAACACCAACCAACCTTTTTCAAATTGGATTCCATATAAATATTGAGTTGATGAAATATCGAAGAGAGTGCCACACACAAACACATTAAGAAAATATCATTGAAATTCCAAGCAAATGTTGATAACAAATTGATAATCTTTCCGACAATACCGGCCAATGTTGTGTAACGGATAAAGAAGAAAATTTGTGAAAAACTGGTAAACAGAAAACTGTCTATGGGTGCATTGTCAAATGTGGGACATCGGTTCACATAGTAGATTATGTTTAGCATACTAAGTAAATGTTCTCCTAATATTTAAAAATATTTATTAAAAACAAAACATAATTTATAAAATGCAGTCAAATTTTTGGCAATAAACAAGGAAGGTCTTCTTGGGGTCACCCACAGATCACGATGAAACATGGCTTTTGTTATAGAACATGAAAATATAGGTGGCTCGTGTTTTTTTCAGCAGCCTAATCTTATATTTAGAGAGCAAAAAAATGTACTCTAAAACGGCCATTTTTCTTCACATTTGGTCTAAAGAAACCATATACAAATTTTATATCATATAACAGGTATTTGTAAGACCTATCCAATAGCATATACAATAGGGTGGCCCTTAATAAAAAAAAGTGTTCAAACTCTCGGTCTAAGCCCTCAGAAATATACGAATAGCAAAAAAAACTGAGAAACACTAAGTTTTGGGCCAATCAAAAGACATTTAGTCGTGCCTCAACGCGATTGAAAACTTCCAGTGTGTTTATATGGGGAAAATATGCCTTTTTTAGATTTTACGAAAATTTCGTTCTATAGTTTAATTTTTCCGACAAGCAGTTATATAATTCCGGATCGGTATTAAATTATCCTTCTAAAAAGCTATAAAACTTCAAAATCGAATAAAACCTCGCCAAGAAATAGCAAATGCCCTAGACCACTTTTGTGGCAAAAAAAACTAGGTCATGACATTTGATGGCATTTTTTTCAACTTTGAGAAATTGAGTAAAGCCATAATTTTTGATGTGCAAACATCTATTCGCAGAGGGGGGTAAATTTCTATTTCACAATACATGTGAGCGTAAGAAAAAATCGATGTGACTTATGATTGTATTAGTGAAAAATTATTATATGTAGTAACCTGTTTGAAAATGCAAAATGAAAAAAAAAATGAAAAATAAGAAATGAAAACTGAAAAATAAAAAATGAAAAAGAAAAATGAGAAATGAAAAATGAAAAATAAAAAACAAAAAATGAGAAATAAAAAATAAAAAATTAAAAACGCAAAATGAAAAATCAAAAATACAAAATGAAAAATGAAAAACAACAAATGAAAAAGGAAAAATAAGAAATGAAAAATAAAAAATAAAAATATCTCTTCGGTTCAAGTAATTGGATATAGAAAATAAGCATAAACCAAATTTGAGAGCCATTGTTATTAATTTTTTTGGCTGCAGATATGAAAAAGTTCATGTCGGGTGTTATATTTTTTTGGGGACTAGGTCGAAAAATGGACCAATCCTGGCCATAATTGGTAAAGTCACTTATATTTTGAAAAAATATATTCAAACCAAATTTGAGAAAAATCTGTGCAATATTTTTGCTTTTTGATAGATTTAAGTGAAGATCGGGAGCAGCTGCCTAAGAGTTTTCCCATAGGGATTATTTTTGAACTACTTTTTAATGGATGTAATAAACGCATATAAACCCAATTTGACTAAGATCTATATGACAATTTGGATCTTATGGCAATTTATGTCGATTTCATAGGGGTCATTTGTATGGGGGCTAGGTCAATTTCAATAGCGTTCATTCTATGACCGATAAAAGCCTATATACTAAACTTCATCAAAATATATTCATATTTGCGACCTGCAGTTTGATTACAAGGTTTACATGGACACACAGACGGACGGACGGACGGACAACGTTTAATCGAATCAGATAGTGATTCTGATTCGATCGGTATAATAAAAGATGGGTCTAGGTCAAATATTTTGGGTAGTTACAAACAGCAGTACAAAGTCATTATACCCAAAAAAACATATTCGTATAGGGTATAAATACAAAATGAAAAATGAAAAATGGAAAATAAAAAAAAAGAAAAAATTAAAAAGAAAAATAAGAAATGAAAAATGAAAAATAAAAAATAAAAAATGAAAAAGGAAAAAAAGAAATGAATAATGAAAAATAAAAAATGATAAATAACAAGTAAGAAAATTATAGTCGGTCTAGACCGACTATATGATACCCTATACCATGCGTTTAGAGACCCTATCTCTCAGACCCAACTAACTGGATATAGAAAATAAGCAAAAACCAAATTTGACTGGGATTTTTATTAATTTTTTTGGCTGCAGATATGAAAAAGTTCATATCGGATGCTATATCTATATGGAGACTAGGTCCAAAAATGGACCGATCCTGATCATGTTTGGAAAAATCTCTTGTATTTTGCAAAAATATATACAAACCAAATCTGAGAAGAATCAGTGCAATATTTTTGTTTTTTAATAGATTTAAGTGAAGATCGGGAAGCAGCCCTATATGGCGCCAAAGGGATCATTTTTGGACTACTCATTAATGGATGTAATGAACGCATATAAACCCAATTTGAGTAAGATCTATATGACAATTTGGATCTTATGGCAATTTATGTCGATTTCATAGGGGTAATTTGTATGGAGGCTAGGTCTGAACATGGACCGATTCTCACCAATTTCAATAGCGTTCATCCCATGGCCGATAAAAGCTTATATACCAAATTTCATCAAAATATATTCATATTTGCGACCTGCAGTTTGATTACAAGCTTTACATGGACACACAGACGGACGGACGGACGGACGGACATTGTTAAATCAACTCAAAAAATGATTCTGATTCGATCGGTATAATTAAAGATGGGTCTAGGTCAAATATTTTTGGTTGTTACAAACAGCAGCACAAAGTCATTATACCCAAACCACATAGTGGTATAGGGTATAAAAATGAAAAATAAAAAATAAAAATGAAAAATTAATGATTAAAATTAAAAAATGAAAAATAAGAAACGAAAAATAAAAAATGAGAAGTAAAAATGAAAAATAAAAAAATTAAAAATAAAAAATTAAAAATTAAAAACGCAAAATGAAAAATGAAAAATACAAAATGAAAAATAAAAAACGAAAAATAAAAAATGAAAAAAAAAATGTAAAACAAAAAATAATAAATAAAAATTAAAATTAAAAAATTAAAAATAAAAAATAAAAAATGAAATATGAAAAATAAAAATAAAAATAAAAATGAAAAAATGAAAAAATGAAAAATAAAAAACAAAAATTGAAAATTAAAAAGTGAAAAATAAAAAATGAAAAATAAAAAAAAAAATTAAAAATAAAAATTAAAAAATTAAAAATGGCATATGAAAAATAAAAAATTAAAAATTAAAAACGCAAAATGCAAAACGAAAAATACAAAATGAAAAATACAAAATGAAAAATGAAAAATGAAAAAAAAGAATAATAAAAAATAAAAATTAAATTTAAAAATAAAAAATTAAAAAAAAAATTAAAAATAAAAAATTAAAAATAAGAATAAAAATGAAAAAATGACAAATGAAAAATAAAAACTAAAAAATTAAAAATGGAAAATGAAAAATGAAAAATAAAAAATAAAAACTAAAAAATGAAAAATTAAAAATAAAAAATTAAAAATAAAAAATTAAAAATGATAATAAAAATAAAAAATTAAAAATGAAAAAATGACAAATGAAAAATAAAAAATGAAAAATGAAAAACGAAAGACTAAAAATTAAAAATAAAAAACGAAACATTAAAAATTAACTGGTTGAAATAATAAATAATAATAATTATTTTTATAACAGCAGAGCTCCTGTAGTTGATTGCTGTAAATGATACATTGATAACGCTTTCTGTTTGATTTGAAAAAAGTGCCATAAAAAATCTTTAATTACTAGATGAAAAATAAAAAATGAAAAAGGAAAAAAAGAAATGAAAAATGAAAAATAAAAAATGATAAATAAAAATGAAAAATAAAAAATAAAAATGAAAAATTAATGATTAAAATTAAAAAATGAAAAATAAGAAACGAAAAATAAAAAATGAGAAGTAAAAATGAAAAATAAAAAAATTAAAAATAAAAAATTAAAAATTAAAAACGCAAAATGAAAAATGAAAAATACAAAATGAAAAATAAAAAATTAAAAAAAAAATGTAAAACAAAAAATAATAAATAAAAATTAAAATTAAAAAATTAAAAATAAAAAATAAAAAACGAAATATGAAAAATAAAAATAAAAATGAAAAAATTAAAAATAAAAAACAAAAAATGAAAATTAAAAAGTGAAAAATAAAAAATGAAAAATAAAAAAAAATGAAAAATAAAAATTAAAAAATTAAAAATGGCATATGAAAAATAAAAAATTAAAAATTAAAAACGCAAAATGGAAAACGAAAAATACAAAATGAAAAATACAAAATGAAAAATGAAAAAAAAAGAATAATAAAAAATAAAAATTAAAATTAAAAATAAAAAATGAAAAATAAAAAATGAAAAAAAAAATTAAAAATAAAAAATTAAAAATAAGAATAAAAATGAAAAAATGACAAATAAAAAATAAAAACTAAAAAATGAAAAATGGAAAATGAAAAATAAAAAATAAAAACTAAAAAATGAAAAATTAAAAATAAAAAATTAAAAATAAAAAATTAAAAATGAAAATAAAAATAAAAAATTAAAAATGAAAAAATGACAAATGAAAAATAAAAAATGAAAAATGAAAGACTAAAAATTAAATATTAAAAATAAAAAACGAAACATTAAAAATTAACTGGTTGAAATAATAAATAATAATAATTATTTTTATAACAGCAGAGCTCCTGTAGTTGATTGCTGTAAATGATACATTGATAACGCTTTCTGTTTGATTTGAAAAAAGTGCCATAAAAAATCTTTAATTACTAGATGAAAAATAAAAAATAAAAAATGAAAAAGGAAAAAAAGAAATGAAAAATAAAAAATAAAAAATGATAAATAAAAATGAAAAATAAAAATTAAAAATTAATGATTAAAATTAAAAAATGAAAAATAAGAAACGAAAAATAAAAAATGAGAAGTAAAAATGAAAAATAAAAAAATTAAAAATAAAAAATTAAAAATTAAAAACGCAAAATGAAAAATGAAAAATACAAAATGAAAAATAAAAAATGAAAAATAAAAAATGAAAAAAAAAATGTAAAACAAAAAATAATAAATAAAAATTAAAATTAAAAAATTAAAAAATTAAAAATAAAAAATAAAAAACGAAATATGAAATATTAAAAATAAAAATAAAAATGAAAAAATGAAAAATAAAAAACAAAAAATGAAAATTAAAAAGTGAAAAATAAAAAATGAAAAATAAAAAAAAAATGAAAAATAAAAATTAAAAAATTAAAAATGGCATATGAAAAATAAAAAATCAAAAATTAAAAACGCAAAATGGAAACCGAAAAATACAAAATGAAAAATACAAAGTGAAAAATGAAAAATGAAAAAAAAAAAGAATAATAAAAAATAAAAATTAAAATTAAAAATAAAAAATGAAAAATAAAAAATGAAAAATGAAAAAAAATATTAAAAATAAAAAATGAAAAATAAGAATAAAAATGAAAAAAATGACAAATGAAAAATAAAAAATGAAAATTGGAAAATGAAAAATGAAAAATAAAAAATAAAAACTAAGAAATGAAAAATGAAAAATAAAAAATGAAAAATAAAAAATTAAAAATTAAAATAAAAATAAAAAATTAAAAATGAAAAAATGACAAATGAAAAATAAAAAATGAAAAATGAAAGACTAAAAATTAAAAATTAAAAATAAAAAACGAAACATTAAAAATTAACCGGTTGAAATAATAAATAATAATAATTATTTTTATAACAGCAGAGCTCCTGTAGTTGATTGCTGTAAGTGATACATTGATAACGCTTTCTGTTTGATTTGAAAAAAGTGCCATAAAAAAATCTTTAATTACTAGATGTTTACACAGCTCTCCTGTGATCGGACTCACATGGTTTTTTTTTTTTTTTTTTGTCTCTATACATGTAAGGACTCAAATAGGAAGTATTGTTTTATTTCAACGTTGTTAACCTCAGAAAGAGGAGTGTTTTTTTTTTCTTGTTTTGTTAAGGAATACGTTAAGCGTCTGAAAAATTGTCAAATGTTATGGCTTCCAATAGCTAATGCTTCGAATAATGCATTATTTTAGTTTTAATTGAAATAAAACCATATATAAAAGAAAAATTCGCCTAATGAAGAATAGCTAAAAGAAAAAAAATTAAAAAATGATCCAAAAAAACTCTCCATACGAATTTCTCTCAAATGAAAAAATGAGAAATGGCCAGAGTTCAGAAAAAAACATACAATGAATAAAAAACTCGTACATATGTGTAAACAAACATAGCTTAGACCAACAAACACATATTTTTATTTTCAAATCAATTATGTGTGTTTCGAAATTTTGTACGGTGCCCAACACAATCATGACTGTATTTCGTTTTAATATTTCGTTATGTACACGATCATGTTTCTATCACGCATTTTTTGTTTCGAGCATACATAAAGCACACAGATTCGAGTGAAATTGGTGAGAATTGGTCCATGTTCAGACCTAGCCCCCATACAAATGAGCCCTTAAAATCAACAAAAATTGCCATAAGATCCAAAATCCAATAAATCGTAGCCAAATTGGGTTTGTTTGTATTTATTACATCCATTAATCCATTAATCAATAGTCCAAAAATTATCCCTATTATATATATAATATATATAAGTAAGCTTTTACTCGTAGTCATAGGCCCCATATAGAGTTGCTTCCCGATCTCCACTTAAATCTATCAAAAAACAAAAATATTGCAATGATTCTTCTCAAATATTTTTGCAAAATACAAGAAACTTTACCAAACACGGTCAGGATCGGTCCATTTTGGGGCCTAGTCCCCATATAGAAGCATCCGATATGAACTTTTTCATATCTGCAGCCAAAAAAATTAATAAAAATCCCACTCAAATTTGGTTTGTGCTTATTTTCTATATCAAGTTAGTTGGTCTAGACCGACTATAATTTTCTTACTTGTTCATTATGAAAAGTTAGAAATGAAAAATGACCCATAATTTTTCGGCCTTTTTCCGTTTTTTTTTTTTTTTTTAGTTTTAGTAAATTGTAGTCAAATCCATTAAAATTGCTGTAAAATAATTTTTATTTTGTTTTTGATCTTCACATCTACATATCTAATAACAGTTAAATATTGACTGTAGATATATTTTTTAACGTAATCTTATAAATACTTAGTATACAGTTAAAAAAATTATTGAAGAGTGTCTTGTATAACTGGATGGGCAGTGAAAACAGCTCAATCCTTTCACCAAACTGGTGGCTTGTATTTTTAAAGGACTGGGTGTACCTTGAGCTGCATTCGAAAAATTTTAACAAAAAGTCGCAAAATTAAATTTTTTTTTTTTTTTTTTGGCAATTTTTCATTTTTTCGGGCCATTTTCCATTAGGACATTTTTAATTTTTTTCTTTGGCGATTTTCTAGATCCCGTAGTTGCATCGCGTTCGGCGGGTATTCCCAATGCGACCTTCCTGTTACTTTGTTGTTTTTTTTCTCACTTAAGTAAATAAAATACTGACAGCTTTGCTTAAAAGCTGAAAGATTGGTTGTAAAATTTTGGTTCTTAATATACCAATATTGAATAAAAATTATCTTCTTTTAAGCTCCATAAATGAAGTTATAATTCAGATACCTTATATATAAAACTGGAGTTGTGTATGTTTAAGTGTCTGTTGGTTTGTTTGTGGTTTATAGGAGACTACACTACTGGACCGATCTTCCTCCTATCCGGAAGAAACAATAGGCTATATTTTTTTTGATTTTTCAAGTGGGCGTGGCACCTCCCATACAAAGTGAATTTTTAACATCTAATTTTAACATATAATATCTGGATTACTACTACAGCAAGAGCTCTTAAACTGTATACATATACATATTTAAATAATTTGAAGACTTGCGGAAAAAATGGGCGTGATCGGACCAATGGGCGTGGTACCCACCATACAGAGTAAATATTAAATGTCGTATATATAGAGTACTGCAATAGATAGTCTTGAGACTTTGTGTGAGTTCCTAAGTTATCAACGTTAGTATTCGAAAAAAAAAATGGGCGGTATCCGATCAGAGGGCGTGGTACCTCCCATACAAAGTAAGTTATATAATGTCATATATATGAAGTACTATAATAATGAAAGTCTAGCGACCTTTTTTGAGTTCATAAGTTATTAATTTGAGTAGTTGCCCAAAAAATGGGCGGAATCAGACTAATGGGCGTGGCACCTCCTATATAAAACAATAGTTTTCTACAAAACGTATTGCCTGCTTTTTATTTCGTTAGGAGGGGTGTATCGAAGAGCATCGGTTTACTGCTAGTAGAAAATAAAATATTTGACTTTAAAACACCATTATTGACATAAAATATCTCCCCTTTTTTTATCATAATTGAGGTTAAACTATAGACCCTAAAATAATTATTATGAGATTAATTTATATTGAGGGTAAAGCAGTCAACCAAGAAACCAATATTTTATATTTTCGAATAAACTGTCAGACCAGTTTTTTGTGTCGGTTAAACGGGTTTTCCATGAAATAACTTTTAAAAATTTTTGCACAAATCATCAATTTTTTTTAACTTCTTTAATTTATAATTATATTAATAATCATTATTAACTTTTCTCAAAGTTATGCACGCTTCATGTTACAACAATTATTTACATACCCAATGAACACATAGTCGCCACCAATGCTATCATCTTAATTCTGTGTGCCAAAGAGGATCTTTCCATTTCCGTATGCTGTTGTGGTAAGGCCTGCTCAACATGTTGCCATTGCTGCATTAAAGCAGGCCACTTGCGAGACATATTAAAAAAAGTACAAGCAATCGAAAAAATCGATGAAAAAAAAATAATTCCCTCTAATAAAAAGCAACAGATACGATGGAGATATGGAAAAAGAAAGAAAAAAGCAAAAAAAAAAATTATTATAATAGAAAAAGCAAACTATGAATAACATTAAATTAAACCTCACCCACTGTATCAAAATTGAAACTATGACGTGATGAGTGGGCTATGGTAAAACCGGCAGATATACCGAAACATACAATTACCACAAGAGAATACCAAGTACGTGCGAAACACCAAGAAAACTGCAAATCATACGAAGATTTGGAGCAAATGCCCGAAAGAGGCATTATTGAAAATATTTGTGCTAAAACAAGAACTAATAAAGTAAACAACAAAAAGCAAAAAATATTAAATTAATAACAAAAGTTGTGATGAATTTTAAAGCACCTGGTCGTATGGCTTCCTGAAAGGAACCTACATGAAGATAATCCCTTTTGTCACCTTTACGTAGCAGCACATGTTTTACTAGAAACAAAAATAAGGACAATTATTATAGATATGAAAGGAAAACTAGTAATGATGGGATAGATGAACTGGTTTTGAAAAAAAAGAACGAATCAGAAGAATCTTGACCTTGAATTTTTTCAAAATAAATTTGAAGAATTTCGAAATCTTGAATCGATAATTATGTCTTTAAATATACTCCCCATTATAGGAGACTTTTCAGTATCAGAGATGCAGAACAAAATTTTTCCAAATGGATTTGTGTGAGAGAATACGTGTTTTTATTAAATAAAATTTGCATTCGCGAGGAAATCTTATACAGAAAAATTTCGCTATGGAACATTTTCAAGGGGAGAGATATTCCAAATCAATGTGAAAGTACCAGGCCAGTAGAGTAAAACCTCTAGAGATTTTGTCGTTCTCAAACGAAACTTTTGTCAAATTCTTTTCTCATCTTAAAGTTTGTTTGCTTAGATTTTCAGCTATAACTTAAGAACCATTTATGATTTCTCATTCCATTCTTCAGCAAAATTGTAGCATAGACTTATATAAATAATCTATAATATTAATAGGCTAGGCGATTTCTTGTGACCGATGTTTTGTTCTACCGTTTTATCCCGATTATGACTAAACGTATATTATTTGAAAGGTATTCCTTTTTAGCCATTTTGCAGATATACAGATTTTTAAATTTTTTCCTTTATTTTGAGTAAATTGCATTTAAAGTTGCTACTAACCCATACATAAAATTATACAGTGCTATGTGTGTGCTTATTAAATTTGTTAATGTGTTTGTAATAAAAATGAGTTTGTTTTTTGTGTTGATTTGTGAATTGACTAATTAATTAGCATACCTTTAGGGTCTTTATTTAATGAAAAAATAAAATTTCCTAGAATTTGCACTCGAATTTCGAGGGCTGGAATCTGCTAGTTTTTATTAATATATTCATGTTAAAAGTAGAATAAAAAATACTGCTGTAAGTTTGATTTAATACTGAGAACATCAATCATACGTATACATCTCTTCTACTCTTCTAATAAATAATAATCATACGCCCTGAATATTTTATGTTATTCAAAAAATGTATGTAACAAAACGGATACAATTAAAAAATATTTAGAAGTTTTCATTGTAAAAAATTGTTCCAACCTGACTTTCTTAAGCTATTTTGGAGAATAAAGTGAGAAATCTTCAATGGTTCTTGAGTTATAGTTGAAAAACTAAGCAAACAAACATAAAAAGAAAAAGAAAAAAAATACAAAAGGTTATAAAAACAAAGTTTGGCCTGGGAAAGCCAAATCTTTTGGAGGTTTTACTACACCGGCCTAGTACTTTCACCCTGATTTACCAGTTCTCACCGCCCCCCCCGTGTTAGATACTGGTATCAGAATCTCCAAATATAATTCTATGAAAAATATTTAGCAGAACCTGTTTATTATATCTGTGACTGTTTTTCTGTAGAAAAAATTTCAGATTCTTAGACTGCTTTTCTAAAAAAAAATTCTCTTTTTTTTTAACACAAGAATTCCTGAAATCTGGCAGTATATTTCTAGAGAAATATTCCCAGAATCTAAGATTTTTTTTCATAGAAAAGTTCTCTATATGTGAGACTATTTCTCTACAGAGAAATTTACAGAATGTGCGACTGTTTTCCAATAGAAAAATTCCTAAAATATGAGGCTATTTTATATAACAAAATTCCTAATATCTGGGTCAGTTTTTCTCAGAGTCTGAGATTGTTTTTTTATAGAAAAATTCTCAGAGTCTGCGAAAAAATTCTCGGATTCTGTTTTTCCATATAAATTTTATCAGAAACTTAAATTAATTTTGCATAGAATTTTTCTTAGAATCTGAGATTGATTTCCTATAGAATAATTCTTGGAATTCTATAGACAAATTATCGCCGTCTGAGACGATTTTTCTACAGAAAATTTTCAGAAACAAAAACTGTTTTTCTATAGAAAAATTCATAGAGTCCGAAACAGTTTTTCTGAGACGTTTTTTCTATAGAAAAATTTTCAGAAACTGAGATTGTTTTTCTATAGAAAAATTTTTAGAGTCCTAAACCATATTTCCGAGACGATTTTTCTATAGTTTTTTCACAAAAGTTCTTAGAAACTGTTTATAGAAAAGTTTTCAGAAACTGAAACTGTTTTTCTATAACAAAATTTTCAGAAACTGAAACTGTTTTTCTTTAGCAAAATTTTCAGAAACTGAGACTGCTTTTCTATAGGAAAATTTTCTGAAATTGAGATTGCTTCTCTATAGAAAAATTTTCAGAAGCTGAGATTACTTTTCTATAGGAAAATTTTCAGAAACTGAGACTGCTTTTCTATAGGAAAATTGTAAGAAACTTAAACTGTTTTTCTATAGACTGAGACAGTTTTTTTTTTCTGTAGTAAAATTCTCAGAAACTAAGACTTTTTTTCTATAAAAAATTGTCAGAGACTGAGACTTCTATTATATAGGAAAATTTTCAGAAACTGGGACTTTTTTCTATATAAAAAAATTCCAGAAACTAAAACTGTTCTTTATAAAAAAATTCTCAGAATCTGAGACTGTTTTTCTTAAGAAAATTCGCAGAAAATGAGACTGTTTCAATAAAAAATTCTTAGAAACTGAAGACGCTTTTCTAAACAAAAACTTTCAGAAACTGAAATTTTTTTCTATAAAAATATTTTCAGAAATTAAGATTGTTTTTCTAAAATAATTCTTAGAAACTAATACTGTTTTTCTATAGACGTTTTTCCTATAGAAAAATTTTCAGAAGCTGAAATTGTTTTTCTATAACAAAAATTTTCTGAAACTGTATATAGAAAAGTTCTGAGACACTGGGACTGTTTTTCTATAGCAAATTTTCATAAACTTAAACTATTTTTATAGAAAAATTCTCAGAAGCTTAGATTGCTTTTCTATAGGAAAATTTTCAGAAGCTGAAATTTT
Source organism: Cordilura impudica (assembly GCA_963682025.1). Taxonomy (NCBI): domain Eukaryota; kingdom Metazoa; phylum Arthropoda; class Insecta; order Diptera; family Scathophagidae; genus Cordilura; species Cordilura impudica. The sequence goes on along the minus strand of OY821519.1, from coordinate 28,533,116 downwards.
TTTCTATAGACTGACTGTTTTTCTGTAACAAAATTGTCAGAAACTGAGACTGCTTTTCTATAGGAAAATTTTCAGAAACTGAAACTGTTTTTCTATAGGCTGCGACATTTTTTTTTTTTTTCTGTAGTACAATTCTCAGAAACTAAGACTATTTTTCAATAAAAAATTGTCAGAAACTGAGACTGCTTTTCTATAGGAAAATTTTCAGAAACTAGGACTGTTTTCTATATAAAAAATTGTCAGAAACTGAAACTGTTTTATATAAAAAAAAAAAATTCTCAGAATCGGAGACTGTTTTTCTATAGAAACTTGCCAGAAACTGAGACTGTTTCTATGAAAAATTCTCAGAAACTGAAGACGCTTTTCTACATAAAAACTTTCAGAAACTGAAATTTTTTTCTAAAAAAATATTTTTAGAAATTAAGATTGTTTTTCTAAAATAATTCCTAGAAACTAATACTGTTTTTCTATAGACGTTTTTCCTATAGAAAAATTTTCAGAAGCTGAAATTGTTTTTCTATAACAAAAATTCTCTTAAACTGTTTATAGAAAAGTTCTGAGACACTGGGACTGTTTTTCTATAGCAAATTTTCATAAACTTAAACTATTTTTATAGAAAAATTCTCAGAAGCTTAGATTGTTTTTCTATAGGAAAATTTTCAGAAGCTGAAATTTTTTACTATAGACTGACTGTTTTCCTGTAACAAAATTCTCAGAAACTGAGACTACTTATCTATAGGAAAATTTTCAGAAACTGAAACTGTTTTTCTATACTGAGACATTTTTTTTCTGTAGTAAAATTTTCAGAAACTAAGACTATTTTTCAATAAAAAATTGTCAGAAACTGAGACCGCTATTCTATAGGAAAATTTTCAGAAAATGGGACTGTTTTTCTATATAAAAAATTGTCAGAAACTGAAACTGTTTTTTATAAAAAAAAAATCTCAGAATCGGAAACTGTTTTTCTATAGAAACTTGCCCGAAACTGAGACTGTTTCTATAAAAAATTCTTAGAAACTGAAGACGGTTTTCTATATAAAAACTTGCAGAAACTGAAATTTTTTTCTATAAAAATATTTTCAGAAATTAAGATCGTTTTTCTAAAATAATTCTTAGAAACTGACACATTTTCCCTATAGAAAATTTATTATATTCTGAGAACGTTTAGCTAAAAAAATTTTTTACAGTCTGAAACTTTTTCAATAGAATAAATCTTAGTATGATAGAGACTGTTTGTTGAAACAATGAAAAATTTTTGGGCTTGAATTCTCGGTTGACAAAAATGAAGGGCAAAATCTTGAAACTCATAATACAGCACACAGATAAATAATATCGACATCAAGAGTCACTATTTCTTTTTCTCTCAAAAACCAGTCAAGCAAACAAAAATTCAAAAATTGAGTTATGGGGCGATTACTGTTTTTAAAGGTAAATGCAGCGATTAATGCAAAAATAATTAAAATTTTGCCCCCATGTGATGGTGAAGCAAAGTCGCGACATCTTTGTTTAATGGAAAAAGAAGTCAAGTGACAGCGCTTAACTGGTTTCTGCTCTAAACGGCGGGATTTTTAACGTAGCTCTATGTGAATGATTTGGCAACCCATTGACACATTATTCACACCACATTCACATTCAGCATCACCAGATCCTTGTAAAAAAAATTCTGGCACAGGGATTTTCCTAAAAATTCACACAATAAATCTCTAACATGCATTTAACAAAACCTTAAATTAGCAGATCCATTTTTAAAGTTTGTTTAAGAAAATTTGTTAAAGCTTGAAAAAGAAGTTTTCAAATTTTATCAAAAAAATAGCCATTTCCGGTATCAATGCGCAATAGATTAACAACATGGTAATAAAACAATATTTAATATATGAGTACTTATAAGTATAGAGACCAAAAAAAATTATGGCTTTAATCAATTTCTTAAAGTTGATAAAACTGTTGTCAAATTTCATAACCTAGTGTTTTTCGGCACAAAAGTGGTCTGGGGCATTTGCTATTTCTTAGCGAGATTTTATTCGATTTTGCAGTTATATAGCTTTTAGAAAAGATAATTTAATACTGATCCCGATTCATGTAACAATTTGTCGGAAAAGTTAATCCATAGAACGAAATTTTCGTAAAATCTGAAAGAAAGTCATATTTTCCCCATATAAACACACTTGAAATATTCAATCGATTTCCGACGCGACTATTCTTTATTCGATTGTGCCCAAAATCGCCAATTAAAAATATCCATATAACGTAGGAGCACGCTAATGTACACGGATAATCAACATTTACTTTGCTAAAAGCCCATTCTCCTCCTACTTTACATACAGAGATTGCATATCCTTCAGGAAAGATGTATAAAAAACAGAATATTTTATGGTTTATTTACTCTGCGTAATACTAGGCCCTAATCAAATTGTTCATGAATGTTATAGGTACCAATAAATGTGAAAAAAAATAAAAGATTTACAAGAACTAAAACCCTACTGGGTTGAATACAAGGAGGTTTATAACAATATTTTTCAATGGCCCACAACGGAAGCCGAATACACTGTAGAGCGAGTATATGTGGACGGCTAGTCATTCCAGAAAAAATATGTACGAGTATCTCGATGGCTTAATATAGAAAGCTCGTATCTCGTTTTTTTTTCAAAATCGAGTTTATTACATATTCTGGTAGACAAAACTCAAATAACCTCCCTTAAAAACTCAATATCCTATGTTGACGAATAACGGATTTACAGTAATTAAAAAAAGCCCTAACTCATTTCAAAAATTGCTTGAAAGAAAAAGCCCTAACTCATTTAAAGTTGAATGCATATTTTTTGGTTTATATTAAAACAAACAACTTTTCTAAAAGTATTTTTTATAAAGTTGCATAGGTCAATGCTTTTCTAATGTTTGTGTTTTTCGTAAGTGAAAAATACAATGAAAGCCATATACGAAAAATTATTATTATTATGTACATATGTAGTATGTTGTTGTATGGTGATATATGGAAAATTTTTTGTTGTTAGTTTTGGCTTTCACTTCTGATGTATTTGTTTTTAAATAAAAAGGGACTTTCCCGGATTTTTTGTACATGAAAGTAGTTTTTGTCTATCAGGCAGAATTTTTGTACATGAAAGTAGTTTTTGTGTATCACTCCATAATTAAGATTGGAAAAAGTTTCTTTACATAAAAAATTTAAATAAAACAAGTAAGAGTGTTAAATTCGGCTGTGCCGAATCTTTGATACCCTCCACCTCGGTTTGAGTCTTGATAATAAATGTAAATGAAAATGTAAACAATTTGTTAAACTTAATACCAAATTATTTCAGCAAATTCTTTGGGTTGGTTTTCGTCTTTTCTATTATTTCGGTGTTTGATTTTTGATCATCGTGGTTGCTGTTCGGCATGCATTTAGGTTATATACCTATATGCATGCGTTTCCGGTTATATGACATAACTTCTCGTTTAATTTAGTTTTTGCTAATTAAATAGCTCGCCCTAACCTCCATTGCAAAGGTAATGATTATGTGGGGTGGCTATATGCATTAAATCGTGCTGATTGGAGATGGCTGTATAGTTTCTTTCATTACGGACATATAGGTCGGATGGAGTAACAAAATAATAACTAAAAAACTCTCTCAACTTTTTTTATTAAAATATTGCCATATTTGGAAAACATAGAGAATAAATTTATAATAATAAATAATTAGATTAGGGATGCCAAACGCAAAAACCAAATATCGCAAAAATTTTAAATAAAATAATTTGTTATCTTTATTTTCTGAAGAACTTCAAATATTCATCCAAAAAAAATTGTGAGAATTTATATATAAATAACATTCTCATCAAATTGGTTTATTTATGTAACAATTTTTATGTTCGCAATTCTTAAATATCATTTGAGGTTTTCTAAAATTCATTGAATTTAAATTAATGTTTTCTGTAGCCCGATTCTGTAAATTTCAACGATCCGACAATGGCAAATTATTCTAGATTAAGTGATTCACTAGGTACATGCATCTTAACGACAGTCGACAAATCTATTTTTCTATTTATTTAAATTGTAAACGAATGGCATCTCTGTCAAAATAAGCGAAAAACACAAAGAAGAATAGAAAAAACAAATTACTTCGTGTTTGACAGGATGATTTTATGTTTATGTTTATTATCTTTATTTATTTTACTAATATTTCTGTTTATTTATTTGAAAATGAAATAATGAATTGAATATGCTATTTAATTTTTTTATTTATATAAAAAAGTTTTTTGATAGAAGCAAAATATTTTCACTATTTCATGATTTTTATTTATGTATGACGACATTTCAACCTAAAAATTTAAGTTTTTATCGATTGGTTGTCGTTTAGATAACAACAACAGCTGACTTTAACAATAGCGAATATCGTTTAAAAATTTTACTGATAATTTTGCTTTTCTTTTTTTTAACGATTCGATTATCGCTAAAAGAAATTACTGAAAAGCTATTAATTTCTCCTGAATGCCAATATATTTTTTTTTAATGTAAACATTTTTTAAATGTAAACATATTTGGTGTTTTTTTTTTGGAATTTGATGCAATTGATGTCTTCTATATTTAAAATTATTATTTCCGACGTTTTGATATGATTTTCTGAAATTCAGTTAATATTTTATAATTTATAATTGGAAATTTTAATTCCAGTTTTTAGAACTGATATTTTCTAAAATTTGAATGGAAAATTTAAAAAGTGCAATTTTGTATTTATGTGAATAATAATGCTTCAGTAATTATAAACAATTTTTAAAAATTAGATGTAATCGCAATCAGATATTTTGTAGGTAAAGCAGAATAATAATTCTATATAACTATGTAGAACTTTTTTGAAAGCAAAAAAACTCATTGATAACTCGGTAACTCTATTTTGTAAAGACAACAAAAAGTTAATATGCCAAACTTATGTTCATATTTGTAAAAGAATAATGAAAAAACGTATGAAATAAAAGACCAGCCCGTGTATACTCAACATTGTTATGTATAATATCTATTTGAAGATATTGACATTCATGTTAAAATAGAAATAACTATTGCAAAGCTAATTAGAACAAAAATTGTGGCTCCATCTACTGTGGCATAGTCACGCTGAGCAAAATGAAGTGACACTCTGTTAATGCAAAAGAAATGTATTTTCCCCACAACAAAATATTGCAGAATTTTATGTAAATAAAATAATATACCGATTTATTTCTAACATGCAGTTATTATGGATATACATATATAATATATGTATATTATTTGTATTACTTAATATGTTTATATAAATTTATAAATAAATTTATACATAAAATTTTTTTTTTGCTATATTTACATTGTTTTTTTTTTTATTAACAACTAGGTATTTTAGCATTATTTGCTTTAGATATTGGTGAATTTTTACTCCCTTTATATTAACTCGTAGTGTCTGCTTGTCGAAAAAATTTTGGATCGATTTTAACCAATTTCCCGTGAGCCATTCGATCTGAAATTTTGCAGGCAGGCTCGTGGTAATAATAGAAATGATCTAACAAATTTTTAGAGTGATGCCAAAACAATGGAAACTTTTAAATTTTTCTACCAGAGTTAATAAAAATATGTACAAAGGGTTAGTTTTTATTATATTATTACCACAACGACCACAAAAACAACAAGTCCAGCTATGACAACAACACAACATTTAGAATAACAACAAGAACAATATAGAAACATCATATTTTTCATTTTTTTTTTTTTACTTTTTCAGAGATTTCCCTGGACGTGTTCCACCGATTTTAATGATTTTTGAAATTGAAATCTTCCCATGAATTTGGTGAATCATTCTCACTAAAAGTGATCACTGTAGCTGCACTATTCAAGGCGTGATCGTGACAAGAACAACATAGAAAATTATATTTTTTCAAGACTTTTTTTAGTTCTTCATTCAAATCTCGGGCCCTAAACGACCGAATTGGACGATTTTAAATAGCAAACTTTTCAGGATGTTAATGAATTATTTTTTATGTCAACGAGCACCCTAGCTGGCCGACTGATGCCGTCATCGTGATTTCCACAGACGGACAGACGGACGGAGGGACATCGCTATATCAACTCCGGTTGTTATAAGGATCACAAATATATATATTTTATGGAGTCCAAAATTTTTTTCTAATTATTACAAACGGAATGACAAACTTATATATACCCTCTGCACACTGGAGTGGAGGGTATAAAAAAGAATGGAAAGTGAACAGTATTTGGGTATATCAAAAAAAAAGCCTTCTTGGCAACTTGGAGAGTCTTGTTTATCACAATATTGCCAAAAAAGTGCATTAAGAAATTGTTCAAAATTTACAGAGGCTATTCGAAATGAAATTTTTAACTTGTTCTGGAATATGTCCTGTGAGCAAAAGCGGATGTATGTTACTGGTCTTACAAAAATTTCTGAGAAAAAAAAGAAATTGCACTGAAAATTCAAGACGAAATCACACAATAACATATTTTTTGAGACATACTCAAGCCGATTGCAGGTGTGCCGCAAAATGTTTCATTCAACTCTAGGACTTAATGAAAAAATGGTTCTAAATTGGATTAATAATGGTGGTAAACATGGTTCACAAGACAGTCCCAATTCATCTTTAAATTTGCGCAAGTCTGCTACACGATCCTCAACGACGGTCCTTTATACAAAAATGGCTAGCGGAGTTACCAAAAATGGAGTCACATTATTGTCGAAAAGGTACCAAAAAATTATATTTCCAAGCTAATTTTTCTACATATCAGGAGATTTACAAGCTTTATGTGATTGTGAATCGAAAAAGGAAAATAACGGCATGAAATTATCATATCCAATTTTTGCAGAATTAATAAAGGAGTCGAGCTATTCGATTTTTAAACCAAAGAAAGATCAATACAATTTGTGCGTATCACATAAAAATAGTAATGTGTCAGACGACGATTATGGAAAACATAGAGGATGAATTTCATTTAAAAAGCAAGATAAAACTGAAATTTTGAACCCGACCACCTCAGATACCGATGAAATTTTGTTCATAGCTAAATTTTATCAATACAAACAAACCCTCATTTTTAGAAATGCCTGTTTTTCGATTTTTTGGGCGTGGCACAGTGGGAAAGTTTTCGAAAAAACGCGAAAATGGTCGAAAAGTGCTCCATTTAAAATGCAATACTCAGAATCGGCTGAACCAATTTTCATGATCTTGGTATCATTAAAAAGATATTTTAACAGGCTTTATGACACGTTTGAAAAAAAAATAAAAATACACTGTAAAAAATTTTATAACAAAAAGAAAATTTTAAATAACGAAAAAACCAAAAAGATCAAGGGTTTTTTTACAGTGTATTATTTTTTTAGAAAGGTTTATCCTTCACCTATACCATATCCAAAAAGTAAAATGGGTTCTTTTTTAGTTTTATTTATATAATTTCTTAAGTAGTGTCACTTCTAGTAATTGCCCTTATATTTTATATTTACAGGTAAAATAACACAGTACAACACATGATTTGCCAACTCAATTCGCTTTTATTCGCAATTGAGTAAAGGTATGTATTTCAAAAATTTACTCTACATATGCACAACATTCTTCGGAAAAACCCTCGATCATATTTTGTATGATTCTCAGAATTAACAAAACGGAATAAACAAAGGGTTATTTAATTTTTATGATTGCATAAGCAAAGTGATTTTTAATTACTTGTGTTTTTCAGTTGGCTACCTGTATGACTTTTTTACAGAAATTCAACCCACATTTAAGGGTGGTCATTATTCGGAAAATTTAAAACTCACACATGGTGAAACAGGTATATAGCCACCGTAAAAAAATATGCACCCATTTATAAGTACCTGTAAGTAAACTAGTGAACAATACACAGTATAAATAGGAGTGCATTGATCGATTTTACTCATTCAACAAGTGTCGACGAACGCGAAAATTACAAGTCCATATTTTAAAAGTGCAACGTACCGAAATTCATAATTATAAACAGTTTCGAGAAGCCAAGATATCCCATTACAATTTTTACGCATATATTTAAAAAATTTGAGTGAATATGAATTCAAACAATAAGTACAGATGCATAAAAATATTTAATAAGTGTTGCGCTTCGCTTCGTAAAATAAGTGAGAACGAGGCTGCAAATATAATTGAGTATTTTCCAGCTGTCGCCAACATTCATTGTAGCCGTATTTGCGAAACTTGCCGGAATACACTGAGAAAACGCGCAGTCGTAATGAATCCAACGTGGATCAGATTGAAGTCTCAAATTATATACCAATAACGCCCAGCGATGAAATTAGCGAAGAATTGAATGAACTTCCAACTTGTACCAGCCGTAATGCAAACATCGAAAGCAACGAACTCATTGAAAATATAAATGATCACATTATTCCTCATCTACCAAACCAAATGACGCCTCTTAAAAGGAAATATATCAAACGAGATGCATACAGAAATAGAAAATCAGTGCAAATTTTGGAAAATATAGCAGATTCACTTGGAGCTGATCCATTATCTGATTTGTCAGCGCAACTTGAAAACGTCAAAGCCATTTACGAAGAAATTTTGCAAAACATCAAATATCAAATAGAGAACAGCTCAAATCTTTTGGAAAAGCAAAAACTTTTATCTCTCTTACCAATCAATATGAGTCACGCAGAAATTAAAGATCGTTTTGGGGATGATATATCTCACGATTGTATCAAAAAAAGTAAAGATATCCAAAGGAATAAAACGAAGTTTGCAGATATCAATCTTTTAAAAATGAGCAGACGTAGTTTACCAACCGAAACTCTAAGCACAGTCAAATTATTTTATGAAGATGATGAAATTAGCCGAATGATGCCAGGATCGCAAGATTCAATTACTATTAAATAAGGAAACTTACGTGAAAAAGTTCAAAAAAGACTGATGTTATCTTCACTACGCGAATGTTACTACGAATTTAAAAAAAAACATCCCTTGGCCAAAGTTGGTTTTACAAAATTTACAATGTTAAGGCCAAAAAATTGTATGAAACTTGGAGTTGGAAACAAGCAAAATATCTGTGTATGCACATTGCATAAGAATATGAAATTGATGTTTGAAAAAAGTCGCTTAAAATCATTTTGTTTTGAAGGAGAATGCACATTTACCGACTACAAAGATGTTCTCAAATTCGTTGATTGTAATGGTGACATACAAAAAAGCGAGTGTGCGTTTCAATGTGAGGTCACTGCTTCAAAAATTTAAATAATCTAAAAACGCATATGCTAAAACATTTTGAAAATAACCAAACTGATGAAATAATGTACAAAAAGTGGAATACAACGATTAGATGTATTCTGGAAACGGTAACCACCAACCGAGAATCATTTGGCAAATAATATAAACAATTGTTGATGGTTTTTTATTTGTAAACATTTAAAAAATGTTAGAATTGTTGAACTATTTTGTAAATGTGTAAGAATGTGAGCTGATATTATCGCTGTTATTTGAATTATTTCAAAAACTTTCGGTATGTATTACTAGAAGTGACACTACTTAAAAAATTATATTAAAAAAAACTAAAAAAGAACCCATTTTACTTTTTGGATATGGTATAGGTGAAGGATAAGCTTTTCTAAAAAAATAATACACTGTAAAAAATCCCTTGATCTTTTTGGTTTTTTCGTTATTTAAAATTTTCTTTTTGTTATAAAATTTTTTACAGTGTATTTTTATTTTTTTTTTCAAACGTGTCATAAAGCGCGTTAAAATATCTTTTTAATGATATAAGGATCATGGAAATCGCTTCAGCCGATTTTGAGTTATTGCATTTTAAATGGAGCACTTTTCGACCATTTTCGCGTTTTTTCGAAAACTTTCCCACTGTGCCACGCCCAAAAAAATGCAAAACAACCATTTCTAAAAATGAGGGTTTGTTTGCATTGATCAAATTTAGCTATGAACAAAATTTCATCGATATCTGAGGGGGTCGGGTTCAATGCATCTCGATTTTTACATGAAATTCATCAGAGGTGAAATAGAAAAAATGCGCGAAGAAAAACAGAATGACATCAAAAATGCTCAATTCGGGCTATGTGCAGTTTTTTGCATGGATGTGCGAGCTGTTAAATTAGTGCCTCAATTACAGGCAAGTGCTGCATATTTTTTTTTTTTTAAATCGTTTATTTATTCACAATATTGAAGCAAAACTTAAACTATAATAAACACTAGTTCTCAATAATAGTTTTATATACTTACATATATACAAAGTCCCTTATACGGGCTCTCTAGTATTATTAATATGATAAGTTTGGTTTTACAAAAAATAAATATTTTATGTACTTCAAATGAAGAAGATATGTTTAATTTTTTAATTTGTAATGAAAATATTGAAAAAAAAAAAACATTACTTATATGTAACCAAAAAAATTAAAACTAAAGTCTAAAGGTTAAAAAGGCGAGGAATTGCAAAATTTTTACTGATGCAACCACCAGAATTTGGTTTTAGATCTGTGCAAAATGTAAAGTTCCCTATTAGCAATACTTTCATCATATCTAAAAGTATTCGGTGTTGTACTAAAGCAATTGACTGCTTTAATATTTGCCCGGCTAAAATGATGATACAAGACTGGAATGCCATTTTCATTTTGTATTAAATTTATTTTATCTAGATATAAAAAGGCCTCCGGTGGGACGAACTCTTTTTGTAATGTTTCAGATATATATTCTTCATTTGAAAAGTACGGAGCCATTATTAAATTATTTTCTGAACATGCTGTGCATCTCAAAATATTATATCTTATTAAATTAATTATATAATTATCAATTCTTATTATACCTGATTCATTATATAACTTTTTATTCGACACATATTTTAAAAAATTACTTTCTGGAGATCTAAATAACGAAGTGCAAGACATTAAACATTTTCTTACGAATACCCGAATTTTTTCCATATAAGATGGTGAAATATTAAACCAAATAGGACATCCATATGTTAGAATTGGTCTAATAAGTGACTGATACATAATAATCTTTACTCTTGATTTAATATATCTTGAAAAAAATAATGCTTTATATAAGAAGAATGCGTTCCTTGCTTTGATAAGTACCTCTTTGATGTGGTTGTTAAAATATAAAAATTTATCTAACTATATGCCTAGGTATTTGACAATTTCTTTGTTTGGTATATTAAAATTATTTATGTTGGACTTAATTCCAAATGATTTCCAGTTTTTTTTTTAATGTTACTGTTGCACTTATCTACTGTTGGTCTAAATAATATTGTTTCACATTTTTCTATATTTATTTTCATATTCCAATCCAAGGCAAATTGTTCCACGATATTGAACAGGTTTTGTAAATTTTTATTAATTTTATCAATTGTGCAGTCAGCATGATATATTATAATATCATCTGCAAAAGCTATAATATTTTCAATTTTGCTAAGTAGGTCTAAAATGAATATATTGAAAAGTATAGGTGAATTGACAGTACCCTGTTGTAACCCATTAATGATTTTAAAAATTTTTCTGCTTTTATATTTCTCGTGAAACACCATAAAAGTTTTATCACTTATCATATTATATATGAGTAATATTAAATGTAATGGAAATTTATAATCAATTAATTTGTATATCAAACCAGCTATTCCATGTCTATTAAACAAGCTCCTGTAGATAATTTTTTATTGCAGTTCCAATTTATATTCGATGTGAGTAAATGTATGGCATTTATAGTCGAGTGCTTGTATTTAAATCCAAATTGTTTTTCACCAATCAGGTTGTTGTTGTTACAAAATTTATTTATATTATTATTTATGCACATTTCGAAAATTTTACTAATATTGGGGAGTAAACTTATACCCCTAAGATTTTTCGGATTACTCATATCTTTATCTTTTTTGGGTAATAGAACAACTTTAGCGATTTTCCAGTTTTTGGGAAAATATATATTTAGCATATTGTTAAATAGATTACAATACTCAAAAATCATTATATCTGGTAAATTTTTTAAAATTATATTTGGTACCTTATCTCTCCCTGAAGACAATTTACCATTTATTTTAGAGAAAATGTATAATATTTTCTTTCTCGTTATGAAATAATCTCCAGCTTGCGTTTCATTTAAATTGTTTGAAATTTTTTCTAGATTAAAATTTGTTATAGTGGTCATATTGTATTCGAAGTTAGATTTCGTTACAAAAAATTTATTGAAAGTATCATTAACTTTTATATGTAAATTGTTACTATTATTTATTTGTTTTTAGGAGTGAACTGACTCAAATAAGCTGCCGATAGTATCTAGCATTTGTTCTTTTTCGTGAATTATGAAATTATTTTCAGTCTTTCTCAAATTCTCCAACTTCTATATTTGCATTACTTAATAAATACTCTTGGTTTTCTGGTATTTTTAAATTATGCAGAACTAAAGGTTTATTTTTAATTTTTCAAACATCATTTTTGAGTCTTTCGGATCTATTTTAGTTAACTGTTCTTGTACTTATTTGTTTAAAATTGTGATAATATTTACGTGTATAAGTTTTTTAATTAACTTTAATTTTACTTTTAACAAATTAAGAGATGACTTAGATAACATATGCTGCAATCTGTTATGTTTCCTAATCACTGTAAGTATTTTACTTTTATCTAAGTATAGTTTTTTAACAATTGGGTTGTTTAGTTTATGAAAATAATCATGGTTTTTAAATTTAGGGGTAAAATCTTCTACAGTTTCCATTATTATATCATTAAGTCTCTGAACTTGAAAATCAATTTCAGTGTTTGTGAGGTTACGGTTATTTGGTATTTGTGTATTGTTTTCTAATGTGCTTTTGATTTAATTTCGGAATTTTGTCCAATCTGTCTTCTTAAAGTTATATGTCAAAGTTTCAGTTTATTTTATTAATGTAAAAAGTTGTTTCTCATTATTCATATAAGCATTTATTTGTAAAGAATTATGGTCACTGTCATATTCTAAAGTTTCAATGCAGTTCAAGGTATTATTCTTTTTTATAATATGCAATCTACAGTCTGCAATACAAACATCTATATAAGATCCTGTTCTAGGGTACGATGGTACACTAGAGATATAAAGTCGACATCTAAAATGAATCTCGTTTTCTGTCAACCATTCTTGAAGTTTATTTCCCTTTTGATTAGTAGTTGGGTTACTCCAATCCGTATGTCTGCCATTCAAATCGCCTGCTAATATGTAATAATTATTCAAATTTTGTAGATCGATAGATTTAAAAAGTTTTTGAATTTCATATTTGAAATGGGTATCATTATTTCCAGAAGGATAGATAATAAGCTGATATAATCAGGTATGTGATGGAAATCGATCGATTTCAAAACTGAAAACGATCTTAAAATCTACAACGGTGTGATGAATTTCGATCGATTTCATTTTCCAATTTTGTTTAATTCCGTATCATTTCTTTTGAAAAATACAACAATGTATTGACAAGTTGTAGTACAAATTGTGAAATAACAAACATTTATGAAATTTATAAGTAATTATTTACAAAATCATAAAATGTCGATTATTTTGGCAGCATCCTAATTGTTATAAGAAGAGGATAACATAAACGAAAACATAAAGAGGAAACATTTATGTGACAACTCGGATCCACAGAACAAAATGGAATATCAAATCGACACTATAAAATGAAATATATAAACGCATCACAACTTTAATTGAATTTAAATCGTTTTAGTGTCTAAATCGATTTCCATCACATACCTGAATATATATCATTTTATTTGAAACCAATGGTATTCGAATTATGCAACTTTCTAAAAAAAAACTAAACGAATTTATAATATTATTTGAAAACTTGTCAAATTGCAGATTATTTTTGATTAGTATCGCTGTACCACCCACCTCTTATTGAACCAGTTCTATCTTTTCTTATCATTTTATAATTATTAAAATCAATTTTATGTTTAGGATTAAGTTTAGTTTCGTTTAATAGCACGATGTCGGGATTGTGTATATTAAGAAAATGTTGAAGGTCATACCTTCTACTTACTATATATATATAAGGGAATTTACATTAATATGTATAATTTTAAGATTTTTTGATAAAGTGTTTATGTGACTATTTGCCATGTTTACACACCTACCATAGAAAAAATTGCATCTATTCTAGATGCTTGTAAATTTAATTGTTTTTGTAGGTTTGCCATTTGGTTGTTTAGACTTAACATCATGGTTTCTAATTCTAATAGAAAAGTGTTATCATTATTTGTATTAATATTCAAATTATTATTACTCTTTAAAATATTAGCATAGCTATTTTCTGTATTAATTAAAGAACTTATATTTTTATTTTTATTTTCTAATAATATTTTTTTTTTTGCAAGTGCTACATATTTCAAAATGAAATTGCAAATACATAATTTCACAATATATAACAGTTGGGCTGAAAAGTCTTCTACATTACATAGAAATAAATCATTTTTTTGGCAAAATTCAATTTTATTTTTCAACATAGTTGCCTTCGAGGGCGATACAGCGATTATAACGATCTTCCAACTTTTCGATACCATTTGTGTAGTACGATTTGTCTTTAGCCTCAAAATAGGCCTCTGTTTCGGCGATTACTTCTTCATCGGTCTTAAATTTCTTCCCAGCGAGCATCCTCTTGAGGTCTGAGAACAGGAAATAGTCACTGGGGGCCAGATCTGGAGAATACGGTGGGTGCGGAAGCAATTCGAAGCCCAATTCATGCATTTTTGCCATTGTTTTCAATGATTTGTGACACGGTGAATTGTCTTCGTGAAACAACTCTTTTTTCTTCTTCATATGGGGCCGTTTATTCACGATTTCGTCTTTCAAACGCTCCAACAACTCTATGTAATAATCGCTGCTGATTGTTATTCCTTTCCCAAGATAGTCGATGAACAATATACCATGTGCATCCCAAAATACGGACGCCATAACCTTGCCAGCCGACTGTTGCGTCTTTCCACGCATTGGATTCGGTTCGTCGCTCGCTCTCCACTCCCCTGACTGCCGATTGGACTCTGGAGTGTAGTGATGGAGCCATGTTTCATCCACTGTCACATATCGCCGCAGAAATTTGGCTTTGTTACGCTTAATCATCTCCAAACACTGCTCAGAATCATCAACACGTTGTTGTTTTTGGTCAATTGTGAGCTCGCGCGGCACCAACTTTACACAGAGCTTTCGCATGCCCAAATATTCATGCACGATATGTCCCACATGCTCTTTCGAAATCTTCAGAGTCTCAGCTATCTCGAACAACTTCAATTTACGGTTATTCAAAATTATTTTGTGGATTTTTTGATATCTTCTGCGGTAACAACCTCTTTCGGACGTCCACTGCGTTCATCGTCTTTGGTGCCCATATGGCCGGTTTTAAATTTCGCAAACCAATATCTTACGACTGAATAATCGGGAGCAGATGTTGAATGATGCTTATCAAGCAATTTTTTGGCTTCAGAAGCATTTTTTCCGATCAAAAAATAATGTTTTATCAACGCACGAAATTCTTCTTTTTCCATTTTTTTACAAGCACAAAAGTTGCTTCACTCAAAATGCTATATCTCACAAACAACTAATCACACAGCTGTCAAATTTATACACGTATCTTTTGAAGGTTGGTAATACTTAAAAATGATATGGATTTAATTCTACTAACGCCATCTATGTGTGATGTAGAAGACTTTTCGGGTAACCGAATAATGTTGTCACACATGCTTCAGATAATTATGTTTGGGATGACTCTGATGGGTATCCAGTCGCTTCCGTTTTTGCAACATGCATTATTAAGCACATAAGGAATTTCCATGCTCGATCGCCCGATATTCATCACATAATCATTTATTCCGTTAGTTGCTTTTACCAAAATCGAAATGTCATTTTGTCTAATGCTTTGCTCGCTTTTTCAAATGAAAGCAATAAATCGATTGAACAGAAGTATTTAATAAGCGGTCATACTTAAATGGAATGTGACGCTACACATTCACTTATAGAGAGAAACATTAATAAAAGACAAATAAACTTGCCATCTCAATTTTTTCAACCTATAACTGAAGCACGCAAAGTTCTAGCACCCTTACATGCGCACCATTTACATAATGATTATTTTTTGAACTTTGAAAGTATTTCTCAGATATACTCGTCTATTCGTCCAGGTAAAAAATATTGCTTAGTAAAGAAATTCTAATTAGGCAGAATCATTGGTGAACCAACAGTAAATATGAGCCTTAGCATATGATTCGTCAGGATCAATTTATTTTAAAACTAATATAACAGACGAATATGAGCTGCTCCCACAAAGATCGAAGTCTGCTTTTAAAATGTTTCCCCTGAACGACTTTATAAAGAAAAAAATATCAATATCTAAAAAAAGTGGGACCACTTGCAAGATTTAAAAAAGTTCCTGCCGGCAGATTGCCACCACTTCTATGATAATTTGCCTTATAAAAACTAATTTTATTTAACAGTATATTATTTTATATTTAACATCTATATTTTTACTTAGATTTCTTTTTCGTTAATTTAAACATGAATTGTTTTAGGAGTATATTCTATTTTTTAATTTAATTCAAAAACCCTAACTTAATATTTTTTGAAAAAAAAATTATAATTATAAGCCATATCTTACAAAACTTAATTAAATATAGGAAAAAAATAAAAAATAAAATAGAATTGATTTCTTTGTCTATTTTAATAAAAAACTGCTTCAGAAACAAAAAAAAATTATTATTTTTTCAGATTTTATTGAGTTTTTTCTCCTCCTGTAAAGTAACCAAAAGTTGAGTTACGACCTTTCTATATTAAGTCATCGGTCTGTAAAATGGATATTTAAAGTCTTTAAGAATTTCATTTTTCATTTTATTCTTGAACACCCTAATAAAATTAGAATATTTCGTACGACATTTACAAATAGTGATGGTTGTTTGATTCAGAAACCAGTCAAGTGCAAAGTTAATATTATTTTTTTTACATATGTAAGTGTTAATATAAAAAAGTTTTATGTTTGTCAAACAGTTACACAAATGGATAACTTTCTTAGGAAAAATTTAAATTTTCTACCAAAAAAATTTTAAGTTTCTAGAAAGTTTCCTTTGATTTACACAAAATCAATAATTTGCTGATTGACTGGTTTTTGAAATTAACGATTCAATTGGAGTATAAATCTTCTAAAGCATTGGTAAAAATTAATTATTTAATATGTATTCTAATTCCAAGGATATGATATAATGTCATAGAACATTTTTACTTGTGTTTTTTTCTTAAGATTGAAGAGGTGTAAAAACAAATAAAAATATTATAAGGCTTTGGCAAAACTTACATTTCATAAAATTTAATTTACGTTGACTTTTTTCAACATTTGCAGCTTTTTTTTTATAAAGAATATAACTGAAAATATTAACTAGAATTAGAAAGATGTATAAATTTAACACTGTAGATTAATAATTAACTAATGCAAAATTAATACCGAGCATTTTAACTAAATTCTTAAACAATTATATATTTTTTTAGTAAATTTTACCAACTTATCCATGCAAATTTATTTAACATTTAAAGGCGCTTAAAATATTGTTTTTACAAAATTGTGTGTGTTGAATCCCTTAATATATGCCACATATTTAACTTATTTTTAGCCTTTAACTATATTATATATTTATGCACATTTTATATATTTCAACTTAAACGTTACATTCGTTTAGATGATATTTTGTATAAAAAAATGCAAATAAACATGAGTTTTTGGCATATAAATACCCTAGACAAACGTGTAACGTTTAAGTTATAGACGACAGCCATAAGTTATTCCTATAAATTATACTAACTCATTGCCAGTCGGGTTTATTTTATGGGTTTGCCAAAATTTAACTTTAATCAAGCGATGTTTTTGTAATTTTAAATCATTTGTACTTTTCGCAAGTTTCATTTTTATAAAACGAAATAATAAAACGACTTGTAGCCTCAACAAATATTCATTTCAATATAAAAAAAAAACAGTTTTTATTATTTTATTTTTTTTCTTTTTTGCAAAATTTTTCACTTCGAACAACTTAAGTTCTCGATATGAACTTCAACATTTTTGAGCTGTTCGTAAGTATTTTATTGCATGTTAGAAGTATTTTGCACAATGTTATTAAATGTATGGCTGACTGTTTGTCAGATGTTTTGTTAATTGTTTTCAATTTTGATTCGTCATAAACATGATTTTGCGATTTTGTTTAATAATTACTACTTGGTAATATTAGTAAAGGATAAAGGTTAAAATAACATTCTGTTAATGTTTTTATTTTCTTTTCTTTCTGAATGTGTTTTTGTGTTAAAAAATATGTTTTTTTCCATAATTTATTATGACAGAATTAAGAAAATTATAGTCGGTCCAGGGTATCGTAGGTCCAACTAATTAGATATAGAAAATAAGCACACTCAAAAAAAAACCGCATATCAATTTGAAATTTTTTTCTTATCAAATCCACATTTAGTGAAAATATTTGAAATTTGATAAGAAAATTATCAATCTAACGTGAAAAACGTTACATTAACGTGTTTTAATGTTAGATTGATATTTTTAACTTTAGATTGATAGTTAAAATATCAAATTGATATTATAATGTTTTACATTGTCATATCAATTCGTAATATCAAATTAATGTCAATATTACTTCTACAAGAACATATATCAATTTTACATTTAAAAATGTAATTGATCAATTTCACATCGAAATTGATAAGAAAAATGTGAAATTGATATTAATTCTTTATAATGTGATATGAAAACATTACACCTTTTTTTATTTCTCCGAAATGTGTTGCTCTATTTCAGTGGTCGTAAGAAAGAGTACGATAATGTACAGTGTGGTAGTAAGAAAGAGTTCGATAATGTAGAAATGTGTTTGTTTACTCTAAGAGAACCTGTCAATTTCAAGTTCATGGAAAAAACTGAGTAGCATCTTAAAAAAAATTGTGAAAATCACATAAAACAAACGGTGTTGTGAATCGCGCATAATAAAAAAATATTAATATTAATTTTAAAGTGTTAAAGTGCAGTGACATCAAAGCTTCAGCTACTTTGAATTTAATTCTTGATGGGTGGCCATTTTTTAAGCAGTCAGGAGCAGAAAAATTTGTAAGTTTATTGCACTATGTGAATTATCCAGTAATCAATATTTAAATTATAGATTGATTATGACTTTGATGTGATGTTGCCTGGAAAACGGTACAATCTTGTTGACAAGTGGGACGATTTAGAAACCAATCTAATTAAATTCTACAAAAAGAATTTAAAACAAAATCAGTACAAAATCTTATTCGATTCTGCAACTAATGAAGCTATAGATAAAAGTAAGTCATTATTTTTCTGAAATATAATAAATAATTAATAACGTGTTTTACGTATAAAGATTCCAGGGATTGTGTCTTAACAATGCTATTAAACGCGGTTCTAAAGCCAACATCTAGGTTTTTTGTTCAAATGGAAGCCGGAAAAATGGTTCAAAAAACTACAATTAAAGATGCAATTAACAGCTCTATTGTACATATAGCTACTGTAAACGATTTGCAGATGGCAAGGGACCATAAAACGAAATGTTCCATGCAAAGAAAAACCACCATCCAGCCTTATGTTATTGTGATTGGACCACACCTTACTGATTTAAAGGAGTTTTATGTGAGTTATGGAGAGACTCTTCAAAAATTTACATCGTTTATAGCAGCAATGGATATATGTTTTAAGGTATACCATGTTTTTGATTTACAATATTCTAAAGAATCGATATTATTATGGCTGTTTTTACAACAATATATTTATGAAATAAGTACAATTTATGACGTTAAAAATTCTGTGCTATCGGAATTTATTGAAAATCTTAAGAATTAAAAATGAATATTTCATGTTTTGTTTGCGGGCACGTATTTCAAGAGCTGCCAATTTTAGTAAAACATTTTAAATTAATTCACGGGCTTGGTGTCAACAGTGATTATCGCTGTATAGTTCAAAACTGTACTCAACTCTTTTCGAACTTAAATTCATTTCAAAAACATACAAAAAAACACTTTAGTTTTAATCTACCTCAGACAAACCTTGTTATTCCAAATCCAGTTGCTTTACCAGCTAATATTATTCATGAATCTGACATAAACACGGAAGTTCCAATACAAGATAACATTAGACATGAATTAAATGACATGATGGACCAGGCTTCAAACGTATTGCAATATCCTCAACATAACTCTGACTATTCAATATGTAAAGCTTTAATTTCCAAACAATGTGAACAGTTTTCAATAAATTTTCATACAAAAAGTAATATAACTAGAAAGGATGTTCTATTTATACAAAAAGAAGTTTCTGCTATTACTTCGAACATTACGCAAGAAATAAAAAATAAAATTTTACATCATATTCCAGAACTGGACAAAAAAGAATTTGTTGAATTTTTAAGTTTTTGTGGAAACCCTTTTGATGAAATAAAATCCGAATATAAACTCTTCAAAAGTATTACAGAATCAGATCGATTTGCAAAGCCAATATTTTTTAATGTTAATAATGAGATTTCCGAAATTATTTTAAACAATGAACCGAATTTAGACGCTAGCAATGTAAAAGGCTGTATAATGCCCATAGAATTCCAATTTCGTAAATTTTTTGAATTACCTTCTATCTTAACTATCGCACTATATAATATCAACAAATTATCCACGGATTCTGATATAACACATTTTGTAAATTCCGCATCTTTTGCAGAAAAATCCAGTTTTTATTCAGGTAAAACCATAATACCATATTTCATATATCTTGATAGTTTCGAAATAAATAACCCTTTAGGCAGTCACGCTAGTGTTGATTCAGTTTGCGGTGTGTATTATAGCTTTCCTACTTTGCCACAATATTTATTATCAAATTTAAACTACATTTTTGTAGCAGCATACTTTAAAAGCAAGGACCAAAAAATCTTTGGCAATGATCCATTTCTGCGGCCTTTGATTGAAAAATTTAGGAATCTGGAAGAAAATGGATTATTATTGCAAACAGAGACAGGGTCACATCAAATTCGTTTTGTTATGTGTAACATTCTTGGAGATAATTTGGGGCTTAATGATGTTTTGGGATTTACTACTTCATTTAATTCAAATTACTACTGTCGCTTTTGTAAAATGAAATGTCCAATGATAGCATAGAACACATTGATTATTTAAGATCGGAAGAAAATTACACTTTAGGATTGGCAATAAATGACGTTAAACTAACCGGAATAAAAACTTACTGCTTATTTAATGATTTACCAACTTTTCATGTAACTAAAAATTATGTTGTTGACATTGTTCACGATTTATTTGAAGGCGTTTGTAGATACGACCTTTGTGAAATATTACTTTATTTTATTTCAGAAAAAAAATTATTTTCCATTCAGGCTTTTAATTACAGAAAGCAAATGTTTAACTATGGCGAAACCGAAATTGGGAATTTATCTCCGCCTTTAGAGATAGGTCATTTGTTAAATAATAAAATAAAAATGTCCGCTCGATAAATGATGACATTTGTTCATTTCCTACCACTAATTATAGGTGATAAAATACCTACAGACAATAAAGTTTGGAAATATTTTATAACGCTCTTGAATATAGTAGATATTTTGCTAATGAGCAGATTTGATGAACCTTTACTTAACAAACTACACACTTTAATTCAATTTCACAATGAAACTTATATGGAACTTTTCAAAAAACCACTTAAACCGAAATATCATTTTTTAAACCATTATGTAAATATAATAAAACAATCTGGGCCACCCAAATACTTATGGAGCTTTCGCTATGAATCAAAACATAGAGAAGCAAAAACTTATGCTAGAAATATAACGTCACGAAAAAATATTACATATACATTGAGCATAAAAGCATCTTTAAAATTTACTTCCTTTTTAAATGAAAATGCAAATGGTTTACCTAATCAAACTAAATTTGAAAAATCGTATTTTTTTAATATTGAAAATTCTGAATACTTTAATTTTATAAAAAATTTTGATTGTTTTAAACCAGATTTCGCAAATAATTTAGCAATAAAATCTGTCACTTTCAAAGGAACTTTTTACAAAAAGGGTTAATTTTTAACTATAAAATGCAATGATGTAGTTGATCTTTATGAAATTAGAGAGATAATTATTAGTATTAACAATCATCTTTCAGTAATTGCAATCAAACATGAAATATTATATTTTTCAGAACATTATCAGTCATATGTAGTAGGTTCTAAGAACAAGTTTTTTGAAATATTAAATTTAAAATTATTCACAGGTGTGCCTATTCATTTGTATTATATATCAGATGGAACTACTCTCATTAGAAACAAAGAATTTTAAGTTTTTTTTTTTTATTTAAATATGTTATTTTTAAAAAATTTACAATAAAACATATCTCTAATTATTTCAACAAATTATTGTTTAATTTAAATAAAGGAATATATATGGGTTTGTATGTGAGTATATAAAAAAAAATTACATATAATATGAATTACACATTAAATCGTATCAAATTAATATTTTTTTCATATCAAATTAATATTTTATTCATATCAAAATAATATTTTCACACATCAAATGAACATTAAAATAACGTCAATTCTACATTAAATCATATCATTTTGATATTTTATTCGTATCAAAATGATATTTTATTCATATAAAATTAACATTAATCTTATTAATATTACATTTTACATTTCACATTAAAATTATCAATTTTACATGTTTTCGTATCAATCCAAATATCACATATCAAATTGATATTGCTTCAATATCAAAATTGATAATTTTCCTGTTGGACGTATTTTGTAGCGTAAAATTATCAATTTTACGGTGGTTTCTTACAATTTTTTGGTTTAGTGCATAAACCAAATTTGAGTGGCATTGTTAATAATTTTTTTGCCTTTGGATATGATAAAGTTCATATCGGATGCTATATTTATATGGGGTCTAGGTCGATAAATAGACCGATTCTGACCATATTTGGTAAAGTCACTTATATTTTGCAAAACATATATACAAACCAAATTTGAGAAAAATATTGCAATATTTTTTTCTATATAGATTTAAGTGAAGATCGAGAAGAAGCTTTATATGGGGGCTATCACTAAGAATTGCCTTATAGGCTTTATTTTGACACTACTGATAAAGGGATGTAATAAACATATAATTGGATATCATGGCAATTTAAGTCGATCTCGTATGTCTCATTTGTATGGGGACTAGGTCTGACCAAGAACCGATTTTAACCAATTTTAATAGCGCTCATCCTGTGGCCGATAGAAGCTTATATACAAAATTTCAGTTGCCTTTAGGCTTTTGTGTTCGCTAGACGTGTTTTTCTTTGTTACTGGTATTTTTTTTTTTTTTTTTGAAACGACGAAAATTACTAAACGTACTTTTGCTTATATTGATGGGGACCCTATGTCTTCATCAAAAATTAAAAGTTTTTGATAATGAAAATGAAACTGAAACTGAAACTGAAATGCAGTGTGAAAAAATTGATAAAAGTGAAACTGTTAAACTTTCTCCAATAAAAGTATTAACACAAAACAATGAAGACATATTAAAGTTATTAAATAATAAAGGTATAACAAAATACCTTATTAAAAAAATGTCGATTGGTTTAAAAATCCTTTGTGAAACTATTGAAACTTATAATTTAATTATAATAATTTTGCGTGAAAATAATTGCCAATTTTTTACGCACGACAACAAAAACAATAAACCATTTAAAGTAGTTCTTCATGGACTCGATGGTAAAACAGAAGTTCAAGTTAAAAACGAATTAAATTCTCTTGGTTTGGAATGCACTGAAGTAAAGATTATTAAAAGAACATTTAAAAATTACATTGATACAATATACATAGTTTATTTTAAAAACGGTACAATAAAAATGTTTGATCTTAAGAAGAATGTTAAATCTCTTTTTCGTACCATAGTATCATGGGAATATCAACGAAAAATAAAAAACAAACCCGTCCAATGTCGAAAGTGTCAAATGTTCGGTCATGGAGAAAGGTGAGGTGTGCTAATTGCGCAGAAAAATATAAAACTTCTGAGTGTACATCTGAGAATAAAATACAATGTGCAAACTGTGGTAATAATCACAAAGCTACTGATCTCTCATGCCCTAATCGTTCTGCATATGTTCAAATGAGAGAAAAAATATCATGTCGATCAAATCATTCTCAGAAACAAACTATTGGAAATATAAACAACAAATAAATAACTTTCCACATATCCACAACAACCAACCATACGTACCAAATGAAGAGGGACTCATCAAAATTGGCGTCCAAACAGCAATTATAAATTAAAAATAAACAACTCTCAATCCAACATTAAATGAAACAATTATTCTGTTAATAATTGTCAGGGAGATCTCTTTACTGAGCAGCAGATGACGGATCTCACAATGGAATTTATAACTAAACTTAGTCAATGTAAAAACAAGTAAGAAAATTATAGTCGGTCTAGACCGACTATACGATACCCTATACCATGCGTTTAGAAACCCTATCTCTTAGGCCCAACTAACTGGACATTGAAAATAAGCAAAAACCAAATTTGAGTGGGATTTTTATTAATTTTTTTGGCTGCAGATATGAAAAAGTTCATATCGGATGCTATATCTATAAAGGGACTAGGTCCAAAAATGGACCGATCCTGATCATGTTTGGTAAAGCCTCTTGTATTTTGCAAAAATATATACAAACAAAATTTGAGAAGAATCAGTGCAATATTTTTGTTTTTTAATAGATTTAAGTGAAGATCGGGAAGCAGCTCTATATGGGGTCAAAGGGATCATTTTTGGACTACTCATTAGTGGATGTAATGAACGCATACAAACCCAATTTGAGTAAGATCTATATGACAATTTGGATCTTATGGAAATTTATGTCGATTTCATATGGGTAATTTGTATGGGGGCTAGGTCTGAACATGGACCGATTCTCACCAATTTCAATAGCGATAATCCCATGGCCGATAAAAGCTTATGTACCAAATTTCATCAAAATATATTCTTATTTGCGACCTGCAGTTTGATTACAAGCTTTACATGGACACACAGACGGACGGACGGACGGACGAACGGACGGACGGACGGACATTGTTAAATCAACTCAGAAAGTGATTCTGATTCGATCGGTATAATTAAAGATGGGTCTAGGTCAAATATTTTTGGTTGTTACAAACAGCAGCACAAAGTCATTATACCCAAACCACATAGTGGTATAGGGTATAATAAACAAGAACAATTTAGTGTAATAACTCAACTAGCATTTAAATTTGTTTATAATAATGTGTAATGATCATGGCGAATTTAAAGATAGTATTTATACCCTATACCACTATGTGGTTTGGGTATAATGACTTTGTGCTGCTGTTTGTAACACCCAAAAATATTTGACCTAGACCCATCTTTAATTATACCGATCGAATCAGAATCACTTTCTGAGTTGATTTAAGAATGTCCGTCCGTCCGTCCGTCCGTCCGTCCGTCCGTCCGTCCGTCCGTCCGTCCGTCTGTGTGTCCATGTAAAGCTTGTAATCAAACTGCAGGTCGCAGATATGAATATATTTTGATGAAATTTGGTATATAAGCTTTTATCGGCCATGGGATGAACGCTATTGAAATTGGTGAGAATCGGTCCATGTTCAGACCTAGCCCCCATACAAATTACCCATATGAAATCGACATAAATTGCCATAAGATCCAAATTGTCATATAGATCTTACGCAAATTGGGTTTGTATGCGTTCATTACATCCACTAATGAGTAGTCCAAAAATGATCCCTTTGACCCCATATAGAGCTGCTTCCCGATCTTCAGTTAAATCAATTAAAAACAAAAATATTGCACTGATTCTTCTCAAATTTTGTTTGTACATATTTTTGCAAAATACAACAGACTTTACCAAACATGATCAGGATCGGTCCATTTTTGGACCTAGCCCCTTTATAGATATAGCATCCGATATGAACTTTTTTATATCTGCAGCCAAAAAAATTAATAAAAATCCCACTCAAATTTGGTTTTTGCTTATTTTCTATGTCCAGTTAGTTGGGCCTAAGAGATAGGGTTTCTAAACGCATGGTATAGGGTATCGTATAGTCGGTCTAGACCGACTATAATTTTCTTACTTGTTTTGAATTGTAGAAGTATCCGAAACAAAATTATTGAGTTTACTAATTTTTTAAATACCAATGGTATAGATTATTTGCATTACTAAGACAAGTCTCAGTTAAAAGACATCCTTTATATTCATGTGTAAGAAAAGATCAAGTAGGTCAGAACGGTGGTGGTGTTGCCATACTTGTCAAGAAATCAGTTAACTTCACAATTATTCCCAGCATTGTTACTCAGGTGATTGAAAATGTGGGAATTCAAATAAGATATAGGCATGGTTTAAGTCTAAATATATATAGCGTTTATTTTCCTGGGGGGCATGACAACAACGTTCTTAGAAACAAATTCAAAAGTGATATTTTAAATACAAGCAATAATTATTTGATTTGCGGCGACTTAAATTCCAGACATAGAAACTGGAACTGCTTACGTGCTAACCAATTGGGTAAAATTCTTAATGATGTTACATCATACTTTCCTGTTACATTTTCCTTCTCCAATTCACGCACCTACATTTCGGCAGCGGCCAAAATTAATCCATCTACTCTTGATTTAATTTTATCAAATATTCCTCAATTTATTTCCAACCTATATACTTTAAATGCTTTAAGTTCTGATCAGCTACCAGTTTGTTTTAATCTCTCCACGTCTATACCTTTTATGGAGAATTTATATTTTAATTTTAAGCGTGCTAATTGGGAAAAGTATAAGCATTTATTAGGAAACTCGGTGAACAATTTTGATCTTAGTTTAAATACTTCAGAAATAGTAGATAATCACATTGCAAATTTCACCAGTTTGCTGCTAGAATCTGTCAGACAATCGGTTCCAACATCTGCACCTGGAACAAATTACATTAAACTTCCAGAATACATTTTACGTTTAATAAAGCTAAGAAATGATTATCGTAGAGAATGGTCAAGGTAAAGGCAAATTTCTGACTATCAAATTATGAGTAGATATACTGTTCTCATACGAAATGAGATATACTCTCACCGAAATCATCAATGGAATAATAGGCTAAGTGCTATGGATAAAGGATCCAAACCTTTTTGGAATGTCACTAAAATATTAAAAAGGAAGTTTAGTAATTGTCATCCTCTTTTAACTGATAATGGTGTTTTAATTTCCGATGAAGATAAAGCAAACGCATTTGCTAGAAATTTTAGTCTAAATCATAGGGTGTCTGGAAACATGGTTTCAAATGATCACACACTGATAGTTAACCAAACTGTTGACCTTTTTTATTCACATAGCATAACAACTTCAACCTCAGTCCTCATTTCAATTACTGATGTGGAACTAATAATTGGCAACTGTAAGAGAAGAAAAGCTTGTGGTTTAGATGATATTAACAACCAGATGTTAAGAAATCTTCCCAAAACTACAGTACGTTATCTGACTCATATCTATAATGCATGCTTGACCCTGTAATATTTTCCCAATACGTGGAAAACAGCTAAAGTCATTCCTATACCTTAACCGGGTAAAACACACAATATACTAGAAAATATAGACCGATAAGTCTATTAAGCAGCTTAGGAAAAATTTTGGAGAAGGTAATAAGCAAAAAACTGGTAGAATTTCTCAATAATAACCGCATTTTACCTTACGAACAATTTGGCTTTAGGAGTTCGCATTCAACTATTCCTCAGGTTAAAAGAATCTGCAATGATGTTAAACAAGGCCTGTCTACGGGAAAATCCACAGCACTCGTCTTGCTAGATGTTGTTAAGGCTTTCTACTCGGTATGGCACTATGGCCTAATATATAAGCTTATTCAGCTTAACTTCCCAATATTCCTTGTTAAGTTGATAAGGTATTTTCTAAAAGACAGATATTTCTGTGTTTCTATTGGGAACTCTTTCTCAGATCTAAACATAATTCCTACAGGTGTTCCTCAAGGATCAGTGCTAGGTCCAATCCACAATCAGTCCATGCAAACTTGCAGCTTATGCAGATGATCTTGCAATTTATTTCACACATAAACTCAGTCCGAACATTCTGACCGAAGTTCAATGTTCATTGGACCGGTTGGCCGAGTACTACTCTAAATGGAGAATAAAAATTAATTCGAATAAGACACACGCCATCTTTTTCACAAGAAAAAGAAAACCTTGTTATTAACCTAATGATAATCTAACTCTTTCGGGCAAGAGTATAAATTGGTCAAATAATATAAAATACCTTGGCATTTGTTTAGATATAAAATTAACATTTAGCTCTCATATATCTAGCATTAGTGATAAAATTGATAAATATAAAAAAATATTATATCCACTTATCAACATAAACTCTCTTCTTAATAATTCTAACAAAATTCTAATAGTTAAAGTCATTTTTCAGGCAATAATCCTATATGGCTGCCCAGTATGGGGAAATTGTGCAAAAACCCATTTAAAATGCCTACAAATAGCGCAAACCAAAATTTGAAAAATGGTTCTCAAGTTACCATGGCACTTCTCTACTTCCAGATTACATGCTATCAGTAATGCTCGTATTGCCTCTGAAGCGATTGCAAAAACCACCACTCGTTTTATATCAAGTTGTAGCTTATCTGAAAATCCACTACTCTCTAACCTTTTTTAATTTTATTAATATAAGTCTATATCTTTCTATATTAAATAATAATATCAATTAATGCTTGTCATTATTGTTTTTCTTTTTTTTTCTATTCATATTGAAGGTTTTTGTTAATAGTTTTCCTTCGGCTTTAAATCTTTTATTTATACCTTTCACTTTTCTTTAACATTTATAATAATACTTTAGATATAAGGCAAAGCCAAATCTGTGCAATAAGTTTTCCTAATATGTAAGAAATTTGTGAATTTTGCTATTAAATAAAGAATTAACTAATTAATTATATACAAAATTTTAGCAAA
Organism: Cordilura impudica; assembly: GCA_963682025.1. Classification (NCBI taxonomy): domain Eukaryota; kingdom Metazoa; phylum Arthropoda; class Insecta; order Diptera; family Scathophagidae; genus Cordilura; species Cordilura impudica. The sequence continues at coordinate 28,504,122 of OY821519.1, read as the reverse complement.
ATATATGGGGAGTTTCATGTCAAGTGATCCAACTTTTAAAACCGATGTCTACCGATCGGGATGAAATTTGCACCAAGGTTAGTCCTATTGGATAGTAGTATAGACACAATTTCTCAACAAGATCGGTCCAGAACTCTCGGAGTTAGAGGGGTCAAAACTTGACGTTTTGACCAAACAGCTGTTTTTTCTCATCCATGTAACTTTTTACCTATTGTTCTTAGCAAAATTTGTCCCAAATAGTTTAGATAGCTATTTTTTCAGACTTTCCGAAAAAAAATTTAAAAAAAAAATAAAAAAAAATTTTTTTGACTTTTTTTTTGCAAAATCAAAAATTTTTTTGACTTTTTTCAAAAGAATTAATTTTTTTTAATTTTTTTTTTCTTTTTGCCTTTAAGAAATTTTTGGTCGCTTAGTGGTATGCAAGTGGGATATCTATCAAAAAAATGTTTTGTAATTCAAAACAACGGTTTTACAATTTTTTAGAAATGCACAAATTTTAATTTTTTCCTATTAGTGTGTAAGTGTTTCTAAAACCTTAAAATTAAACCTATACTGAGAAACTAGACAAATTAACCTTTCCGACGGTATGTAACATACCTAAAGTGGCCATATTTTTTTTTAACTGAAAACGGGACCTCGAATAATTCTAATTGGTTCGGTTATATGAAATGGAAATGCATAGATAATATAATAATATTTTATTTGTCCATAGTGAGTGGCGTTATTTATTTTACGTTACACTACAAAAAAATTATTTATACATTATTATATTTTTCAGAGGCACAAATTTGTTTCAAAATTTTAGGTAACGATTTCAAATATGTGTGGAACTGTTGGCAGGATTTTTATACCCTATACCACTATGTGGTTTGGGTATAATGACTTTGTGCTGCTGTTTGTAACTACCAAAACTATTTGACCTAGACCCATCTTTTATTATACCGATCGACTCAGAATCACTATCTGATTCGATTTAACGATGTCCGTCCGTCCGTCTGTGTGTCCATGTAAAGCTTGTAATCAAACTGCAGGTCGTAAATATGAATATATTTTGATGAAATTTGGTATGTAAGCTTTTATCGGCCATGGGATGACCAATTGAAATTGGTGAGAATCGGTCCATGTTCAGACCTAGCCCCCATACAAATGACCCCTATAAAATCAACATAAATTGCCATAAGATCCAAATTATCATATAAATCTTAGTCAAATTGGGTTTGTATGTGTTTATTATATCCATTAATCAGTACTCCAAAAATGATCCCTATGGGACAACTCTTAGTCATAGGCCCCATATAGCAATGCTTCCCGATCTTCACCTAAATCTATCAAAAAACAAAAATATTGCACTGATTCTTCTCAAATTTTGTTTGTATATTTTTTGTAAAATACAAGAGACTTCACCAAACATGGTCACGATCGGTCCATTTTTGGACCTAGTCCACATATAGATATATCATCCGATATGAACTTTTTCATATCTGCAGCCAAAAAATTAATAAAAATCTCACTCAAATTTGATTTATGCTTATTTTCTATATCCAATTAGTTCGACCTAAGAGATAGTCGTCCTAGACCGACTATAATTTTCTTACTTGTTTAATATTAACTTTAATATTTAATATAGCCTTAAACACTGATACCCTTAATTGAGTTTTATCTTCGGTTCACAACTTGTTCATCAAAGAAAATACACGTTCAACCGGCGCATTTGTACCAGGCAAACATAAAATATATTCAACTATAATTTGAAAATTTGCATGGTTTAGGTAATTGCTTTTAAAATGTTTAAATACTTCCACGCAATGATTTTCCGTTGAAATATTTTGTTGATTCCATTCATCAATTTTCTGCGATGTTACGTATTTAGATACGAGTGAATATTCATCGAATACTTCCGTAACTTTATTGCAATCGATATGTTGTTTTTCGATCAATATATCTAGAACTTTTTGAACATCTTCCCACTGTGTTAAATTTGCCCAATTAGGTTTTTCTAAATATTTGTTATAAACAATCCATTGCTCTAAATACTCTCGACTAGTTTCATAAAATTCTTTAGCCTTAATTTTCACGAAATTCTCAACAATATCAGTGTAACCATCTTCTCTTAATTTTTCAAAACCACAGACTGAATATGGAAGAAAGTGAGTTCTATCTTTCTAAAACAAATTCTCTTTTAAATAGTTAATTTCACTGCTGCTTCAATCTTTGGTAATTTATACATTACAAGTTTCTGCAGCAAATTATAGTAAAATTTTACAAAGTTTTGTGGTAATTATACGACTACATAAAATTAACGATAAATTTTGTTTCACCCCCGTCAATTTAAATTTTTTTAAGTCTTTTTAGTGTCTAAGCAAATCTGACTCAATACGAAAAAATTGTTCAAAAAAAAGCGGAACAAATTTTGGTACCGTGAGGATCGAAAAAGTACAATTTGTTTGTCTGGTTGGTACAATAACAGAAAACATATTTTCCATCCCTGGGCAGGTTAGTTTTTGTTCTGTACTGCACTTTGGTCTCTTCTATAATAAAACTCTTTGATTAAGTACAAAAACATCATTATAAAAAAAAATTATTCTATTTTTGTCTCTTGTGTTTCGTAATATCTGTGGTCACAAGCGATAACCGCCTAAGTCGACTTAAGAACGATTTGAGTTATGTATGCTGTCATATTTTACTAAAAACGCTTTATATTTACGTGAAATTCCCATTTCTCTAACACTGTTTATTAAAAAGTTATTAATAAAAACATACTGACCTAAGTCGTAACAAAGCCCCATTACATTTATATAAACAGTTATTTTTCTCGAAAAAATGATTTTCGCCGATTTGAGTTATGTATACTATCATATTCTACTAAAAAATCTTTATATTTACGTGAAATCACCATTTTTCTAACACTGCTTTTTAAAAAGATATTCAGCCCTGTTTTTGAAACGTTGTTATTTGAATAAGAGTGAATTTAAAATCATATGAAATTGAAATTTTGGGTTTCTTGAAACCACTTTTTTAATTTACTTAATGGAAACATATGTTTGAGTTAAGAACCGTATGTTTGAGTTAAGAAAATATGTTATCTAGAAACCGAGGTGCCACATGGTTCTTTATTCAGTTTCGCAAAAAACTTTTAAGTATTTTGTGCATGTTTTTTCTTAAGTTTATAGAAAAAGTATAAAGAAAAATATTTTCTTTTAAAATAACAACTTATTTGTTCATTTAATTGTTTTTGCTCTTCAATTTCATTCAATTAAAAATGACTTTTCTATTTTTAAAAAGTTAGGCATCACCAAAAAAAATTTCGATATTCAAATAAATTGGATTTGACTGGCATGACTACTGTTTCGAACATATGCAAAAAAATAAAAATATGTGATTTGATGAAAAAAATTTTTTTAATTCCTTTATTTGCAATAATTAGTGCATAAAGAATCTGTGTTATAATTGAAAAAATTATAATGGAAAATAGATTGTGTAAATAAAAAATTTTTATTATAGTTATAGAACAGCATCATCGCAAAAAGTGTGTTTTATTAACATCGACCACTTATTAAGAGTTTTTTTTTTAAATCAGCGCAAAGTGTAGACGTTTTTTAAAATCGTTTTTTTTCATAAAATTAATGTCTAATTTTTTAAAATAATGACAAGGTTCAATAAAAAAACATGTTAGAGTTTAAATATCAATTAGTTTTTTTATCTCTTAAGACCTGCTTAGCAGAAAAAATGGCATATGTTTTGATTTCACAAAGCCTTTTCTATGTGAATTAAAACGAGAAAAAATATTCTTATTGAAATTAGAGAACAGCAAAAAACTCGTAGATTTATGAATTTTTTCATTTACGAGATTTTTTTGTGATAGTGGTTTCAAGAACAGGGGTGATTAATACAAATATTCTGACCTAAGTCGTAATGAAGCCCCATTACATTTATATAAAAAGCTATTTTTCTCGAAAGCATGATTTTCGAGTTAGGCGGTTATTGCTTGTGACCACAAATATATTTATTCATACTACCAGATTCGAAATTCGTGTGCAATTTCTAGGCAGCTTTGTATTTCAACTTAGCCAATTCACAAACCAACACTTTTATGGCTTATTATTATTGTGAATGAAGATAACAAACTCATTAACAAACACATTAACAAATTTAATAAAACACATAGCATGTGTATAATTTTATGTATGCATTAGTAGCAACTTTAAATGCAATTTACTCAAAACAAAGGAAAAAATTTAAAAATCTGTAAATCTGCAAAATGGCTAAAAAGAAATTCCTTTCAAATAATATTCGTTTGGTCAAAATCGGGATAAAACGGTAGAACAAAACATCGGTCACAAGAAATCGCCTAGTATTATAGATTTATTTTTCAGCTGACTTGTGATGTATTTTAACATTATATTAAAAAACTACCTTTGACGAATTTGAAGATTTGTTCTTAAAATTTTGAACAAATTAACTATCCCTTGTTTCGAATTTCTGAAAACGGGACATTTTTGCGTCCCCGAGTTGTTGTCGGGGACAACGGGACAAAGTAGCTGAAAACGGGACGGTCCCGTTCAAAACGGGACGTATGGTCACGTTAAACATACCTAACTAAAATTGCATACCTTCGATACTGTAATACCCGCAATATGTTAACCTCAGGAAAAAATCACTTTTTGTCTATAGAAATGTTGAAATATTATTATTTTTATTTATTTGTAATAATAATTAAATTAATATATAATTATAATAATAATAAAAGTAAATAGGTAAATAATTTAATAAAATTTAATCTTAATCACAATAGATCCATTTATATCATAACTATATTTATACTTAATTTATTGTAGCTGACGAAGTATTTAAGTTTTGTCATTTTTTAGAAATCCAGTCTTTCATCCAGCTTATTTATCGCCTTTGTTTGCTGCTTTTTGCTAATCTTTTCTTGGCGTTACTATGTTAAAAAACATTGAAAGCAAAAAATTTAATGAAAAAAATATTTCCTAGAATTTGCACTCAAATTTCGAGTACTGGGCTATACCAGTATTTTATAAATAGTGCAATATCAACGATTCGGCCTGGCCGAATATAACACTCTTAGTTGTTTGTATTTATTTCGGGATAACATTAAATAAGTGTGACAATGCCAGCCAGCCTAAATTAATGTGACACGTGGACTACAACGATACATACATACTCATTAACCACAATTACAGCTATGACGCACAAAGTACAAAATTTAGAATAGCAAAAGTAAAAAGACTATGTTGCTCTTTGCAAAATGCACTAAACGCGTGGAACACAGATGACCTATTGAGGGTCTGACCGTGAGTCTAAGGACGGACAGGCGGACATCACTATAACAACTCCGCTTGTTATAAGAATCAAGAATATATCGTCTTGCCACTGCAATACTATAACAACTCAACATGTTACTGATTTCCAAAAACTGCTCTATTGGGCTAGAAGAGACTCAAAATATCAGAGGAATATTATAACATCTCAAAATTTTATTGTTTTCGGTGTATATAGTTACAATACATATTCTTATATTGCACTGAACATATTATACTGAACAATAAAACTTTAAGCCCTAATATCTCAAAACTATCTATTTCGAGTTGTTACAGTATTGCACTGGCAAGACGATATATGTTTTATAGGGTTCAGATATTTTTCCTCTAATTATTACCAACGGAATGATCTCACTGGTGTGGAAGGTATAAAAATCAAGGTTCAGAAAATACATACACGAAACACACAATGTTGTGTTCTAAAGCATCCAACACATATCTTTATTTTCATATCAATTATGTGCGTCTCTAAATTTTCTGCGGTGCCCAACACAATCATGACTGTGTTCGTTTTAATATTTTGTTATTTACACGAACATTTTTGTATCACGTATTTTTTGTTTCGATCACACATAAACCACACATATAAGAGTGTTGCTTTATTTGAAATTCGTGTTCTGGTAAGTGTACTGAAAAACAAACAGAACATGTACAATAAACAGGTTCGAGTTCAGTTATATTTTAAGTCGTGTTCTGGCTCGTGTATAAGAAAAAACAGAACATGTACAATAAACAAGTTCGAGTTCAGTTATATTTTAAGTCGTGTTCTGGCTCGTGTACTAAGAAAAAACAGAACATGTACAATAAACATGTTCGAGTTCAGTTATATTTTAAGTCATATTCTGGCTCTTGTACTAAAAAAAAATAGAACATGTACAATAAACAGGTTCGAGTTCAGTTATATTTTAAATTCGTGTTCTGGCTCGTGTACTGCGAAAAATTGAAACATCAATTCGCGATCTGATACACCCCGATAAAACGACGACAATTGTTTCAACCAAATTTATTAAAATTTTATTGACCCTTTTTTATGACTTACGTTGCAAATTGTTTACAATTGTCAAATATTTTAAAATTTTACTGGCCATTTTTTTGTGATGTACGTTGAAACTATTTACAATTGTTTCTATTGACTGGTTTTTATTTTAATAAAAGATGGTAATAAAATACTTAAGACACAAAAACTGCATTCTGCACTTAAATCTTTCTTGCAGGTTTCAATCAGACATGTAAATTTTTTCGTTTCGCTATTAAAAGTTGCGTATTTTTTATAGCAAAACTTATTTCTGTTATTGCTTTCCAATTTTTTTAATATTCACAAAATATTTGCAATTTACACAATAACACAGTACACTTATAGATCACGATCTAATGAAAACTGAACCACTTTTAATGAATAAATGACACACGCACTCGCTATTTATTGCAAAATCAATTGCGTAAAATTGTAACACTTGCAAGCAATTGTAACGTAAGTCATAAAAAAGGGACAATAAAATATGAATATATTTTTTTGGGTTTTTTTATTGACACTCATTGGGTTTTTACGCAAAACATCACAAAAAATCATTGAGAAAAGGATTGTGCCTTGATACTAATTGGTTCGTAAATTAAGGGTGGGTGATTGTGTTTTTTATGATGCAAAATTTGTTTGTGTCTAAAGTTATTTGTTACAAAAAAAAAAAATGTTTGCAAAAGATCCTGGGTTTTTCGTCTATGACACTAATTGGTTTCGAAAATAGGGGTGGGTAATGTAAAAAAACCTAACAACGAACAAGTGTAACTTTTATGATGCTAAATAGTTTTTGTGTCTTAAATATTTTATTACCATCTTTTATTAAAAACCAATCAATAAAACCAATTGTAAATAATTTCAACGTAAATCACAAAAAAATGGCCAATAAAATTTTAAAATATTTGATAATTGTAAACAATTTGCAACGTAAGTCATAAAAAAGGGTCAATAAAATTTTAATAAATTTGGTTGAAACAATTGTTGTCGTTTTTATCGGGGTGTATCAGATCGCGAATTGATATTTCAATTTTTCGCAGTACACGAGCTAGAACACGAATTCAAATTATAACTGAACTCGAACCTGTTTATTGTACATGTTCTGTTTTTTCTTAGTACACGAGCCAGAACACGACTTAAAATATAACTGAACTCGAACCTGTTTATTGTACATGTTCTGTTTTTTCTTAGTACACGAGCCAGAACAGAAAATATAACTGAACTCGAACTTGTTTATTGTACATGTTCTGTTTTTTTTTTCAGTACACGTACCAGAACACGAACTTCAAATAAAGCAACACTCTTATACATATGTGTGGTTTATGTGTGATCGAAACAAAAAATACGTGATACAAAAATGTTCGTGTAAATAACGAAATATTAAAACGAACACAGTCATGATTGTGTTGGGCACCGAAGAAAATTTAAAAACAAACATAATTGATATGAAAATAAAAATATGTGTGTGTTGGCCTAAGTTATGTTTGTTTACATATATGTACGAGTTTTTTATTCATTGTGTGTTTTTTTCTGAACTCTGATAAAAATATATATCATCTCATCAGAAATATATTTAAATATATCATCGAAAAGACCAAAAAAAACTCTGATCTGATTTAGAGTTTTTACATTACGTAAAGCCTGAAAACTTAAAAAGAAAAGAGGAGCCGAATTTGATTCAAAAGAAATCAACACCATAAACTTACCCAACTAAGAACAATTGAAACTTTTTGAAGGTTACCGTCCAAATATATAAACTACTTAATTAAGAAAAAAAAAAGGAATACAAAGGTCCATGGCTGAAATTCCGAAAAAGCAAACCGATATGGGTTAATTTTTCAGGTTTTATAAATTTTGCGATACTTTGCGTTGTTTTTAAGCTGTTTATATTAATCACACTCGTTATACATACATATATAAATATATATTTTAATTTTTTGCCTTCACTATAATTCCCTATAAAATATTGCGGTTTGGTTATAATTACGGTCATTAAATATTCCATAAAATAATATTTAAAGTTTTAAGCGCTATACCATAGTGTAAATCATTTACAAACCATTAAACGTAAATTTAAAATAAGTAACTAAAATTTCCTGTAAAAAAGTTAAAAATAAATTAATAAAAATTAACTTTATTTATAAAATGTTTTAAATAAAATCGCCACAATATTAAAAATGAATTACGTGAGGGTGTGCATAAATGGGGAATGTACCATCATATAAATAATTACATAGTCCAGATATATATCTTACATACATATATATAGATATCCGAAAATTTTATGTGATTAAATATTTTGTTTAATATACACCGACGGAAAAAATGCCCCAACTGAATTTTCACATAGTTTGACAACAACTCGCTAACCACTTTTTATTGTTATAGAATATACTGGTAAGACAGCAGAATAAAAACTGTATTCAACTTGAAATTCGATTACTGATCATGGCGATTCGGCTGCCAGTAAATTCGATAGCCAGAATGAATCTGTTTATTCTGTGGTTATTATACCCTCCACTCCAGTGTGCAGAGGGTATATATAAGTTTGTCATTCCGTTTGTAATAATTAGAAAAAAAATTTCGGACCCCATAAAATATATATATTTGTGATCCTTATAACAACCGGAGTTGACATAGCGATGTCCGTCCGTCCGTCTGTGGAAGTCACGATGACGGCATCAATCGGGCAGCTAGGCTGTTCGTTGACATAAAAAATGATTCACTAACATCCTGAAAAGTTTGCTATTTAAAATCGTCCAAATCGGTCGATTAGGGCCCGAGATTTGAATGAAGAACTAAAAAAAGTCTTGAAAAAATATAATTTTTTATGTTGTTCTTGTCACGATCACGCCCTGAATAGTGCAGCTACAGTGATCATTTTTAGTGAGAATGATTCATCAAATTCATGGGAAGATTTCTATTTCAAAAATCATTACAATCGGTGGAACAGGTTCAGGGAAATCTCTGAAAAAGTAAAAAAAAATGAGAAATATGATGTTTCTATATTGTTCTTGATGTTATTCTAAATGTTGTGTTGTTGTCATAGCTGGCTTGTTTTTGTGGTCGTTGTGGTAATAATATAATAAAAACTAACCCTTTGTACATTTTTTTATTAACTCTGGTAGAAAAATTTAAAAGTTTCCATTGTTTTGGCATCACCTTAAAAATTTGTTAGATCATTTCTGTTATTACCACGAACCTGCCTGCAAAATTTCAGATCGAATGGCTCACGGGAAATTGGTTAAAATCGATCCAAAATTTTTTCGACAAGCAGACACTACGAGGGAGTAAAAATTCACCAACATCTAAAGCAAATAATGCGAAAATACCTACATAGTTGTTAATAAAAAAAAAAAAACAATGTAAATATAGCAAAAAAAAATTTTATGTATAAATTTATTTATAAATTTATATAAACATATTAAATAATACAAATAATATACATATATTATATGGCGCTATGAATATGGGCCCCAGGAAAATGAACCCCAAAGTAAAAAATGAAAGTGAGCCCCAAATTTGGGGTTCATTTTCATAATGAAAATCAACCCCATTTCTAGAAATGAAAATGAGCCCCAAAAAATGAACTAGGGCCCCAAACTACGAATGAAAACGGGCCCTAAACTATTCTAGGGCTCATTTGCATAAACACTATTTGGGGCTCATTTTCATTTAAAGGATGCGGTACGATGAAGTATATGAAAATGGGCCCCAAAATGTGAAAATGGACCCCAATTTTTTTTCACTTGTTTTGTTGATTAACTTGTTTTGTCTGAAGAATTAGTGAAAAATTAGGTCGGCTCACTTAAATATAAACAAGTAAGAGTGTTAAATTCGGCTGTGCCGAATCTTTGATACCCTCCACCTCGGTTTGTTAAACATAATACCAAATTATTTCAGCAAATTCTTTGGGTTGGTTTTCTTCTTTTCTATTATTTCGGATTTATTTCGGTGTTTGTTTTTTGGTCATCGTGGTTGCTGATCGGCATGCATTTTGGTTATACACCTATATGCATGCGTTTCCGGTTATATGACATAACTTCTCGTTTAATTTAGTTTTTGCTAATTAAATAGCTCGCCCTAACCTCCATTGCAAAGGTAATGGTTGTGTAGAGTGGCTATATGCATTAAATCGTGCTAATTGGAGATGGCTGTATAGTTTCTTTTAACTGGCCAAATATTTCTTCATTGTGGCCATATAGGTTGGATGGAGTAACAAAATAATAACCAAAAAAAAAGCTCTCTCAACTTTTTTTTTAAATATTGCCATATTTTGAAAACATAGAGAATAAATTTATAATAATAAATAATCAAATTAGGGATGAAAAACGCAAAAAACGAAAAGTCCCAAACATTTTAAATAAAATAATTTAATGTTATCTTTATTTTCTGAAAAACTTCAAATTTTCATCCAAAAAAAATTTTGAAAATTTATATATAAAAAATAACATTCTCATAAAATTACGTTTACTTATGTAACAATTTTTATGTTAGCAATTCTTAAATATCATTTGAGGTTTTCTTAAATTCATTGAATTTAAATTAATATCGACAAATCTGTTTTTCTATTTATTTAAATTGTAAAGGAGTGGCATCTCTGTCAAAATAAGCGAAAAACACAAAGAATAGAAAAAAACAAATTACTTCGTGTTTGACAGGATGATTTTATGTTTATGTTTAATATCTTTATTTTTTTTACTAATATTTCTGTTTATTTATTTGAAAATGAAATAATGAATTGAATATGCTATTTAATTTTTTTATTTATATAAAAAAGTTTTTTAATTAAAGCAAAATATTTTCACTATTTCATGATTTTTATTTATGTATGACGACATTTCAACCTAAAAATTTAAGTTTTTATCGATTGGATAAACAACACAAAAATGGTTGTCGTTTAGATAACAACAACAGCTGACTTTAACAATAGCGAATATCGTTTCAAAATTTTACTGATAATTTTGCAATTTTCTTTTTTTTTTACAATTCGACTATCGTTAAAAGAAGTTACTGAATCGCGGTACTGAAAAGTTATTAATATCTCCTGAATGGCAATATTTTTTTTAAATGTAAACATTTTTATATGTAAAGATATTTCTAAATTTAAAATTATTATTTCCGACGTTTTGATATGATTTTCTGAAACTCAATTAATATTTTCTAATTTATAATTGGAAATTTTATTTTCAGTTTAAAAAGTGAAATTTTGTATTTATGTGAATAATAATGCTTTATTAATTATAAACAATTTTTAAAAATTAGATGTAATCGCAATCAGATATTTTATAGGTAAAGCAGAATAATAATTCTATATAACTATGTAGAACTGTTTTGTAAGCAAAAAACTCATTGACGAACTCGGTAACTCTATTTTGTAAAGACAACAAAAAGTTAACCCCCCAATCTCACATCACACTGAAATTGTAAAATCGTTGTGTACTTATTATCAACGAAAAATTGTTCGAATTAGTCGAATCCATCGCCATTAAATTTTATGCTCAAACATCTGACTGCAATCTCATTTTTAAAATGTTGTCGAAGCGTAAACTTGAAAAAATTTGTATACTTCTCTCTCTTATTTTATTTTAAGTAGAGTTACCAAGTTTATTATACAGGCACATGTTTGAGGGAAAATGTTTACATTTATTATTATTAGTATTATTTTAATAATAGTTAATAATATTTATGCTCTATAATTAACAAACTTGCGTTTTTGTATGCGCATTTCAAAAAATAAATCATTATAATAGATTTAACAAGTTAAAACTTTAATTACAATTTTACAGAATCCAGTAAATTTGCATTAAATTTATAACAGGGTAACATTAATCATCGTTAGTGTCTGCCACTATTCGCACGAAAAATTTGGTGCCATTAGTGTGACCACTGCGGAAAATGTGTGTGTATTAGTAAAAAAAAATGTGAGTGTATTGAGTTTTTCGAATTTGTAGTGTGATGTGAGATTGGTGGGTAATATGCAAAACTTATGTTCATATTTGTAAAAGAATAATGAAAAAACGTATGAAATAAAAGACCAACCCGTGTATACTCTTAACATTGTTCTGTATGATATCTAGTTGAAAATATTAACATTCATGTTAAAATAGAAAAAACTATTGCAAAGCTAATTAGAACAAACAAAAATTATGCCGGCATCTACTGTGGCATAGTCACGCTGAGCAAAATGAAGTGACACTCTGTTAATACAAAAGAAATGTATTTTCCCCACAACAAAATACTGCAGAATTTTATGTAAATAAAATAACCGATTTATTTCTAACATGCAGTTACTATGAATATACATACATACATATATATAATATATGTACATTATTTGTATTATTTAATATGTGTATGTATGTATATTTAAATATTACACACAAAAAATACAACATCAAACGTTATTTTTGTGTTTTTCTCTTTAAATAAATTAATACATAAATTTTTTGCTAAATTTACATTTGGGCAATTCACAACAGGTGTTGTACATTGTATGTTGTATTGAAATACACAATACAATCATTTGTTGTGAACACTCAGTTGTATTTTCATATTGTAAAACGCTTTCTTTAGTAATTTTCGATCCAACGAGGAAAGATCGCTTCGTCGCTTCTGCTATTTTGTATAAGAGAAAACACTTGTCAGTGTTTGCTTTTTGGTCGTGAGATATACCCTGGAGTTTTAGTTACGTACCTCTTGCATTTTAATTTATAATGAAAAAAAAAATGTTAAATGTTTTGGTTGGTACTGAAAGAGAAAATACATACTAAAAATATAAACATTAATTTTTATATAAATAAACTTATCGATGTATTTGCGTTATTTGCATTATTTGCCATATTTTATTTTATAATTATTTATGCTGATAATATTCTATGTATTTGTTTTTTCTTTTTCATAAAAACTGGCATTCACTTGGAACTGATATGTTATGATACAATATACAACATTTACTAAACATAGCAAATGAAGTTGGATCGTGTATCAGATTTTTCAGTGAAAATTATCAACAACAGTTTTACACTATTGTAAAGTGATACACGATACAGGAGAAAAAACGATACATTACCCATTGTGAATTGCCCAATTGTTTTTTTTTATTAACAACTAGGTATTTTAGCATTATTTGCTTTAGATGTTGGTGAATTTTTACTCCCTTTATATTAACTCGTAGTGTCTGCTTGTCGAAAAAATTTTGGATCGATTTTAACCACTTTCCCGTGACCCAATCGATCTGAAATTTTGCAGGCAGGCTTGTGGCAATGACAGAAATGATCTAACATATTTTTTTAGTGATGCCAAAACAATGGAAACTTTAAAATTTTTCTACCAGAGTTGATAAAAAAATGTACAAAGGGTTTGTTTTTGTTATATTATTACCATAACGACCACAAAAACAACAAGTCCAGCTATGAAAACAATGCAACATTTAGAATAACAACAAGAACAATATAGAAATATCATGTTTTTCATTTTTTTTTTACTTTTTCAGAGATTTCCCTGGACCTGTTCCACCGATTTTAATGATTTTTGAAGTAGAAATCTTTCCATGAATTTGGTGAATCATTCTCACTAAAAATGATCACTGTAGCTGCACTATTGAGGGCGTGATCGTGACAAGAACAACATAGAAAATTATTTTTTTTTCAAGACTTTTTTAGTTCTTCATTCAAATCTCGGGCCCTAATCGACCGATTTGGACGATTTTAAATAGCAAACTTCTCAGGATGTTAGTGAATCATTCTTATGTCAACGAGTACCCTAGCTGCCGGATTGATGCCGTCATCGTGATTTCCACAGACGGACAGACGGACATCGCTATATCAACTCCGGTTGTTATAAGGATCACAAATATATAAATTTTATGGGGTCCAAAATTTTTTTTCTAATTATTACAAACGGAATGACAAACTTATATATACCCTCTGCACACTGGAGTGGAGGGTATAACAACTCTACAACAGCAACAATGACAGTCATATGTTTTTCAAATAGGAAAAAACTGTTTATGTGTTAGTTTCGGTCATTCCCCAGTATGCATTGAAATATTAAGTTCTTAAATTGATGTCAAATGTAATTCTCAACTTGGGTTGAACAATTTTTCTCCTTGTTTGCTTTCAACTTGACATCAAGTTGAGACTTAACATTTTTTCCAATCTTTGAGAAACATTTTTACTCTCAATTGGATATCCAACACTTTTCTCCACTTGAGACCAAACATTTTTTCAACTTGAATACGATTTGTGTTAAGTCTGAGATATTATTTAAACATGTCATAAATAATAAATTAAATTAAAAAATGCCAAAAAAGTACAAATAAATCATTGATATATTTTTAATTATTTCTGCTTTTTGTCGAATTTTTCAAAAAATGTACAACTAATTAATTCATTTATTTTTAATTCTAGATTTTAAAAAATGTACATAATATGTACATTTAATGTTAAATATGTACATAGTAATGTTAAATATATAATGAAATTAAATTGAAACATTAAAAAAAGTACATTGTTTTCATTTCTAAAATTAGTATAATATGGCAATTCCGTACCTTCCATTTGATACCGATTGGAAATATTTCTTTGCTATCAAGTTGAGAATCACAAATTTCTCAATTTGATAACTATGAAAATCGCCATATAAAAAATGTGCCTTTTAAGTTGAGAAGACTATATTCGAACTATTGAGGGCATTTGAGAATTAACGTTGGAGATTTGAGAAATGTATTTGATCTCAAATGCACCTCAAGTTGATAGCAAACAAAAATGTTTATTGGGACATTTATTGTAGGGTCGTTTGCACACACACAAAAAATAGAAAATAAATTGTCAATAAGCAAAGCAAGTGGCTTCGAAATTCGATGATGCCAGTTAATCATTTTTTGTTCACGCGGAATTTATAATTGGAGGAATTTTTTTCTCGAGAAATGTATTTTCCGTGAGAAAGAAATTCCTTGAGAATATTCATAATTGGGATGAATAACTTTTAATTGGAACTTTTTAGTCAGAATAAATCATAATTCTAGTTAGATATTGGTTAATATTTAATTAGAAAAAATATTGTGGTGGCATCTACGCAATTATTGAGGCAGTCACGGAAAAATTAAATGCAAGTCTGTTTTTTTTAATATAACAAAAATGGATTTTCCCTTTAACAAAATATGGCAGAATTCTTTATAAATGAAATGCAAAATGGAAAATCAATTTTGTGCTAATTCTTAACAAAATTAATAAAATATATATATGTATTATTAATTTATTAATATTTGTAATTTTATTTGACACAATTTCACACACAGTTTTACAGATCAACTGTTTTAATTAGAAAAAATATTGCGGTGGCATCTACGCAATTATTGAGGCAGTCACGGAAAAATTAAATGCAAGTCTGTTTTTTTTAATATAACAAAAATGGATTTTCCCTTTAACAAAATATGGCAGAATTCTTTAAAAATGAAATGCAAAATGGAAAATCAATTTTGTGCTAATTCTTAACAAAATTAATAAAATATATATATATATGTATTATTATATTTATTAATATTTGTAATTTTATTTGACACAATTTCACACACAGTTTTACAGATCAACTGTTTTCAACTGATTTAGAAGTTTTCTGTTTTTGAAACAGTAGTGCCAATTTGTAACATTTTGTGATGTAATGAAAATCGCAGAATAATAAGTTAATACACAATAAAAAATATTAAATTTTTAAGTTTTATATACATATTGCAATAAAAAAAACTTTGGTAAATTTACATTGAAGATGGTCAGAAATGAATGAGAAAAAATATATAGACATTTTAGAAAAGCACATTTAATGTTAAACTTTATGCACAAAATATATGGGTTTTTGTTGTTTCGAATTTAACTGTGGCTCTAAGTAAAAAGTTTTAGACCGATCGTATATTACATCTTGAGGATCCTCACCTAATATTTTCAAATATTTTAAATTCTTTTTAACTCATTTAACCTCATTACGAAAATAGTAAAACAGTAAATATAGAAAATCCACGCACCTCAAAAAATTGTTTTCTATGAAATAAATTAAAGACATTTCATATTATACAATTTTCTTTCAAAAATGTATCAATTATTGCAAATTTGAAATTTGACATATAGTATTTGTACATATATTTGTATAGATTTCGCAGTATGAAAAGAACTATTATTTCTTTATTTAGAATATATGTAAGTATTGCTCGCAAAAAAATGCAACATCATGAATGAAACACATAGACGACTGCTGGCAGCAGCATTTGTAGTCGTATAGTCAGCTACTTGATTTTTCTGAATACGACAGCAACATATAATACAAATGCATTTTTATTTAAATATACAATTACTTTTACTTATTTAAAATGCATTAGTACAACGTAAAAATAAATAAATTAGTTTAACGCCTTTTGATTATTAATGGAATTATAGCCTTTCATTTTGCGATTTTTTTTTTAAACAAAATAAAATATTTCATAGCACTAACTTCTTTTACATATTTTGTTATATTGTCAACACTATTTTTGTTTTGTAGCCAACAAAACACACTTGCAGTTTTTTTTTTCTATTTGAAGAACATATGACTGCCATTGTTGATGTTGTAGAGTTGTTTTTTTTTTTTTGATTTTGTTTCGTTAACTCTTTTGTATTAAAGCACCTCCAATATATGTATCCATTTTAGTTTGCAAATTCAGTATATTTATAATTTATTACTTACAGCAAAAAATAATAGAAACAATTTTATCAGTTATGCTTACGAAACTATATAAATAGACTTGAAGTTGGCTGCAAAAGCAGTAGCCTGTGTAAAGAACAAGTTAGCGACATGTAACTGTTACGTAACGTGTCAGCCTTTTTTTCACATGAAAAGTATTGGGACGTTCCGGTTACGTTCGGTAACTGTTTTAAATGATTTTCATGTAAAAAAAAACAACTGACTCGTTACGGTTACGGTTAGAAAACATTGACCTTTTATATGTATTATAATGCTATGAATGCATTTATCTTTATTTTATTTTATTTATATATTCTTTTTTTTTTTGTATTGTATATTATTTTTTTTTATTATTACTATTTCATTTAATTATTTTTTCTTTAAATAAATTAACACATAAAAATTTGTTTTTTAAATTATTGGTGAACTTTTACTCCCTTTATTTACTGCCTTTATATTAACTGGTAGTGTCTGCTTGTCGACAAAATTTTGGATCGATTTTTAGCCCCTTTCCCGTGAGCCAATCGATCTGAAATTTTGCATGCACAAAGGGTTTGTTTTTATTATATTATTACCACAACGACCACAAAAACAACAAGTCCAGCTATGACAACAATGCAACATTTAGAATAACAACAGGAACAATATGGAAACATCATGTTTTTAATTTTTTTTTTAATTTTTCATAGATTTACCTGGACCTGTTCCACCGATTTTAATGATTTTTGAAGTAGAAATCTTCCCATGAATTTGGTGAATCATTCTCACTAAAAATTATCACCCTAGCTATCCTATTGAGGGCGTGATCGTGACAAGAACAACATAGAAAATTATATTTTTTCAAGACTTTTTTTAGTTCTTCATTCAAATCTCGGGCCCTAATCGACCGATTTGGACGATTTTAAATAGCAAACTTTTCAGGATGTTAATGAATCATTTTTTATGCCAACGAGCACCCTAGCTGCCCGATTGATGCCGTCATCGTGATTTCCACAGACGGACAGACGGACAGACGGACAGACGGACAGACGGACATCGCTATATCAACTCCGGTTGTTATAAGGATCACAAATATGTATATTTTATGGGGTCCAAATTTTTTTTTCTAATTATTACAAACGGAATGACAAACTTATATATACCCTCTGCACACTGGAGTGGAGGGTATAATAAAAGAATTGCATTTCTTAAAATTTTTTTTATATGCTTGGAAGTAGTATTTAAATTGAAAATAAAGATTTGTAAAACAATGTGACATTTGTTATACAAAAATATTTTTTTTAATTTTTAAACGAAAAAATTGCAATGAGATGTCGTAATGTGGTTTGAAAAATTTAACCGCTTGACTTAAATGATTCAGGAAATAGTAAAAAACGGTGGCATGACATAACGTCTAAGAGTGCCACTTTCATTTGTGACATAATGTCTATAGAAGCAATGACTTAAAGCCTACAGACATTATGGCACTTTTACGAGTGACATAATGTCTAAAGCATTTCAAATCTTGTAAACGTGGTAAAAGTGCCGTTATTTTCCCTTTTACAAAATGTTTAAATTAGATGTAAACATTCCGCAAAAGGGAATAATATTAATAATAATAATAACATTCTGTAATGTCTTCCCGGAGACACTTAAGTTAAGTATTGAAATCTGGCTTCGCATACAAAAGTTTTTCTGCGTGGCGGCCTGCGGCCGCGCTTAAGGGTTTTCTCCTCCAGTAGGACGCGGCAGGTGGCTTCGCTGAATAAAGTTTTCCTGCGTACGTCACAAGAATAAAAAAATGTCTTTTCCCTGCAAACATTTCAAAATTTGCTCAAGCTGTTTGGATATTTTGGAAAAAAAATCTCAAAGTAACAATTCGCCTTTGCTTTGTCCTTATTGCAAGCAAATTGTTGAAACAAATTTAAAAATATTTCAATAAATTGCTATTATTTGTATTCCATTTATAAAAATATTTTACTAAATTGTTATTATTTGCTCTAAAGTGTATTAAAGTTTAAAAAAATTTCAATAAATTGTTATTATTTGTATTCCATCTATAACAAAATGAATTGTTATTATTTCCATTGCATCAAATCAATATTTTAGAATTCTGAGCGTCATAGTGTCTATAGACATTATGTCCTTAGACGTTATATAACGCCACCGTAAAAAAGTAGTCCGGCTCACTAAAATTATATTGAAGAAATTTGTCCCTACTGCCGTGCAAAGGTTGAAGATACACTTCAGATATATTCTTAAATACATATGTACATATACATTTGAAAATATGAAACTGAATTTGATAAATGAATAATAATAAATACTAACGTTACTAAATAAAACTGAATTCAAAAAAGAAAATATGATTTTTTTACATCATGGAAGTTTATAAAAGTTTATTAAAAAAAAAAAAAAATGAAAATGAACCCCAAAATATGAAGTAAGGCCCCACCAATATATGATATTGGGCCCCAAAAATTATTTGGGGCCCTTTTTCATTTTCTTGTTTGGGGTCCATTTTCATTACGAAAATGCACCCCACATGAAGAAATGAAAAACGACCCCAAAATGGGAAAACAGGCCCCAAAATTTCGTGTTGTTGTTTTCCATACATTTTTTTGGGGCCCATTTTCATTTTTTTTTGGGGCCCATTTTCCTGGGGCCCATATTCATACCACCATATTATATATGTATATCCATAACAACTGCATGTTAGAAATAAGTCGGTATATTATTTTATTTACATAAAATTCTGCAATATTTTCTTGTGGGGAAAATACATTTCTTTTGCATTAACAGAGTGTCACTTCATTTTGCTCAGAGTGACTATGCCACAGTAGATGGCGCCACAATTTTTGTTTGTTCTAATTAGCTTTGCAATAGTTATTTCTATTTTAACATGAATGTTAATATTTTCAACTGGATATCATACAGAACAATGTTAAGAGTATAAACGGGCTGGTCTTTTATTTCATACGTATTTTCATTATTATTTTACAAATATGAACATAAGTTTGGCATATTAACTTTTTGTTGTCTTCACAAAATAAAGTTACCAGTTCATCAATGAGTTTTTTGCTTTCAAACCAGTTCTACATAGTTATATAGAATTATTATTCTGCTTTACCTACATAATATCTGATTGCGATTACATCTAATTTTTAATAATTGTTTATAATTACTAAAGCATTATTATTCACATAAATACAAAATTGCAATTTTTAAATTTTCCATTCAAATTTAAGAAAATATCAATTCTTAAAACTGGAATTAAAAATTTCCAACTACGATTGAGTTTGAAATTGTTCAGCAAAAGCATTAGCACATTTGTTTCAAAAATTGATCTATGTATATTCTGCATGACAGGTTATACAGCTGTTTCGGGAACATTTGATCTTGAGCCTGAACATTTTCAAACTCAATCATTAAATTGATAAAGATCGAAAATAAAATTTTTTATTTTTATAAAAAATAATAAAATTTCCAATTATATATTACAATTAATTGAATTTCAGAAAATCATATCAAAACGTCGGAAATTATAATTTTAAATTTAGAAGACATCAATTGCATCTTTAATATATAAATTTTATTCGTTAAACACAAATTGAAATTCCAAAAAAAAAAAACACCAAATATGTTTACATTTAAAAATGTTTACATTTAAAAAAAAAATATTGCCATTCAGGAGATATTAATAACTTTTCAGTACCACGATTCAGTAACTTCTTTTAACGATAGTCGAATCGTAAAAAAAAGAAAATTGCAAAATTATCAGTAAAATTTTTAAACGATATTCGCTATTGTTGAAGTCAGCTGTTGTTGTTATCTAAACGACAACCATTTTTGTGTTGTTTATTCAATCGATAAAAACTTAAATTTTTAGGTTGAAATGTCGTCATACATAAATAAAAATCATAAAATAGCATATTTTGCTTTTATTAAAAAACTTTTTCATATAAATAAAAAAATTAAATAGCATATTCAATTCATTATTTCATTTTCAAATAAATACACAGAAATATTAGTAAAAAAAATAAAGATATTAAACATAAACAAGTAAGAAAATTATAGTCGGTCTAGACCGACTATATGATACCCTATACCATGGTTTAGAGACCCTATCTTTCGGTCCAACTACTTCGATATAGAAAATAAGCATAAACCAAATTTGAGTGGGATTTTTATTAATTTTTTTGGCTGCAGATATGAAAAAGTTCATATCGGATGCTATATCTATATAGGGACTTGGTCCAAAAATGGACCGATCCTGATCATGTTTGGTAAAGTCTCTTGTATTTTGCAAAAATATATACAAACAAAATTTGAGAAGAATCAGTGCAATATTTTTGTTTTTTAATAGATTTAAGTGAAGATCGGGAAGCAGCTCTATATGGGGTCAAAGGGATCATTTTTGGACTACTCATTAATGGATGTAATGAACGCATACAAACCCAATTTGAGTAAGATCTATATGACAATTTGGATCTTATGGCAATTTATGTCGATTTCATATGGGTAATTTGTATGGGGGCTAGGTCTGAACATGGACCGATTCTCACCAATTTCAATAGCGTTCATCCCATGGCCGACAAAAGCTTATGTACCAAATTTCATCAAAAAACATTCTTATTTGCGACCTGCAGTTTGATTACAAGCTTTACATGGACACACAGACGGACGGACGGACGGACATTGTTAAATCAACTCAGAAAGTGATTCTGATTCGATCGGTATAATTAAAGATGGGTCTAGGTCAAATATTTTTGGTTGTTACAAACAGCAGCACAAAGTCATTATACCCAAACCACATAGTGGTATAGGGTATAAAAATCATCCTGTCAAACACGAAGTAATTTGTTTTTTTCTATTCTTCTTTGTGTTTTTCGCTTATTTTGATAGAGATGCCACTCGTTTACAATTTAAATAAATAGAAAAATAGATTTGTCGACTGTCGTTAAGATGTATGTACTTAGAGAATCACTTAATCCGTAGTGCAAACAACAATAGCTGTCGATATATTTTGCGATTGTCGGATCGTTGAAATTTACAGAATCACACTACAGAAAACATTAATTTAAATTCAATGAATTTTAGAAAACGTCAACTGATATTTAAGAATTGCGAACATAAAAAGTTTTACATAAATAAACGCAATTTGATGAGAATGTTATTTATATATAAATTTTCACAATTTTTTTGGATGAAAATTTGAAGTTTTTCAGAAAATAAAGAGAACAAATTATTTTATTTAAAATAAAATTAATAAAAATCCCACTCAAATTTGGTTTTTGCTTATTTTCTATGTCCAGTTAGTTGGGCCTAAGAGATAGGGTCTCTAAACGCATGGTATAGGGTATCGTATAGTCGGTCTAGACCGACTATAATTTTCTTACTTGTTGTTATTGTTGTTATTCTTAATTTGGAAATTTGTGTGTAATAGCTGTAATTGTTATTGTTGTTGTAGGCTTTGTATTTGTAGTATTTGCTAAATAAGTGTGTATGTATAGTTATATTATTCGTGTCATATAAGTTTAGGCTAATATTGCCACATATTTTTTAGCATTATTCCGAAATAAATACAAATAATCGCCAAAATTAACGCAAAATACTTATAAAAAAAAGTGAATTTTTTATAAAAATTTAAATGGCTATTAATAGATTTTAATAAAAAAAAAATTAACAGGACCTAACAGTCCACAATTTAAGCCTAAGGGACAATTCTTAGTCATAGCCCCAATATAAAACTGATTCCCGATCTTAACTTAAACCTATCAAAAAACAAAAATATTGCACAGATTTTCTCAAATTCGGTCTGATTATGTTTTTGCAAAAAAATAAGTGACATTACCAAATATGGTCAGGATCGGTCCATTTTTAGACCTAGTCCCCATATAAATTTAGCATCCGATAAGTTTTACATATTCAACAGATAAAAAATGAATAACAATGCCACTCAAATTTTGGTTTATGCTTATTTTCTATATCTAATTAGTTGGACTTAAGAGACAAGGTCTATAAACGCATGGTGCAGGGTATCGTATACTCGATCTATACCGACTATAATTTTCTTACTTATTATAATTAAAACGTAAGGTCCAGGTGGAGGGTATCTAGAATGCGCCATGGTCAGAGTAAAAGGAACTTGTGTTAATGTTTGTTATTAACAAAAATATCTGACCTATACCCTTTTATTGTACGGATCATCTCAGAATCGCTTTCTGAGTCGATTTGGCGATGTACGTCTGTCTGTCCGTACGTCTGTCCATCCGTCTGTGTGCATATATGTAAATCCTGTAAACAAACTACAGGTTGCAAATATAAATATTTTGGTGAAATCTGTTATATAAACTTCTATCGGTTAGAGGACGAACGCTATTGAAATTGTTGAAAATTGATGAATGTTCAGACCTAGTCCCCACAAATGACCCCTAGGAGATCGACTTAAATTGTCATAAGATGTGTGTCCTTACTATATCCATTAATCAATGACCCTCTAGGACAATTCTTAATCATAGCCCCGATCTTCACTTAGAGATCTTCACTTAGAGAGATATTGCACAGATTTTTCGCAAATTTGGTTATGTTTTTTGCAAAAAATAAGTGTCTTTACTCAAAATGGTCAGAATCGGTCCATTTTTCGATATAAATACAGCACGCGATATAAAATTTTTTAAATGTGCAAGTAAAAAAGTAATAAAAAAAATCAGGTTTTGTTTATGCTAATTTTCTATACCCAATTAGTTGGACCTAAGAAAAGTTAATTTTCTTACTTGTTTTATCTTTAAATCAACATATTACAAGCTTATACAGATTTTTAGACAAAATTAATTTAAAACTTTTTTTTTATATCGATTAATTTTTGAGCTCTCAAAACATTGTAAAGTTGATATCTTACTTTGACTTTGGATATTCTAACGCCGCACAGTGGACCATTTGACGAGAAGGCGGTCAAAAATCTATAACTTTTGATTGGATTGGAATTTTGATATGTTTTTTTTTTTTTTGTTTGGTAGGTGAGACTTTAGCCTTTAAGTTTTGCTATAAAACGTAATTCTCGACCGAAAATAAAAAAAGTTACGGAGGGTTTAAAATACATTTTCATTTGTAGTTGAATTTTAGTACAAAAGTGAAGTGTTAAAAGGTAAAAAAAAGTTTTTTTTTAATACAATGTCTTATTTTTTCAGTTAATTTTACAACTAATACTTTTTAACAATTTTTTAAGTTAATTTTTTCAGAAAATGCCAAACTTTGGCCTCCGTAAACTTTTTAGTCCTAATGTGCACAAGGGCCAAAGGTTGTTTTTTTTTTTTTTTTTTTTTTTGAAAGATCCCGAGTTAAAATATAATTAATTAAGCAGCGAACGTAAAAGTTACCTTATATTGGTTCAAGATTGAGAAGTTTCAATGAAAAACTCGTATGTTTTTGCTTTAATTAAATTTTTTTTTTATTGTCTTTTTAAATATTTCTATATCAATTTTTATGGTAAATTTATCAAATATAACAATTTTTATTATAAATTTACAAAATATATAAATTTTTAAATCAAGAAAATTTTTTAACTATATAAAAAAAAGTGTAACTTATTGTTAGTGTAATGAAAAAGTACTTTAAATCAACCAATTTTAGTAAAAATTTCTTCTAAATAGCCCTGATTTTCATCTTCTACAAGTTGTTTAGCTTCTTCGTCTAATTCAATAGAGGTAGTTTTCCATTTTTGCCGAATGTTGGACATATATGGATCTGAAGTGCACAACAAAATAGTGATAAGGTTTTCATTAGTTCAACATCTGGACATTTTCCTTGTGTTGTACTCGCGAAAGAATCTGTAGTCTTTGTTCCTTTTTTCTTGCGCTTCTTCAGATAGATCTCCTATTGGTAGCGTATTGTTTTGAATTATTTATTTCCCATGGTACAAAATTTTATGAACTGTGGATGGCATATATCTCCAAGAGTATTTTTTATTATAAAGTATAGCTGTTTTATTGGCTTACTCTCCAAATTTTTTTGCATTTATCTTTCTGCTGCATGCTAGAACTTGTAATATGATTTTGAATCGTCTTATTAATTCATGATCTACACCTGTGATAGATGCTGCAGTTTCCGGATCGGAAAAAAAATCTCCTTGCAGTATTTCCATCATTTGTGTTTCCTTCCCCTTGTTTTGGTTGGTCGATTACGAGGCCTAGCTGTAGATATTTTTGTTGAATTTGTTTTTTTTTTGCTTTCTTTTTTCTTCATTTTCTTTGTTTTTTCTCACTGTTTCGCCTAACGGACCAAATTCCAAATCATAACCCAATTTAAGAATATGCTCCATGAAACGTATTCTAGCATGAAGAGGGGACATTCCAAATTCGTAGACTTTCTTAAAACTATCGTCTTCTGGTGGGGTTTGGCTTAATTGACTTGATGTCTTTTGGCATATAATGCAGCTTACGTTGACTTTGTTTCAGTTAAAGCTTGTGCAACTTTTCCATCAATCATTGTGAGACACATTTTAAAATGTACTTCAATGTCTTGGTCATCAAATTTAAATATTACTGGTTGAAGTTCCTTAATTTGATCTTTTATTTTTTTGAACTTCTTCAGTTATGACATCTTTGGTTTCCTTTTTGAATGCAAATGTTATTGGTCTGCAATACTTTGTTGAAGAAGGAATTTCATTTTTCCATATATCAATTTCTGTTGCTTTACTAGTTGACGGCTCTAAGACGCTATACCATTTTGTTAAGCGCAATGGAACAAAAGATACCATAAATAAATTAGCATCTGATGAATTTTCGGCATTAAACTGCTTGTATTGTTTCTGACCAGAGGATCCATCACATCCCCATTTAGAAATTAAAGTAAGCTGCCATTACCAATTTTTTTTAAATGATCAGCATCAAGCGTATTTAGCAATAGTTCTGCAGTATGTTCAAGGAGATCTTGCAATTTTATTTCTGCTGATGTTGAAGTGACACTAATAGCAGATTGTGAAGGTAAGCATTCTTTTTTGGCAGAAACTAAATTTCTATACTCTGGAAAAATCTCACAATTCTTTTCATTAGTTCGCTTCCGCAATTCCTTATATTGATTTTTGGTCAATTTAAAATCCAAAAATAGGGCGAACGCTTCTTCCGGCGTAAATTTCTTATCTTCAATTGGTGTAGGAATGCTTTTCAAAATCCTTTTTGTGCGCCTTGGGCTCGCTTCTATTATTTTTTCAATTATTTCAATTTTATTTTTTTTTATTTTGGGTTGGTTGAATTTGGTGCAAAAATGAATCCTTAATAATTCTTTGAGAAATTTCTTCATTGATATTCTCCAGCTTGCGCCTTCGAGATCTTTCACTACATCCGTCAATTGGTTTTGCTGGTCGACGCTTTTTCCACTTTCGTTGGCAGTTGTAGATGCACTCTCAAAAACAAGTTCCTTTATTAACCAGTCTTGGTAACGTTGGTACATATTTGCCTTGCTATGAGAGCATTCAATGTACCGTCTTTTCAAATTCGATGCAAAATTAGTAATTTTTCCTTTGTGCATTTCAATGTCTTCTAGGTTACAATTCTTAAAGAAGTCGTTGCTCACTATGTGCAAAATTACATTGTCTACATCATTTCGTTGAAAATAAATATCTGCCAGATCTCTGTAACAGTACTTAGCCATTGCACAAATTGTAATGAATAATAATTGTGGAAACATTATTATAAATACTCTTTCTTGCAATTATGTAAAATAAAAATTTTTATCTTTTATTACCACTTTTAGAAGCATAAAAAACCCACACCCTAACCCCTTTTAAAAGGTGAAGCATACCTGCTCATATCTTAAAGGGCTATGTCGCAATAGTTTTTTTTTTTACCATTTACCTGTTATTTAAATTGTTTCCCATTTTGTCAGGTATTTAAACTATATAACTCTTATTCAGACTATTAATGTTTTTGAAAGATACCTATGTAAATGTACCTGTAACAATTAAGCGCATTATATCTCAACCCTTTTTTATAAGTATATAACAACTCCTGACAACTCTACCGACACGCAAAAAAAAACACCGCGGTGCACCGGTACGACCAACTTTTGTATTCATAACACTCAGACGGACGGACGGACATCGTTTAATCGACTCAGAAAGTGTTTTTGAGTCGATCCGTATAATAAAAGATGGATAAAGGTCCAATATTTTTGGCAGTTACAAACATCACCGCAAACTTAATATATCCTAACCACATAGTGGACAACTTTTGTATTCATAAATTTTGCAGAAAATATCTAACCTTGGGTCAGAAAAATTGTTCTGGTGCACACGGACGGAAACTGGCGGGTATATAATGGGGTATAGGAGTATAGGGGAGGGTTCGGAGTATAGAAGGGTGCAAGATTTTTTCTGACTGCTTTTGACTGGCAGGAGCTATGATCTATTAAGTACGAGATTTTCGGAAAATTTGGACCTTTTTTAAAAAAATTTTTTTTTTAATTTCGGAATGATTCAGTGATTTTACATTTTTAACATTAATAGTATGGAAGCCACAAAATTATACAAAATTTATTTCACTTCAAAATCTTTTAAATCAAAAAAGTTACAGTCATTCAAAAATAAAAATTTACAAAGAAATTTTAAATTTTAGCAAAATATAGTTGAGATAGAGTCGCAATTTTTGGCTCCCGAGGTTTACTAGTATTTACTTTCAAATGAATAACGTAACTTTAAAATCGGTAACAAAAAAAAAATTATTTTTGGCCGCCTTCTCAAAATATGGTCCACTGTGCGCCGGCTGTGTTAAAAAAACTGTTTCCCTTTGGTCTCTTCAAAAGGGATCTTAATAGTTTTGCTAATTTAATAATAGAAAACTAATAAATTTTTTCACATAGAAGTAAATTATTTTTATAATAAGACCGCCATTGTTTTTATATTAAAACAATAAATAAGAAATTATATAATAAATTAATAGCTAAGGCGATTTCTAGTGACCGATGATTTGTTCAACAGTTTTCTCCCGATTTTGATCAAACGTATCTTATTTGAAAGGTATTTCTTTTTAGCTTTCCACCAGGCTTACAGATTTTTAAATTTTTATACAATGCTTTGTGTGTGTTTATAAATTTGTTAATGGGTTTGCAAAGCAAAAAATGAGTTTATTTTCTTCATTCACAATAATAATTGTGTTGAATTGAAAATTTATTTTGGACACAGCATACCTTTAGGGTCAATAATTTATTAAATTAAAAATTATTTTTTTTTGAATTTGCACTCGAATTTCGAGGGCTGGTATCTGCTAGTTATAATAAATACTGTTCAAAATATAGAAAACACTAAATTTTAAATTTAAATGTTATTAGAATTTAAAGGTTAATTTTATGTAACTGTATTAAAATGGTAACCGTACCGAACATTGGTTATGATTTAAAGTTTAAGACACAGGTCGAGTGTAGTAAAGATTCGGCATGGCACGAATTTAACACTCTTACTTGTTCTTGCATTTTTATATTATGTTTTCCTCTTTTAATTATACAGTTTCGAATTTCAATAGATAGCTTTTGAATAATAATTCTATTAGGGGCAGTATCATATGCTCGATATTCAAGTTTTGACCAAAAGTTTTGGTTGCTGGAGCACAGTGCAACTGACTATTATACAAAAGCAATAAATCAGTTTTTTTTATTGTATCGTTATAATAATTAAAGTACATACACAAAATAAACACTCAACATTATTTTAAAATAAAAAGAAATAATAATTTTTATTATGCTACAATTACTATCAATCACACTTTTAGTATTATTAATCACACTTACGTAAATATTCAGAATTTAATACAAACTTCTACAAAAGTATGTTTAACAAAATGTTAAACTAGATTTTTAAAACCTACAGCAAAGAAATTGCAAACATTAAATTCCGCCCCATTTATGTACATATATGGCTTAGCATGTCACAACAGATAAAATTTGTGGTAATATATTTTTTTGTGGCAATGACTTTCATTTTCGTTTTCTTTACATATTTTTTTTATGATGATTTGCAACTAATATTAAAATAAAATGGGCGTTTTGAAGTTTATGAAAATTTGCTTTTACTTCAGAAGACAATTTTCATATAATAAACTTTATAATTTAATAAACTTTAATATGTAGTTTTTTTAAAACAAGTAGTCATTTCTTTGAAATTATAAAAATTTACTGTTTCAATTAACAGAAAACAATATAAATAATCCAAAAATATTGCCAAACAGATAATGGAAATGGAAAAATATTCATCTATATGCTTTTACGTTTTAATGAATTTCAATTAAATCTGAAGTTTGTTTTTCTTTCATTTAAATGGGTGTAGTCAGTACATATTTGTCTTTGTTTTTAATCTAAATTGTAAATGTAAACAAATTGCTCTCGTAATTATCCTTTATACCCTCCTTTTCTATAGGTCTCTCACCACACAGGTGCGTAGATTTAAGGAAATTCAATTTCCAGCAGAAATTTTCCATTATCCACAGTGTCGACGTTTGGCTAACAATTATTTATGTTTCATATCTGACATACATATATTTATTGTACCTAGTTACTTTCCTAAAGGTGTACGTACAGAACAAGCGTTTTGATGGAAATGCTTTTTAAGCTGCCCAAGCTTTTTGTGCATTCAACACGGCAAGTTGCATAGCAGCCGTCATAAACTTATTTTATTTCTCTTTCTCATCCTTTTTTTTTTTTTGCTATTTCGGCGTTCAATATTTTATTTTACATACACGACTTTGTTTTTTTTTTATTTGTTGCTATTAGATTTGGAATTTATTTTACTTTTATTGTATTTCACATTCACAAATAAACAACAGCAGTACAGTGCAATAGCTATTGTTCGGTGGGCTGAGAAATTCCAAGTCAGAGTGAAAGTACCAGGCCAGTATAGTAAAACCTCCAAAGGGTTTGGTGTTCTCATACCTTTTTTATGGGCTTTTATAGTTTTTTAGTTTTTCAGCTATAAATTAAGAACCATTGACGATTTCTCAATTCATTCTTCAGTTTGGTCTGAGAACGCTAAAACCTTTGGATAATTTACTATACTGGCCTGCTACTCTCACTCTGACTTGAAATTTCTCACCCCCCGGACAATGACCCCGAAAATATTCAACACTGTTTGCTGTCATGAAGCCTACAACTCTTGGCAAAGTTAAAAGTTGGTGAACTTTTTTCCACATACGCTTTATAAACTTTTTCATGTATCCCACTCTATAAAAATATATTACTTCAACTTTTCTGACAGCAGTCCAAAAAGCGTTGAAGCGTAAAAAACGTGTACTGTACATTCATCTTAACTAGTATACATATGTAAGTGTGTGCAAAATTAAAAAAAAAGAGTTAGAGAATAATACGAATATCTGTCGGTGTTTGACTTTCTTTTTATTATATTTCTTTCATATTGACTTTTTTTTTTTGTATTTATTTCGGATAAAGTTAAAAAAGTGCGGCAATACTAGTCTATACTAATATTACATGTGGAGCATAACGATATATATTTATACTCATTAAGCAAATGATCCAAACACAACAACCCCAACAACAAGAACAATTACAGCCATGACAAATAAATTACAAAATTTTTAATAACAGCAATCGCAATAACAACAAAAAAACACCACATTTTTTTCAAGAGTTTTTTCTGAAAATCATTGAAATCTCGGGACCCATTGAACCAATTATGACGATTTTAAGTAGAAACCTGTCAATGAATCATACTCACTAAAAATTAGCAACACAGCTGATCTATTATAGACGTCAACGTTATTTAAACAGACGGACAGACGGACATCGCTATTGCAACACCACTTGATATATTTATATATTAAAGGGTCCAGATTTTTTTTTTCATCATTACAAATGGAATGACAAACTAACACATACTTCATGTACACTTGTGTGGAGAGTATGTTAGGTATACCGGTATGAAGTGAGCGTCAAGATACAAATGTCTCGATAGAGAACATTTGTTGGAACAATTCTTCATTTTTTTTTTTATGTTATAAAAACGTTTTGAAAATTCAAAAATGAAAAATTAAAAATTAAAAATTAGAAATCAAAAATTAAAAACCAAAACTAAAAATTAAAAACTAAAAACTATATATTAAAAATTAAAATGAAAAATGAAAAATGAAAAATGAAAAATGAACAAGTAAGAAAATTATAGTCGCTCTAGACCGACTACACGATACCCTATACCATGCGTTTAGAGACCCTATCTCTCGGCCCAACTAACTGGATATAGAAAATAAGCATAAACCAAATTTGAGTGGGATTTTTATTAATTTTTTGGCTGCAGATATGAAAAAGTTCATATCGGATTCTATATCTATATGGGGACTAGGCCCCAAAATGGACCGATCCTGACCATGTTTGGTAAAGTGCAATATTTTTGTTTCTTGTTAGATTTAAGTGAAGATATGGAAGCAACTCTATATGGGGCCTTTGACTAAGTGTTGTCCAATAGGGATCATTTTTGGACTACTGATTAATGGATGTAACAAAAACATACAAACCCAATTTGGCTACGATTTATATGATAATTTGGATCTTATGGCAATTTATGTTGATTTCATAGGGGTCATTTGTATGGGGGCTAGGTCTGAACATGGACCGATTCTTACCAATTTCAACAGCGTTCATCCTGCGAGCGATAGAAGCTTATATACCAAATTTCATCAAAATATATTCATATTTGCGACCTGCAGTTTGATTACAAGCTTTACGTGGACACACAGACGGACGGAGGGACATCGTTAAATCGAATCAGATAGTGATTCTGATTCGATCGGTATAACACAAGACGGGTCTAGGTCAAATATTTTTGGTAGTTACAAACAGCTGCACAAAGTCACTATACCCAAACCACATAGTGGTATAGGGTATAAAAATGAAAAATGAAAAATGAAAAGTAAAAAATGAAAAATGAAAAATGAAAATGAAAAATGAAATATTAAAATAAAAAATGAAAAATAAAAAATGAAAAAGAAAAATTAAAAATGAAAGATGAAAAATGAAAAATAAAAAATTATAAATAAAAACAGAAAAATAAAAAATAAAAAAAGATAAATGAAAAGTGAAAAATGAAAAATAAAATGTGAAAAATTCAAAATAAAAATGAAAAATGAAAAATACAAAATAAAAAATGAAAAATTAAAATTAGATATGAAAAATGAAAAATAAAAATGAAAAACGAAAAATAAAAAGTGAGATATGAAAAATGAAAAAATAAGAATGAAAAATAAAAAATGAAAAATGAAATATTAGAATGAATTTTGAAAATATGAAATATGAAAAATAAAAAATTAAAAATGAACCAGTTGAAATAATAAATATTTTTATATTAGCAGAACCCCTGCAGTGGATTGCAATAAGTGACTAAGAGTTGTCCAATAGGGATCATTTTTGGACTACTGATTAATGGATGTAATAAATATATACAAACCCAATTTGGCTACGATTTATATGATAATTTGGATCTTATGGCAATTTATGTTGATTTCATAGGGGTCATTTGTATAGGGGCTAGGTCTGAACATGGACCGATTCTCACCAATTCCAACAGCGTTCATCCTATGACCGATAGAAGCTTATATACCAAATTTCATCGAAATATATACATATTTGCGACCTGCAGTTTGATTACAAGCTTTACGTGGACACATAGACGGACGGAGGGACATCGTTAAATCGAATCAGATAGTGATTCTGATTCGATCGGTATAATAAAAGATGGGTCTAGGTCAAATATTTTTGGTAGTTACAAACAGCAGCACAAAGTCATTATACCCAAACCACATAGTGGTATAGGGTATAAAAATTAAAAATGAAAAATGAAAAGTGAAAAATGAAAAATGAAAAATGAAAAATGAAAAATGAAAAATGAAAAATGAAAAATGAAAAATGAAAAATGAAATATTAAAAATGAAAAATGAAAAATAAAAAATGAAAAATAAAAAAAGAAAAATAAAAAATAAAAAAAGATATATGAAAAATGAGAAATGAAGAATAAAATGTGAAAAATTCGTAATAAAAATGAAAAATACAAATAAAAAATAAAAAATAAAAAATATGATATGAAAAATGAAAAAATAAAAATGAATAATAAAAAACGAAAAATGAAAAATGAAAAATGAAAAATGAAAAATGATAAATGAAAAATTAAAAATGAAATATGAAAAATAAAAAATTAAAAATGTAAAATGAAAAAAGAAAAATTAAAAATGAAAGAAGAAAAATGAAAGATGAAAATTGAAAAATAAAAATTATAAATAAAAACAGAAAAATTAATAATAAAAAAAGATAAATGAAAAGTGAAAAATGAAAAATAAAATGTGAAAAATTCAAAATAAAAATGAAAAATGAAAAATACAAAATAAACAAGTAAGATACCCTATACCATGCGTTTAGATACCCTATCTCTTAGGCCTAACTAACTGGACATAGAAAATAAGATAAACCAAATTTGAGTGGGATTTTTATTAATTTTTTTGGATGCTATATCTATATGGGCACTAGGCCTAAAATTGGACCGATCGTGATTATGTTTGGTAAAGTCTCTTGTATTTTGCAAAAATATATACAAACAATATTTGAAAAGAATCAGTGCCATATTTTTGTTTTCTGATAGATTTAAGTGCAGATCGGGAAGCAGCTCTACATAGGGCCTACGAGTAAGGGTTGTCCCATAGGTATAATTTTTGGACATCTCATTAGTGGATGTAATAAACGCATACACACCAAATTTGAGTAAGATCTATATGATAATTTGGATCTTATGGCAATTTATGTTGATTTCATAGGGGTCATTTGTATGGGGGCTAGGTCTGAACATGGACCGACTCTCACCAATTTCAATAGCGCTCATTTTATGGCCGATAAAAGCTTATATACCAAATTTCATCGAAACATATTCATATTTGCGACCTGCAGTTTGATTACAAGCTTTACATGGACACACAGACGGACAGACGGACGGACGGACATCGTTAAATCGAATAAGATAGTGATTCTGATTCGATCGGTATAATAAAAGATGGGTCTAGGTCAAATATTTCTGGTAGTTACAAACAGCAGCACAAAGTCATTATACCCAAACCACATAGTATAGGGTATAAAAATTAAAAATGAAAAGTGAAAAATTAAAAATTAAAAATTAAAAACTAAAAATTTAAAATTAAAAATTAAAAATTAAAAATTAAAAATTAAAAATTAAAAATTAAAAATTAAAAATTAAAAATTAAAAATTAAAAATTAAAAATGAAAAATTAAAAATTAAAAATTTAAAATTTAAAATTAAAAATTAAAAATTAAAAATTAAAAATTAAAAATTAAAAATTAAAAATTAAAAATTAAAAATAAAAAATTAAAAATTAAAAATTAAAAATTAAAAATTAAAAATTAAAAATTAAAAATTAAAAATTAAAAATTAAAAATTAAAAATTAAAAATTAAAAATTAAAAATTAAAAATTAAAAATTAAAAATTAAAAATTAAAAATTAAAAATTAAAAATTAAAAATTAAATATTAAAAATTAAAAATTAAAAATTAAAAATTAAAAATTAAAAATTAAAAATTAAAAATTAAAAATTAAAAATTAAAAATTAAAAATTAAAAATTAAAAATTAAAAATTAAAAATTAAAAATTAAAAATTAAAAATTAAAAATTAAAAATTAAAAATTAAAAATTAAAAATTAAAAATTAAAAATTAAAAATTAAAAATTAAAAATTAAAAATTAAAAATTAAAAATTAAAAATTAAAAATTAAAAATTAAAAATTAAAAATTAAAAATTAAAAATTAAAAATTAAAAATTAAAAATTAAAAATTAAAAATTAAAAATTAAAAATTAAAAATTAAAAATTAAAAATTAAAAATTAAAAATTAAAAATTAAAAATTAAAAATTAAAAATTAAAAATTAAAAATTAAAAATTAAAAATTAAAAATTAAAAATTAAAAATTAAAAATTAAAAATTAAAAATTAAAAATTAAAAATTAAAAATTAAAAATGAAAAATGAAAAAGGAAAAATTATAAATAAAAAAAGAAAATAAAAAATAAAAAAAGATAAATGAAAAGTGAAAAATGAGAAATGAAAAATAAAATGTGAAAAATTCAAAATAAAAAAGAAAAATGAGAAATACAATATAAAAAATGAATAATAAAAAAATGAGATATGAAAAATTAAAAATAAAAATGAAAAATGAAAAAATATAAATGAAAAATAAAAAATAAAAAACGAAAAATAAAAAATGAAAAATGAGATATGATAAATGAAAAAATAAAAATGAAAAATAAAAAACGAAAAATGAAACATTAAAAATAAAAAATGAAAAATTAGAATGAATTTTGAAAATTTTAAAAATGAAAAACAAAAAATTAAAAATTAACCAGTTGAAATAATAAATATTTTTATATTAGCAAAGCCCCTGCAGTTGATTGCAATAAGTGAAACATAGATGACACTTTCTGTTTGATTTAGAAAAAAGTGCCATAAAAATCATCTTTCATTACTAGGAGTTTAAACATCTCCCCTGTGATCGGTTTCACATGATTTTTTATTTTTTTTTTTTTTGTTTCGTTGCTATGACATTTGCCAAACATATTTAGTATACATCAAGTCATTGAACAAACAAGATCATAATTTTTCATCGTGTTAAAAATGTCGAATTTTGTACAAAAAAATTTTGATTTTCGGAGAGCAATATTTTTTTGTTTTCATTTGAAGAAAAGTGCTGCAAAGTCGCATCGAATGCTTGTCGAGGTAAATGATGATCATGCCCTATCAGAAGCAACATGCAAAGATGGTTTCAACGGTTCAGAGATAATGATTTTGATGTGAGAAAGGCGAAATGTGGAAGACCACCAAAAAAGTTCAAAGACGCCGAATTGCAAGCAATATTGAAGAAGGATGACACTTTGAGTCAAAAGCAAATTGCAGAAATATTAAATATTACACAAGCAACAACTTCTGACCGTTTAAAAGCAATGGGAAAGATCCGAAAGTGTGGCAAATGGATGCCACATGAATTGAATGAAAGGCAAATGGAAAACCGAAAAAACACTAGTGAAATTTAGCTTTAAAGATACGAAACAAAGTCAGTTTTGATCGAATTGTTACTGGCAAAGAAAAATGAATTTATTTTAAAAATCCTAAATGGAAAAAATCATGGGTTAATCCGGGTTAATCCTAGACTCTTTAACTTAATACAAGATTGGGTCAATAAAAACCAACACGTGACCGTTTGTTTTCTCACATCAACAGATTTCTAGTCTACCTTTGTGAATACGAATAATATCAGCTGGTCCTTATTTTTGATAAAATTTCGCTTTTATACATTATTTATGCCCCTATGTGGTCAGGGTATAATAAGTTTGTGCTGATGTTTGTAACTACCAAAAATATTTAACCTAGACTACTCAGCTCCTTTTATACCGATCGACTCAGAATCGATTTCTGTTTTGTTCAAGAGTTTTTTCACAATCACTTTCTGAGTTGATTTAACGATGTCCGTCCGTCCGTCTGTGTCTCCAACTAAATTTTGTGCTAAAATTATAGGTTGCAAATATAAATATATTTTGATTAAATTTGGTATATAAGCTTCTATCGGCCATCGGACAGACGTGGATGAAATTGGTGAAAATTGATGAATGTTCAGACCTAGTCCCCATACAAATGACGCCTATGAGATCGACTTAAATTGCCATAAGATCCAAATTATCATATATATTTCGATCAAATTGGGTTTGAGTGTGCTTACTACATTTATTAATCAGTAGTTCAAAAATAAACCCTTTAGCACAATTCTTTTTCATAGCCCCCATATAAAGCTGATTCCCGATCTTCACTTAAACATATAAAAAAAAAAAAAAAAAAATTTACAGGTTTTCTCAAATTTGGTTTGTATTTGTTTTTGAACAATTAAGAGATTTTACCAAATATGGTCAGGGTCGGTCCATTGTTCGACCTATTCGCCATATCAATATAGCATACGATGTGAACTTTTTCATATCCGAAGGCAAATAAATTAATAAAAATTCTACTCAGATTTTGTTTATGCTAATTTTCTATACCCAATTAGTTTGGAACTTAGACCAATTCTCGAAACACATGGTAAATGCTATATTTAAATGTCATTTAAAATACAAACATTAAATAAAGGACACGATTTTACTATTTGACAAGTTTCGGTACAGTCTAGAATACACAATGTACATTGTACACATGTACAAAAGTCTGATAATGTTCTTTTCCTTTTATTAAGTACTTTGTTGCTCTTTCGGATAATATCAATGCGGTTTTATGGGGAAATTCGAAAAGTACCACAATAACAATAAAACATTATAAGAGTATTTATTACGTATTGACATTGCACAATGAGTATATTTGTGTATCTTAAGAACCAATGTGCGTGTGTATGTACATATTTGACTTCTGGATTTTTCCAATATTTTCCAATATTAAATCAATGGTAAATTGTGGTCATATTTATTAAATTATATGTTGTATGTGTGTGTGGGTGTGTGTGTACGTGTATTTTACTTTCATTCGAATGTGAGTCTGTACTTGTTTCCATACATACTTGTTATAGTATTTATTTCAATAAATATATTATTGTTATAGTATGAACTGTAAATTGTCTTATAATTGTTATTCTTTTTTAAACTATATTTTTTTTTATTTTAATTAAGTCTTTAATATCAAAAATATTTAAAATATCTAATATAATATAATATAAATATCTAATATAATATCTAATATAATTTAATAGGCAAGGCGATTTCTTGTGACCGATGTAAGTTTCACAGTTCTACCCCGATTTTGACAAGAGATGTATCATTTGAAAGGTATTTCTTTTTAGCGGTTACCCAGCTTTACAGATTTTCATGGCTGAAATATTTTTTTGGAGTTATGATCGCTTAAAGTTGCTACTAACACATACATACACTTATACAATGCGTGTTTATTAAATTTTTTAATGTGTTTGTGTTATTGTGTTGAGTTTGTTTTCTTCATTTAAAATGAGTTGATTGGTGAAGCATACCTTTAGGATCTTTTTTAAATGAAAAAATTAAATTTCCTAGAATATGCAGTCGAATTTCGATTGCTGGAAACTGTTAGTATAATATTAATAGGCTAGGCGATTTCTTGTGACCGATGTTTTGTTCTACCGTTTTATTCCGATTTTGGCCAAACGTTTATTATTTGAAAGGTATTTCTTTTTAGCTGATTTGCAGATTTACAGATTTTTAAATTTTTTCCTTTATTTTGAGTAAATTGCATTTAAAGTTACTACTAACACATACATAAAATTATGCAATGCAATGTGTGTGTTTATTAAATTTGTGAATGTGTTTGTAATAAAAATGAATTTGTTTTCTGTGTTGATTTGTGAATTGGCTATAATTGATTAGCACAGCTTAAGGGTCTTTATTTAATGAAAAAATTAAATTTCCTAGAATTTGCACTCGAATTTCGAGGGCTGGAATCTGCTAGTTATCATAAAAAGCTTACATAAGATATTATCTTTACAAATTTCAAAGTAAATATCGAGCTGTCTGTTACGTCAGTATAATAAACACCACTCACTTTAAAATTCCCTGGTGTCTGGAGAACGTAAAACCAAACATATTTTAAGTTTTTCAATAAATTCAAAGCAATGATAAAAATATTGAGAAAAAAAAATTGGCAACAGAGGGTCAAAAATACTTCATTAAAAACCATAACTTGCCGTTGATGCAAAAAAAAAACAACTAAGAAAATTATAGTCGGTCTAGACCAGAGGTTCCAAAACTTTTTTGTGTCGTAGACCCCTTGCCATGTTTTTCGGTTTTGGCTAGACCACCTACTTACCTGATAATGATTTTTTGTAAATTTCTTACTGTAGTGAAGGTTAGTGTTAAAAACTGCAAGTAAAAACACATGAATTTAAATTAAACACATGAATTTAAATTAAAACTACTCAAAATAAAATTTTGCATCTGTTAAATAAAATATACGTAACATAAAATAAACATAAAATAAACTAGGCAATGTTGTGAGAATGATGAACCTGATGCTTTAATAATAAACTAGCAGATTCCAGCCCTCGAAATTCGAGCGTAAATTCTAGAAATTTTTTTTTATTACACAAAGACCCTAAAAGTATGCTAATCAATTATAGCCAATTCACAAATCAACACCAAAAAAAACTCATTTTTATTACAAACACATTAATAAATATAATAAACACACACATTGCATTGCATAATTTTATGTATGTGTTAGTAGTACCTTTAAATGCAAGTTACTCAAAATAAAGGAAAAAATTTAAAAATCTGTAAATTTGCAAAACGGTTAAAAAGAAATACCTTTCAAATAATATACGTTTGGTTAAAATATGGATAAAACGGTAGAACAAAACATCGGTCACAAAAAATCGCCTAGCTTATTAATATTATAGATTACCAACATTTGGCGTCAATTTTGTAAGGTTTCATCTTAAATCCTCTCGGCTAATGATGTCCAGTCTGTTTATTTTTTAGTTAGGAGATTGGTAACAGCGCTGAACCCCCCTTTCCACTAGGAATGACGATGGAAAGATAATTAAGAATTTCCTCGCTATATTCCATAATACGGGATAAGTAACGGGTATGTTGTTTTGCAGCCAGAATTTCTGATATCCGTTTTTAAACTGAACCATAAGTTCTTCGTTTGTACTTAGTTCAGTCAATTCCTCTTGTATTATAACATTCGTTTCTTCTATGTCACCATATGGGTTAATTATTCACGGTGGTATTACCATAGTCAAAACGTCCTCAAACCTAGTTTCAAAATCTGAATAGAGGGCATTTAAATGTTGAACGTAGGTTGAAACGTTGTCTTCCTGGCAGTTTGTCTGTGACAACTTGAGGAACTGGGAAAATTCACTCCGTCCAATATTTTGCTTCATTAGTTTAATACTGGCAAGAAACGCTGATAAGATGGGCTTTATTTTAATCAAATTTAGACCGTCGCCTTGTTACTGCAAATTAACCAATCAAATTTTGTAAACAAATCTGTTAAACAGGCTATGTCTGTTTTCCACTTCAATAAATTCTCTTTTAAAATTTTATCTTTGATATCCAGAAATTCTAAAATGGTCTCAAAAAGTGCAAAAAAATCTTTTCAAACATAAGCCTTTCGGAAGCCAGCGTACTTCAGTGTGAAGGAGTAATTGATGAAAGTTGTGTAATTTTTCTTTACACAACTGCGCAAATAACCGCGTATTCAACGCGTTGCTTCGGATTCGGTTTACTGCATTAATGACTAATTGAAGAGATTCATGCAATATAACACTCAAATTTTTAGCAACTAAATTTTGTCGATAGATGACGAAACAGTGTTGCCATTTTAGCCATTTTAGTTGCTATATTTAACTTTAACATAGTCGCGCACAGTCACTCATAGTCACGCACAGTCACGGAGAGATTAAAACCTCATTTCCCCTTATCCGATCGATCTGAAACTTTGCTCATACACTTGTTGTGGTCAAAAATTAATTTTAAGATAGTCACTCACGGTCACGCACAGTCACGCATAGTCACGCACAGTCACAGAGTGATTTCAAATCCATTTCCCCTTATCTGATTGATCTGAAACTTTGTCGATAGACTTGCGGTGAAAAAAAACATTAAATTTGACTTAGTCACGCGCAGTCACGCATGGTCACGCACAGTCACGGAGTGATTTAAAACCAATTTCCCCTTATCTGGTCGATCTGAAACTTGGTCGATAGACTTGCCGTGAAAAAAACATTAAATTTGACATAATCTTGCACAGTCACGCATAATCACGCACAGTCACGGAATGATTTAAAACCCATTTCCCCTTATTCGATCGATCTGAAACTTGGTCGATTAACTTGCCGTGAAAAAACATTAAATTTGACATAGTCTCGCACAGTCACGCACAGTCACGGAGTGATTTACAACCCATTTCCCCTTATCTGATCGATCTGAAACTTGGTCGATAGACTTGCCGTGAAAAAAACATTAAATTTGACGTAATCTTGCACAGTCACGCATAATCATGCACAGTCACGGAGTGATTTAAAACCCATTTCCCTTATTCGATCGATCTGAAACTTGGTCGATTAACTTGCCGTGAAAAAACATTAAATTTGACATAGTCACGCACAGTCACGCACAGTCACGCATAGTCACGCACAGTCACGGAGTGATTTAAAACCCATTTGCCCTTATCTGATCGATCTGAAACTTGGTCGATAGACTTGCCGTGAAAAAACATTAACTTTGACATAGTCACGCATAGTCACGCACAGTCACGGAGTGATTTAAAACCCATTTCCCCTTATCTGATCGATCTGAAACTTGGTCGATAGACTTGCCGTGAAAAAAACATTAAATTTGACATAATCTCGCACAGTCACGCATAGTCACGCACAGTCACGGAGTGATTTAAAACCCATTTCCCCTTATCTGATCGATCTGAAACTTGGTCGATAGACTTGCCGTGAAAAAAACATTAACTTTGACACAGTCACGCATAGTCACGCACAGTCACGGAGTGATTTAAAACCCATTTCCCCTTATCTGATCGATCTGAAACTTGGTCGATAGACTTGCCGTGAAAAAATATTAAATTTGACTTAGTCACGCGCAGTCACTGAGAGATTTAAAACCCATTTCCCCTTATCTGATCGATCTGAAACTGGGTCAATAGACTTGCTGTGAAAAAAGATTAACTTTGACTTAGTCACACATAGTCACGCACAGTCACGAAATGATTTAAAATCCATTTCCCCTTATCCGATCGATCTGACACTTGGTCGATAGACTTGCTGTGAAAAAACATTAACTTTGACATAGTCACGCACAGTCACGCATAGTCACGCACAGTCACGGGGTGATTTAAAACCCATTTCCCCTTATCCGATCGATCTGAAACTTTGTTCATAGACTTGTTGTGGCCAAAAATTAATTTTAAGATAGTCACACACAGTCACGCGCAGTCACACATGGCCACGCACAGTCACTGAGAGATTTAGAACCCATTTCTCCTTATCTGATCAATCTGAAACTTGGTCAATAGACTTGCTGTGAAAAAGATTAACTTTGACTTAGTCACGCACAGTCACGCATAGTCACGCACAGTCACGGAGAGATTAAAACCTCACTTCTCCCTATCCGATTGATCTGAAACTTTGTTCATAGACTTGTTGTGGCCAAAAATTAATTTTAAGGCAGTTACACACAGTCACGCATAGTCACGGAGAGATTCAAAACTCATATGCATAAGAAAAAAAAGAGATTTAATAAAAACTTTGTTTTTATGGGTTAGATTTTATTAATTTATTTGCATTGTGCCACCACACTTTTCTTGCATCGCATACTCGCATGCTTCAATATTCGACATCTATAGAATTATATTAAAAATTTTATGTAATCGTTTTAATATTTTCACAAGTGTTGAACTGATTTATAATTTAATATTTTACTTTTATTGCCACATAAAAATTCACTTCAAAATCCATGGTTATATTTTAAGATTATCCCCTAAAGCTGTTAAAAATATTTATACTCGTACATAGTAGTAAATCGTTTTAAGCGCTCCATAAAAATCAGTTTAAAATAGCAGCAACAGTAAAAACATCAGTATATTTTTTTTTATAGCTCTTTCATTGATTACAGTGGGTAGTCCAATCATCAACACTATCAACTTGGTCCAAAAGCACCAGCTCGTAAACAACTATAGTACCAACCATCTGTTTAAGTAGTAAAAATATTCCAATCAACGACATTGCAACATTGCAAACTAACATTACATGATGCAATGTTATACTTACTGCTATCATTAGACGTCTGGTTAGAAAAAAGAAACCTTTGCCACTTAGAGCAAAAAAATCCGAAACAATGACTTCATTAAGTCGTTTAAGCTTAAAGAGGAAGAAAAAGAAAGAACAAAAAATAAATAAAAAGTATGGCCAACCTAAGTGAAGGATTAAAAAATTAGGTGGGTGGTGGAAATACAAGTTGAAATTCTTTGAAGAACGAAAATAGTTTTACTTTGTATTATTTTGCTCTTACATCATTCCTGCTATACAACAACAACAATGACAACGATTTACCTCCAAGCACCAATGGGCAGTTGGTATTTCATAAATAGACGATGATATTGCATTGGCTGTATCATGAATGTTGGCTGCCGACAGCATCATATAAAAAGAGCGCAGCATCACAAAGGCCAACGAAAACCAAAAATATATTTCACTCATAAAATTATCGCGATGTCTATAAATAAACAGCAATTGCTAATAATAAAACAAAAATAAAGTCATTTAAAACTTTTCACGTGTCACTTAACTGGAAACTATGAAAAATTTGCACAGCCATAAAATACATATTCTGTGCACAAGACAACATTACCAGTCCGGATAATTTGTCATCAAATTGCCAGAGCAGCTCGGTTAATTGCAAAAAATCTTGACGCATTTCAAACCAAAAATCACTTGACATTTGCTACTCGTATTTGCCATGACACATGTCACAACAACAACAATTTGTGGAATGTAGCAAAAAGAAAAAAAAAACAAAAAAAAAAACAAAATAAAAACAAAAATGCATAATTAAATTAACTTTACTTACAAACGTTACAACCAACCTCTTTTAAATGTCATTTTAACCGCCAGTTGAACTGCTCAAAACGTGCACATAATCCTTGGCAGTTAAGGATGAGAAATATATCTATGAAATTCCAAGCAAACGTCATAGATATTGTAATCCACTGGGTTTTTAAAGAAAAATATATAAATGTTAAGGAAAGAATTGTGTTATTTTGGTTAAAATCTCTCTTTTAACTGAAGTCAATCGTCACAATTTAGCTGCCTACTAATAAAAATCTACTCACGATTTTGATTTTCTATCAACTAACTGAACCACCAAATTTCATTCTTATTAAGTTCCTCTTTCCATTATTTTTGCTTCTTTAACCCCCATTATGAAACCAATAAGAAAACGTTAATCGGTCTAAGCCGACTAGATCCAAAAAAAAAGATACAGAAAATAAGTATAAACTAAATTTGGGTGGCATTATTATTAGCTTTGATGCCTCCGGAAATGGAAAACTTCATATCGGATGACTACGTCGAAAAATGGACCGATCCTGACCATAACTTATTTTTTGCAAAAACATATACGAACCAGATTTGAGAAAAATCTGTGCTATATTTTTGTTTTCTGATAGAAGTGAAGTGAAGATCGGGAATCAACTTCACTTGGGACTATGACTAAGAATTGTGCTATGCGGTTTATTTTTGGACTACTGATGAATGGATGTAATAAACACACATAAACCGAATTTGACCGAGATCTATATGATAATTTGGATATAAAGGCAATTTACGTATGTATGGAAACTAGGGGAAATTTTATCCCCCATTCTTTGGGTGACAACTATAAACAGTCTGTTAAGGATTCTAGCCAATAAGGATTTCCAACCTATCTGCCACGCAGACGACTTAGCGACACTGTTAAGGGGGAAAGATCCTAGGAATCAATGTAGGAGAGCATCGAATGCACTCGAAATAGCATATAACTGGG
The DNA here is from genome assembly GCA_963682025.1 of Cordilura impudica. Classification (NCBI taxonomy): domain Eukaryota; kingdom Metazoa; phylum Arthropoda; class Insecta; order Diptera; family Scathophagidae; genus Cordilura; species Cordilura impudica. The sequence continues at coordinate 28,459,506 of OY821519.1, read as the reverse complement.
CACTACCGAGGGGATTAAATGTGAACCTGGAGAAGACTGAAATATGCCTCCTTACTAGGAAGACGGGAATAGTCGACTTCGATGAACTCCGCTTCCAGGGCAAAATGATTACAATTACGCAAGCGGTGAAATACCTTGGGACGATTCTCAATAAAAAGCTCACTTGGAAGAACCATATTGAGAGCAGGGTCGCGAAATCTCACTGGATATGGGCCATTTCTAGAAGAGCTATAGGTTCGAAATGGGGTTTAACCCAGAGAATGACACATTGACTCTACACAAGCGTTGTTAGACCAATTCTAACTTAACTAGCTATATGGACATCAATGAACAGGAAATGCTATATTAAACCATTCCACAAGATACAGCGCCTTTGCTGCATAGGAATCAGTGGTGCAATACGGACTACACCTACGACACGATTCTATCTATACGCCCGATCAAGATCAGAATTAAATATGAGGCAGCTCTGGCCATGCTACGAATAAGGGTAACAGGGGAATACATCACCGACCATATGACCAGACACCAAACAACATTAGACCACATACAGGGATTCAACACAGTGGATTTTAGCTGTGATAGAATCGCGGAAGTATCGACGAACACACTCTGAAGTATAAGGATACCTGACAGGGAAAGCTAGTTAAACGGAAATATTCTACAAAACTTTCCAGGGCCACATTACTACACAGACGGATCTAGTCTGTATATAAAGAATGGCATAGGTTTTTATGATGAAGACTGTTCCGCTGGCAAATACTTACGCATTCCAGACCACAACTCTGTCTTTCAGGCCGAATTGGTCGCGATATCGGAATGCATAAGATCTATTGATGTACGGGAAACCCCAAGCCCCGGAAACATGAGAATATTTTGGGACAGTCTAGCGGCAATCAGGGCGATATCCTCGGACAAAACTAGATCAAGGACAGGGCCAGATGTAAGGAGGGTAGACTATAAAGGGTAAACTTGAAATCATTTGGAATGGGAAACGAGATTGCAGACGAACTGGCCAGGAAACGTTCTTTCCTGGAGGGAGTCAATTTGGAAATCCCTATACCTTTCCAGTCTCTCAAATTGAAACTCTCGGACTCTCGGCGACCAGTTCGCATACTTCAATTTGGGAGGGAAATGACGTGGGTAGGGTTACGACGATATTATGGGGCACTCCCAACACTTCGAAGACGAGGGAAATCCTTAGTCTGAATAGAAGGGAACTGAATAGGATTATTGGCATCCTCACTGGGCTTTCTGAACTGAGAGCTCACCTATATCGTATGAGACGGGCGGAATCGGCCACATGCAGAGCTTGTGGAGAGGATGACGAAACCCTAGAACACTACCTTTGTTACTGTCCTGCATTTGCGGGAACAAGTGTCAGACATTTATCCAACGACATCATATCAGGCCTAGCGGCTCTTAGGGGGATACGCTGGAAAACACTCAGGAAATTTGCTGACAAGACCGAATTTCTAAATTAATACAGCGGTAGATAACCGGTTGAGATGTAGAGCGCACAACAAGCCGTATTCCGATTTACCGCTACAAATTATATTTTAGAAACTTATCGTTTTGGAACATTGTAAAACAATCCTAGAACAATGTAGAACAATATTCAAAAAATTTTATTTCGAAAAATGGGGGGCTAACTTCGCACTCCCGGAAAAAATGTTTATCGTTCTCATTTGCGTACGTTACGGTTTGCGAAATATCTATTTTCGAACAATGTGTAGAACAACTAGAATAACCGCCAAATTTTTTTTCCCCCCAAAAGTGGGGGGCAAAGTTTAAAATTAGTTTTTTTTTCGATTTACCGGTACAAATTATATTTTAGAAACTCATCGTGTTGGAACATTGTAGAACAATCCTAGAACAATGTAGAACAATCTTCGAAAAAATGTTTTTCCAAAAATGGGGGAGCTAACTTCGCACACTTGGGTTAAACGCCTGAATATGTTAAGTAACGAACATAGTATACAATGATCATCAGATACATCTGTATGGGAAAGGAACGAAAAATACGATAGAAGCTCTGAAAAATAAAAACAAACAAATGCGAATAAATAGATGGTAGCAAACAGAATCCTTTTATAAGAACTTAGACCCAGCGGTATCACAATTTTATTTTCACCAAAACAATGTGGATATCCACATTGTGATTTAATCGAATTAAACGGTTCACACTTTTTAAGAAGAATTGAAAAACGTTGTTCATTATGCAATACAAAAGAAATTGAAAATTTACAGCACTTCATTGGTAGATGCCCTATTTTAAACAACTTGAGACAATATTTTTTTTGGTGATAGATGAAACTTAACATTCGTATCAAAATTTACGTGAAATTCTACCTTTTTCATACATTAATAATTTTTTGAAAAAAAAGTGATTTTTACTGTTCGAAATATTGAACAGCGCACAGTGGGTTTAACGGTATGCAAAAGGGCGATTAATTCATGGAAGTCGTAGTTTTAAAATACTGTTATTTTTTACAAAACAAAGCGGTAAAAAAAATTATTTTTAACCCGTTAGGAACCTTTTTGTATTTGGGGAAAAATGTTCTTATTTCAGAATTTTCGCTGTAACTTTGGAATAAAAGGCGATAAACTAGTAAATTAAATTGCAAATAAGAGCTTACTTAATGAGAAATAGTAAAGGAATAAATATTTAATATGTATTTATATTTCAAATTAAAATCAGATTTTTTTATTCACATTCCATGACTCCATAAATTTAACTCAAAAAACTCATATTAAAAAGTTTTTTGAATTTTTTTATTGATGAATAATCATAAACACATAAAAACATCCATTTCAGAAAAAAGATCATAATCATCATTAAATTAATCGTATTAATCTTCATCTTCATCATCATCGCCCTTGTCATTTTCACTGAGGGGAAGAATAAGTAATTCCAATGCGGACTGCGGCATTTGCTCAATTTTTTTTTTACAACTATTTCTCATGTTTGTAATGAAGGGATCAGAACTTAAAAGAAATCTATTAAACACGTCTTCTATTATCTTTTCCCGACTGCATTTACGCGAAAAGTACTCCCTATAACTTTAGAAGTCCTTATTTCTAGCTTCCTGAGATTCTTCAGTTAGTTGACCAATAGGCAATGGTGAAAGTGATATAATTTCTAGCCTGTGAATAAAGTCGTTATGTAGAGTAGGAGGCATATATCACCGCTTTACATACATTCTGTCCTATGAATTCATGTACACGTCAGAATTTTTATTTTTCATGTATAAAGTATAAAGCTCGTAGTGTCCGTCTGTCCGCCTGTGTGAAAGACTTTGGATAGATTTTTAACCCTTTTTCCATGATCCAATCGAGCTGAATTTTTGTAGGCAGACTCGTGGACATGTCTGTATCATACCAAATTTTTTAAAATATAGATTTTTATCCTGAATTTTTTTTTTTTTTTTTTTTGAAAAAAATCTATTTTTTTTTTTACTTTTTTCAGCATAACTTGAAGGGACTCCAAATTTTTAAACTACTAAAGCGTTCCGAAAAATGCAGTGCCCGACTCGAAATAACTTTTGTTACGTTTGTGGCTTATTCGCACCAAGTAAACTCCGGAAGTCGAGTGCGACTACTGCTATAGAAATTTATGCAAGTTTACTGATGGAAGGTCAACAATAAAGTACGCTATACCAACAATTTGGCTACCACGTACGGAGCACTGCAATGAACTGTGCAACTTTTGCGTAACTTTTACTCAAACTAAAGGGTACCAATACTTTCGCTGCAACAAAATTCGCTACGGTAATGTAGAATCGGTTATTCCAACGGTTCTTTACTCACCAGAAGAACGTATAGCGGCTTCAGTGGAGATTTTTGATGATGTTCCCGAATTAAGCTATGGAGAACCAACAGTAGTACCAACAATGCTATCAACATTTCTTGCATCGAATGCGAGATGCGAGAGTCCAGAAGTATCGGAATTTGTACCAAAACCCAGTGAACTTGGGACTGCAGTGCCGCATTTAGTAACGCAAGCCGACTTCAATGACCTTGTACGAGACGGAAATTTGTCGAGGAGAACAGCGGAACTCTTTGCATCACGCTTTAAGCAGTGGAATATAGTGGCGGCTGATTTTAAAATAACAGCCGCTCGTGATCGACGTAGCACTATTCCATATGACGAATTTTTTAAATTGCACGAAGATCGGGAAAAAATCTGGCTTATTGTTATGATATTGATGCGATGTTTGCAAAAATTGGTTACCCTCATATTTCAGAGGAGTGGCGACTTTTCGTCGATGCATCGGTCAATAGCCTTAAAGTCGTGCTGCTTCATATCGGTAACAAACATCCATCTGTCCCTATCGCATATGCCACAAACCTCAAAGAAACATACGAAGGCATGGAATTAATATTACAGCTGATAAAGGACCAAGAGCATAATTGGAAAATATGCTGCGATCTGAAAGTGGTCGGATTACTCATGGGTGTTAAGCGTGGATTTTCATCCCACCAGTGCTTTTTGTGTACATGGGAAGGTCGCAAAAGAGATCAGCATTACACTGAATTTAAGTGGAAGCCGCGAACATGCTACAAAGTAGGCGTAGAAAGTATAGAGAATCTACCATTGGTGCAGCCATCTCAAATCATTTTGCCACCACTACACATTAAGCTCGGTCTCGTATCAAATTTCGTTAAAAAACTGGATCGTGAGGGCGAGGCGATTGCAAGTTTGCACAAAATTTTTCCGAAATTGAGCGGCGCAAAGATTCATGCAGGTATTTTTTAAGAAGTCATTCAGTAACTTTATTTTTTTTAATGATGTGTATGATTTAAGGTGTTTTCAATGGTCCGCAGATAAAAAAAATAGTTGCAAGTTATGAATTTTAATCAAAATTGAATGCTATCGAACAACGTGAATGGAAAGGCACAGTTGCCGTTATTGAGCAGTTTCTTGGCAGCAAACGAGCTGCCAATTATAAAAATATTGTCGCAGAAATGATTTCGGCATATGGCGAAATGGGCATATTAATGTCGCTAACGATCCATTTCCTTCACAATAATTTAGATTTTTTTCCCTGATGATTTAGGAGCTTGTAGCGATGAGCATGGCGAAAGGTTCCATCAGGACATTGCGGCTATTGAAAAGTGCTTTAAAGGAAAAGACATTACGAATATGCTTGGCGAATACTGTTGGTCTATTTGTCGCGATACTGACACAACGCAAAAATAAAAGGCCTAAGTTTCTTTAAAAGCATTGAAATCTTTAATGTAACAATTTTTAATTTTAATTAACAAAAAAATTCGGTTTTTTAACGAACTGAAACCGTTACAGAAAAACCAATAAACATTTTTTCAAAAAAAAAAAAATTCAGGAAAATTGAGAATTGATAAAAAAATATATTTTTTTTAAAGTTTGACGTGATACAGAAATTTCCACGAGTCTGCCTGCAAAAATTCAGCTCGATTGGATCACGGAAAAAGGGTTAAAAATCGATCCCAAAGTCTTTCACACAGGCGGACAGACGGACACTACGAGCTTTATACTTTATACATTAAAAAAAAAATTCTGACGTGTACATGAAAATCGCCGACACACGTGTATTTTTATTTTTTCTCCCCTTTCCGAAAAAGGATATTTGGTTCATAGGACAGAACAAAAGATCGTTTTTGTAACGCGGTGTAATACCATGGATAATTTTTAACAAATAGTCTACTATTAGCGAAATAGCTGTGTTATTAGCGAAATTTGAAAATTTTTCAATGTTGACCTCAATGCCACTAGAAACAGCGAAAACAAAGAGAAAATTAAATATAAAAAAATATTAAAATTACCATTTTTTTCATTAAACATTAAATATTTAAAAAATGGCATTAAACGCGCACGTTTTTTTTCTGAATATAATAGGTGAAATAGCACACTTTTTTATCATAAAATATTAGAACAAACAAATTTCAACATTTTTAGTTGCATTCCATCAAAAATTTAAAACCAGAGTTCAGAAAAAAACACACACTGAATAAAAAACTCGTATATATATGTAAACAAACATAACTTAGGCCAACACACACATATTTTTATTTTCATACCAATTATGTTTGTTTTTAAATTTTCTTCGGTGCCCAACACAACCATGACTGTGTTCGTTTTAATATTTCGTTATTTACACGAACATTTTTGTATCACATACTTTTTGTTTCAACCACACATAAAGCACACATTTTTGAGTGTTGCTTTAATTGAAGTTCATGTTCTGGTAAGTGTACTGAAAAAAAACACAGAACATATACAATAAACTGGTTCGAGTTCAGTTAAACACGACTTAAAATATAACTGAACTCGAACCTGTTTATTGTACACGTACCAGAACATGAACTTCAAATAAAGCAACACTCAAAAATGTGTGCTTTATGTGTGATTGAAACAAAAAGTATGTGATACAAAAATGTTCGTGTAAATAACGAAATATTAAAACGAACACAGTCATGGTTGTGTTGGGCACCGTAGAAAATTTAGAAACGCACATAATTGATATATGAAAATAAAGATATGTGTTGGCTGCTTTTGAACAGAACATTGTGTATTTCGTGTGTGTATTTTCTGAACCTTGTTTAGAACACTATAAATTTGTAGTTTTAAAAAAAAAATTCAAAAATATTTTAACAAAAAATATCAAAACAAAATTAATTAAATATATATTAAAATATCTGAGGTTGATGGTTCCATTATAAAATTTTTACTTTTAATAGTCTAAATATAAAAAAAATTTACTTCAAATTTATTGAATTTAGATTTTTATCACCTTAAGAATAATACGAAAAATTGTTGCACTTCGACAGAACACAGCAGAAAAAGTAACTATAAACATTGATTTAGACCATTAGTGACGCACAATTTTATATCTGTGGCAATAAATAATAATGGCTTAAGTCGAAATTTCGTGTTTTGAGATATTAAGGGTTTTGTCTAAAATAAATTGTGTTCGGTTTTTATATAAAATTTTTAGCCACAGAAAAAGATGCACATTTATTTAGAACAAAACTGTTCATTTTATAAAAAAAAAAAAAAACGTGTTATTAGTAAATATTCGTTGTTTTTTAGTTAAGATGTTATGAAAAAATCCATTTCCAGAAAAATAAAAACTAAAGTGAACTTAAGCTACTATATTGAAATGCAAAGTATTTTTTATTGCTAGTAAGTCGAGATAAGTGCTTTAGGTTAAATTGAAAAATGCAGAAAACCTGTTAGTTATTGGAAATTAAGTGTATAGAAGCTTTAATGCTAAAACATTTTAATATTGATGTAGCTACCTTAAAAAAAATTAAGTTGAGTTAAGATGTTATGGCTTATGTATTATTTTCCACAAAGACTTAAGTTAAAATATAAATGCGTATAGTTTTATTAATAATAACATTTTATACTTGAAATTTAGCTGAGTGATAGATCTTGAAGATTATTATTATTTGCCCAGATATGCTTTTACCTTGCTAGAAATAACTAATTTTAAAATACCTATTTAGCGAAATGGGTTAATTTGATATATTTTGATATAGAATTTTCCCTCGAGTGAATTTTTATAGAAATTGTTTGTTTTAGTTATCTACTTGCTAGAAAAACTGTCTTCTCAGATTGTAATTAATCTTACACTGACTAAACTCTCTTTCTCTCTGCTATCGAGACATATTTTATTAAATTGATTTTATTCTATTTATATTCTCAGCTGACGATTAACAATAATTTGTAAATATCCTTACCTGCAAAATTGGTATTAACCATACGTAATAGTCAATCATTGAAAAGATTTGTAAACGCTCACGCAGATAATAGTTCTGCCAAAAATCCACCGTCAAATTACATTGTTTTATTTGCAAATAATTGCTATAGATGCCACTACCAACATAACACGAATGCTCTACTAACTCGCCACATAATAAATAACATAAAGTGATAATGAAAATTGAATAAAAAAAAATGTAAATATAATTCATTTCTATGTAATACCCACCATGCCAGGCCAGTCTACTTACATACTGCACCAAATAAAAATAAAAATCCCATTAATCTAATGCGTTGAGTAAATTTTCGTGATTCTGGACAGGTATATGTTTCTTGAAGAAAAATAATTTCCAAACGGCGCGTTGACTTAATCAAATCTGGCCAATTACGTGAGAGCCATAGAAAAATTGTAAAGGCACTTAAACATTCTATGCTAAAGCTTAAGGGTCCTTCAAAAGAAACCAAATACATAGACAAACGATTATAAGTAGCAACGGTAGAAAAAGAAGAAAAAAACAACTGGATTTTCGTGTTTTTTTCTTTCCATCCAGTTTTTAATGGGAAAATCTCCCTAAAACCCACCTGTTGTTGATAATTTTAAGCCTACTTCAGTCATAACTTTAAATGTTAAACAAAAATCAATTGTTCCAAATCCTATTAATATTAAAGTCACCATTACGGGTAATGTTAGCCACTTGAAGTTGACTTGTTCAACATCGCCCGAGGGCCATACTCCCAAAACTGGTAGAATGCCAAAGACACGAGACAATACTAAAACTAAAGCAATAAGAGGACATGCAAAAAAAAAACAAAGAACATGAACGATTTTAAGTTGAAATCATGGAATATAATGGCACTGTGGGCTATTGGCAAATATCTTCATTTTAAATAGTAGCAGAAAACTGCTTAAAATTAAAAAAAAAAACGTAAATAGTCAACAAAAATAATCTATTTCAAAAAAAAAAAATTAATTTTAATTTTAAAAATATTTTAAAGACAATCAAAAAAAATAAGAAATACAATTTTTTTTTATACATTTTTTGTATTTCAAAATAATTTTAAAAAAATTTGAAGTAGCAGAGCTAAACCGACCATGGATTCAGTCTCAGAGACTTCTTTCCAAACGCTTCTAAATCTTATTCAAGGGTCTGCTCGTTACCAAAAGTATTTATTTGTTGAACAGTGTTGATTATTTGAATGCATTAGCTCAAGTAAAGATACGGTCACAATAGTCAAATAGTTTTCTGCCGCAAAATATTACTAAGGGGCAAACAACGCAGCAGCTGATTTTCGGCAAACAAAATTATTTGCCCAATGTAACAATAATGTGACCACTCACGAGCAAATCTTTTCCACTATTTTGGGCAAAAAATTAATGACCTTACAAAAAATTTGCAAGAGCAAACAGTGGCAAATAACAGTTGTTGCAGCAGTGACATCAAATTTTAAAACTGAATTCAGTTAATTCTTAAAAAAAGCTTCTTATTTTTAAAAGCATTTGTTCTGCAACTTGTTAATATTATTTAAAAATCGGCTATCACACAAGAATGTATAATTTTCAAATATTTGTGAATTTATCACGTTAAAAAAACAAATTTTGCTACACTGTTACATTACTCAAAATAAACAGCTATTTATTATTTGTATTTTGTAAACAAATATGCCGCTCCACAGTTTAAAAGAAGAAAACTTTCCTCTTCGAGCATTATTTGGAAATTTTCGATCAAATTTATTTATAATTTTTTACTGTTTGATTAAAAAATTTTTTAGTTAAATATTTGTTCAAGTAATACCTGTGGTTTTCTGGAATAACCGCGTATGTCCATTTTTGTCAGCTTTGAGTTAACGATGCCAAATATATTAATTTATAACGCTCTTTATATGTGTTCAATTCTAATTTAAAAAATATTGACAATTTCTGAGTTTTTTCTTTAAATAGCGACGTAACTTAAATATTTATTAAATTAATTTGCAGCACTTACGACGCAATGTGGTCAATATTTTGAGATAGCGGCCAAAACTCCTTTTGGTTTTTGTTCTCCGATTTTAAAGTTATTAGACTCATATGAAAGTAGACAGTAGTAAACCTCGGGAGCCAAAAATTAGAACTCTATTTCAACTATTTCACTGAGAACAGGGTGGTCCAAAATGGGCTTTTTCAGAATTTAGTAAATTAATGATATTTTTAGTTAATTTTTAAAGTTTAAATGATCATAACTTTTTTGTTTTTCAAGATTTTTGGACGAAATAAATTTTGTGTTGTAACTTAACTTATTTCCTATTACTGGTAGAAAAAATTGAAGCTCTACTGTTTTCAGAACAATTTAAATTTTTTTTTTTTAAAAAGGTCAAATTTCTCGGAAATTTCCTACTTCGTAGAGCATAACTCCTGTGAGTCAAGCTGAGTCAAAACACAAATTTACTATTTTATAGTCCTAAAGACCTAGTTAGCCACACGTTATTAAAATGTACCTGTACCGTAAATGTAACGTTGGCATTTAGTGCAATTATAGAACGTAAAAAACGAACATGCATGTTGCTGTATAAAATTAACCAAACTTTATCAGCTGTTCACAAATGTCACGTACAAACGTAGCAAAAATCTATTTTCAACAGATTGGGACGTTCCGGTTACGTGACAGTTGAGTTCGGTAACTGCTCTAAATGCTTTTCATGTAACAGAAAAAAACAGCTGACACGGTTGGATACGGTTACGGGTGGCTAACTAGGCCTTAACTCTCCCCTACATTTCTATATATACATGTCCATGCATCGGGACTGCACTTTTTGAGCTACAGCAATTTTTCTGACCCAAGGTAAGATATTCGTTACAAATGCACGTCATATTTTCTGAGAAGTTATTTGTATGTGAAAGTGGCTATTATGCATATATTTTGATGAAATTTTGTACAAGAGTTCTTATTGACCCAAAAAATAATTCTGTTGAAATTAGGAGAAGTTGGCCCATATTTGGACCTAGTCCACATAGAAGGGTGTATCAAAATTTTGACAAAAATGAAAATAGAACTCTCAAATTATGTGATATCTAGCAATTCATTTGGAAAAGGTAAAAAAGATTTTATTGCCATCTAATATTACACAACTTAAATACGTGAAAATTGCAAATAAATTTAAAACCAATGGAAATAACTGGTAAAACCAACTACCTGTTATATTATGTTTCAAAGAGGTAAAAAAGATCATGTTGAAACTTCGAGCAATAGTATATTAATCCATGCATTCATTTTTTTTCTTCATTATTGTTTAAACAATGGCTAAATTCAGTTATAGTGTTCTATCTGATATATATTTTGAACGGAAAGATGAAAACGACATTATTTTACATATAATGAATAATCCATTCTTCAAAATATGTGACAAACAAGAAATTAAAATTCATAACTTAAAAATAAAAAACTTTTTAAATACTTTAAGAAAACGGTACAATCAATGTTCCAGAAACAAGAAATTGTTTTACTCACGCATTGATTGATGGAAAAGTTGCACAAGCTTTAACCAAAACAAAGTCATCGTCAAGCTGCACCATATGCCAAAAAACATCAAGTCAATTGAGCCAACCACCAACACAAGACGATAGTTTTAATGAAGCATATGAATTTGGAATGTCACCTCTTCATGCTAGAATTCGTTTTATGGAGCATATTCTTAAATTGGGATACGATTTGGAATTTGGCCCGTTAGGCGAAACAGTGAGAAACAACAAAGAAAATTTGGAAAAAAGAAAGCAAAAAAAAAAAAGATATTCAAGAAAAATACCGTGAGATAGGCCTTATAATTGACCAGCCAAAGCAAGGAGAAGGAAATTCTAATGATGGAAACACAGCAAGGAGATTTTTTTCCGATCCAGAAACTGCAGCTTCTATAACTGGAGTAGATTATGATTTAATACGATGATTCCAAATCATATTACAAGTTATAGCATGTAGCAAAAAGATAGATGCAAAAAAATTTGGTCAGTACGCTAATGAGACAGTAACCCTTTATAACCAAAAATATTCTTCACAAAATTTTGTTCCATGGGAAACAAATAATTCAGCACAATATGCTTCCAATTGGAGATCTCTCAGAAGAAGCCCAAGAAAAAAGGAACAAAGACTACAGATTCTTTCGCGAGCACAATACAAGAAAAATTTCCATATATTGTACTAATGAAGATCTTATTAATATTTTGTTGTGCACATCAGACCAATATATGTCCAGTATTCGACAAAAATGGAAATCAACCTCATTAGAGTTAGATGAAGAAGCTAAACAACTACTGCAAAATGAAAATCAAAGCTATTTGGAAGAACTTTTTACTAATATTGTTTAATTAATACTAGCTTAAAGATTATAATTTGTTTCTAATTTTAGTATAAATTTTTATTAATACATTTAAATAAAATATATGTGCACTTTAAATCAATAGTAAAAGTTTACTTAAAATTTTATCGATGTTGTGTTCTGTATATAATATATCCAAATGGTATTGATATTGTTGGGAATTTCAGTGTTATTTTTCAGTCTAATCCTCACAAGAATTAGCTTTCTTCCAAAAAAAAAACCAACCTTTGGCCCCTGTGAATATTGAGACTAAATAAATGTCAGGGGCCAAATGTTGGCATTTTCTGACCAAAATTAAGTTTAGGAATAATAAATAAGTATTGGTTGTAAAATACGATTGAAGAAAATAAGAAATTATAAAAAAAATACCTATTTAAAATGTCAAAATATTCAACTTTTACATGGAAACTCAACAAAAAATTAAAATGCATTTTTAACTCCAAATTACTTACGTTCCTATCAGTCGATTTTTACGTTTGAACACGCAAATTGAAGCTTAAAGTCCCTCCTATTGAACAAAATAAATTGCGTAAAAAAATACCAATCCGGTCAAAAGTTATAGATTTTTGACCGCTATCTCGCGAAATTGACCACTGTGCGACGTATGTCACTCACAAATTATTTTCTCAGAAAACGACACATAGCGATATACGTTGTTATTAATGAAAAAAAATTCAAAATAATTTTGGATTATTTTTCAGTTTATAACTTTATAACCACTTATAAAAACTTGTGTGTTTATATGTGTTATTTTTTGTCACTATTAGCCTTGATACGTTGTTATATTCTCATCCTAAGTCCCGTTAACTTTTGCTGATGAACAAAAAAATCTATTCTTCAAGCAACAACAACTTATGTCTACACGGGTGGTTGCATTCGTAGTTTTCTTTTTCAATGAAAACGACGTTTGTCGACATAAGTTGTTTTATCTGCACACACTTTAAGTGTTATTTACATACTGCTTTTTCGTCCTTATCTTAGGATCTATTCCTCTGAAGATTTTTGACTCAAAATTTTATATAAAGTAAGTATTTATTGCGCATATCTAAAGGACTGTTAAATAAAAAGCTCTAAAAACTTTATATCGAGCCCATAATTTCAAATATAACGTTTTTTGGCTCACCTCAACATTTTGATTTTATGACATACGCGTTTATTCTAGAAAACCACAGATATATATTTTCCCCTATTATTATTTGCCACTATTTTAAAGCAAAAATAGGCAAATAAATGTGTATAGTGGGACCACAAAATCAACTCTGTATTAGTTTCACAAAATAATGGGCAAATACGACAAACCAAGTTTGCATCAAATATTTGCCTAATCTGACCGTATCTTAAGAGTTCTGCTACCAACGGGTCATGAGTTCAATTTCTGGGTTTACCATTTATAAAAACAAATAAAAAGAAAACTGTTTTCTCAGCTTCACATACACCTTATCAACAATTCGCTCAGAATGGTGTTGTTAGTTTAAATGCTGAGTCAGCAAACAAAAAATGCTTATTAACTTTAGCTGAGAACTATAATTATGGAAAATATTTCCTTACACATAACCGAGTTGTAATCTTTCATAGAAAAATTTCTTTCAGGCCTGTGACGTTATTTTCTTTCAGACGCAGAATATTTATTAAATTTTTTGTTATATATTTTCCCATCTCTTTCTCTTCATATTTAAGTTTCTTTTTTACACTCTTTCTTTTAATTCGTACTCTCTGTCTATTTGTCTATCTGTCGTGAGTCAACCCCATTCCCCCTTATCCAATTGAAAAAGTTACGCATAGTCACGCACAGTCACGGAGTGATCTATATGTCATTTCCCTCATCCGATCGATCAGAAACTTGGTCCATACAATTGCTATGAAAGAAAGATTAACTTTGACTTAGTCACGCACAGTCACGATGGCACGCACAGTCACGTAAAGAATTAAAACGGATTTCATCTCATCGAATCAATCGGAAACTTGGTTGATATACTTGCTGTAAAGAAAGATTAACTTCGACATAGTCACGCACAGTCACGCATAGTCACGCAGAGTCACAGAGAGATTAAAACATCACTTCGTTTCATCCGATCGATCTGTAACTTTGTCCATAGACTTGCTGTGACCAAAGATTAATTTTAAAATAGTCACGCACAGTCACGGAGAGATTTAAAACTCATATGCATAACCAAAGAAAGAGTTTTAATAATAACTTTGTTTTTATTGGTTAGATTATTATATTAAAAAGTTTTTTTCTCAGTTTTCGTTTAATAATTATTAAATTGTTAAATATCAATTTTTTTTTGGCCCTAGCCTACACTCGTAAAAAGTTTATTGCGTGTATATAAAATATTCCGTTTATTTAAGCAACAATACTTTCGCATTAACATTAATTAATAAATGGGCAACAAATAGTTTATATTACACTACATGTAACCCGGTGTGCTTCGCTCCCCCCTAAGCCCCCCTCCCTCGTCGCGTAATGAAAGGGCTCGCCCATTTTTTTCTTTTTGTCAGACTGCTCACGTTAATAATAGATAACCTAAGACAAATTTGCAAAGCTATCTCTGTCATAGTACTCGAGACATATGATATTGAGTAATTGCATTGTATGGGAGGTATAACGCCCACTTATCCCATCCCGTCCATCTGTGGCATAGCCACTAACATTAATAATACTTCACCTCACACAAATTTGCAGAGCTCCCCTATCATAGTACTCAATATATATAATATTGAAAATTTAATTTGTATGGGAGATGCCACGCCCACTAAAAATATTTAAAAAAAATTTTTAGCCTATAGCACTTCCCATATTCGCAGTAAGACTCTGTGAAAATTTCAAGAACAACAGATCAATTGTTATGGTAATTACCTCCTATAAACAAACACACATTACCTCTTTATTGTATTAGTCTATATATATATATAAAGAAGGGTACATTTTGATGTCACCACTAACTGTGGCAACGGGTAGACCGATTTCAGGGTACGTTGGGGATGGTCTGTAGATGGTTTATGTGAAATTTGCACGAAAGCGGTCCAGTAGTTCCGGAGATATAGCATATTAAAGAATTTCCCAAAAAAAAATTACCGCCATTTTCCATATAGGGATTTCTTGTTATCAGTTGAAAAGTTACCAAACCATGTACATGTAATGTCAAATGTGAGCTGAACACATACTTTTTTGCTTCTCGCTTGAATTTATTTCATTCATTCCAATATTTTTGTGCATACTCATTTCATTATTTTAAAAGATATTTCGAACGCATTTACACACAAAATATTGGGAAATTTTCACCGTAAGTATTTTCCATCATTGATTTTTAAAAAAAGACAGTGGAAAAAAATAGTGCCAAATTGTTGTTGTTAGTGCGGTGTTTTTTCCGTATTTGATTTCGGTCTATTGTGAAATTCATTATCCCATAATAATAGCAAAATGTCTTCCATCGAATCCAATTGAATTCTGGAATAAATACAAAGATTTTGCGGCAGAGGACTATCTGATTTGTGCTGGTGCCATCATCGGACGTTATTTATTCAAAAAATAAGCCGGACTTAGCGTTACGGTCAATGGAGATCGTTACCGCACCATGATCAATGATTTTTTTTTTTTTTTTTTTTCAAAATATGGATGACATTGATCCGGTCGAGATGTGGTTTCAACAAGACGGCGCTAATTGCCATAGGTGACCGCAACCATCAACTTATTGAAATCGAAATTTGCCGATAGGTTGATTTCGAGAAATGGACCTATCTGCGGGGCTACATGAAGTTACTGGACGTAGCCTAGGAGGTCAACATTGTTCGTGTTATCCTTGATATACGGTCAGAAATGCTCGAAAAATAATAGCAAATCAAATCAAATCATTTTCAAATTTTAATGCCACGTATTGATCAATCGAATAAAAGAACTATTTTGATTAAGATGTCAGTTTTTGTGTTATTTTTTACAATTTCAAGTTTTATCGAGCTAAAAAAAAACACTCTTTATAAAGATTATAATTTATATTTCTCTGAGCCGGTGAGTAAAAATTATCTTTAGAACTTTTTGCCAAAGAACTTATTTCTCTGCTTTGCTGGAAAGTTCTGAGTGATTTTCTTAAACTAATTCTTTTTCAATGGCCGGGAATAGTAAACCAAGATATCTATAGTACATCTACAGTCGCTGAGAATTAATTCTAGATTAGTAACAATTTTCTTTGAATCAATGTTTCAATTAAGTTATTATTATATAATAAAAGTTGAGCCTCTTGAAAAATGTATATTGAAAACATAATTTCAATCGCTGGGAAATAATTGAATTGTCCTGTAGTAACAATTTAACTCAAACCTCAACTATGGCTCAGAGTCACATCTTTAGGGTTTAAGAAACTGGTATTTCTGCCGCGAACTTATATCCAAACTCATGTTTATTCAAAAAAAAATCATGTGAGTCCGATCACAGGGAAGATGTGTAAACATCTAGTAAATAAAGATTTTTTATGTCATTTTTTAAAATCAAACAGAAAGCGTCATCTATGTATCACTTATAGCAAAAACTGTTTCAGCTAATTCAACAACCCTTTGCTGTAAAACGTTAAAAATATCCCAATATAAACGTATATAAGTGATACACAGATGACGCTTTTAAAAAAGTGGCATAACAAAACAATGTTATATCATAATTTTTTCACCAATCCTATCATAAGTCACACAGCGTTATGTGTCAGCTCTCACCTATTACGTTTACACTGTTCTTGTGATTGTATTGTGAAATGGAAATTTACCCCCCTGCGCGTATAGATGTTTACACATCAAAAAATCTCTCCTAGATTACTACAAGGGACTAAGCAAAAATTCGTAATTCCATGTCCCACAGTGCTCTTTAAAAAAAAAAAAAAAAAAAAAAAAAAAAAAAAAAAAACTGCTTAACAATAACAGTTTATTACTCCGAAGAACAAACAAGCAAGTTCGTTTAAACTATGTGCTCGTATGTATCACTTACACGGTCCCAGTGCGTGGTGTAAAGTGTTTTTAACACTTTTACTATTACTCGTATCACTTGACTGCACTTTAACTTGCAACATCTGTCTTTTGCTAAAACGTGCAGTGGAAACGAAAGCAGTTGTAGTTGTATTTGAAGCCGCAACAGTTGTAGTCTTAGTACGTGTTGTAGTCATTATATGAATATTTCGATAAACATGAACTACTTTTCAGGCGAACAATATGTACTAAACTAAATTATAGTTTAACATTTCATCAAGTACTTATTATTTTGTTCTCATACCAAAAAAAAAAAAAAAAACAAATATTGAATAAGTTTCAGTATTTAATAGAATGTTACAGTTTATAGTATTTTATTCAGTTAACAGTAACTGACCAAACGAATTATGATCGAAAGTTAAATTAAGAACTTAAGTTTTGTAAATAACGTCCTTCAATTATTGTTTTATCATACATAATCGAAAAAAAAAACAAGTAAAAAAATTATATTCGGTCTAGACCGATTATTCGATACCCTATACCATGCGTTTAGAAACCCTATATCTTAGGCCCAACTAATTGGATAAAGAAAATAAGCATAAACCAAATTTGAGTGGCATTTTATTAATTTTTTTTCCTTTTAATATGAAAAAGTTCATATCCGATGGTATATTTATATGGGGACTATGTCCAAAAATGGACCGATCGTGACCATATTTGGTAAGGCCACTTATTTTTTGCAAAAACTTATACAAACCAAATTTGAGAAAAATCTGTGCAATATTTTAGTTTTTTGATAGATTTAAGCGAAGATCGGGAATCAGCTTTATATAGGGTCTATGACTAAGAATTGTCCTATAGGGTTTATTTTTGAACTACTGGTTAAAGAGTGTAATAAATACGCACAATCCCAATATGACCGAGATCTATATGATAATTTGGATGTTTTGGCAATTTAAGTCCATTTCAAAGGTGTCATTTGTATGGGGGCTAGGTCTGAACATCCACCGATTTTCACCAGTTTCAATAGCGTTCATGCTACGATCGATAGAAGCTTCCGTACCAAATTTCAACAAAATTTGTTCACATTTGCTACCTGTAGTTTGATTAAAAGGTTTACACGGACAAACAGACAGACGGACGGACGGACGCACATCGCTAAAACGACTCAGAAAGTGATTCTGAGTCGATCGGTATAATAAAAGGTGGGTCTAAAACATATGTAAACCAAATTTTAGAAAAATCTTTGCAATATTTTTGTTTTTTGATAGATTTTAGCGAAGATCTGGAATCAGTTTTATATAGGGTCCATGACTAAGAATTGTCCTATAGGGTTTATTTTTGGACAACTGATTAATGGGTGTAATAAACGCATACAAACGTAATTTGACCGAGATCAATATGAGAATTTGGATCTTATGGCAATTTAAGCCGATCTAATAAGGGCCATTTGTATGGGGACTATGTCCGAACAAGCACCGATTTCATCCTATAGTCGATAAAAGATTATATATAAAATTTTTCAAAACAAATTCATAAATGCGAGTTGTAGTTTGATTAAGAGGTTTACATGGATACACAGACGGACGGACAGGCGAACCGACAGACGGATGTTCATTGCTAAATCGACTCAGAAAATGATTCTGAGTCGATCGTTATAATAAAATATGAGTCTGTTAAAAAATTTCTGCTAGTGTTACACACATCAGCACAAAATCATTACATTCTGATAATAAATTCAATATTTTGAACCTGTAGCTCCACATTTTTATACCCTATAGCACTACGTGGTTTGGGTATAATGACTTTGTGCTGCTGTTTGTAACTACCAAAAATATTTGACCTAAACCCATCTTTTATTATACCGATCGACTCAGAATCAATTTCTGAGTCGATTTAGCGATGTCCGTCCGTCTGTGTGTCCATGGAAACATTGTAATCAAACTACAGATCGCAAATAAGAACATATTTCGATGAAATTTGGTGTATAAGCTTTTATCGACCATATTATGAACACTATTGAAATTGGTGAAAATCGGGCCATGTTCAGACCTAGTCCCCATACAAATGTCCCCTATGAAATCGACATGAATTGCCAAAAGATCCAAATTTTCATATAGATCTCAGTCAAATTGGGTTTGTATGTGTTTATTATATCCATTAATTAGTAGTCCAAAAATAATGCCTATAGGACAACTCTTAGTCATAGGCCCCATATAGAAATGCTTCCCGATCTTCATTTATGTGTTTTTTAACAATATAAGTGACTTTACCAAATATAGTTAGGATGGGTCCAATTTTGGACCTAGTCCCCATATAGATAGAGCATCCGATATGAACTTTTTCATATTTGCAGCCAAAAAAATTAATAAAAATCCCACTCAAATTTGGTTTAAGCTTATTTTCTATGTCCAGTTAGTTTGGCCTAAGAGATAGGGTCTCTAAACCATGGTATAGGGTATCGTATATAATTTTCTTACTTGTTTATTTCGGAATTATATGATCTTAATTTGTAAAAATTATAAAATATATTTAAGTAACTGTTCGCTGATCATTTTTAATAAAATATATATTATTCCTTAATTTATCTGGTCAACTTTATATAAATAACCTTTGGGAAGCAATCCTTTGGTTAACTTCAAAATAGGATATCAATCGGTCAAGTTCATTCTATTGGGATAACCAAGCCTAATCATACTAATGTTTTGAAATAGTTAATAAAACACTTATTATATCGTAATCTAAAATTTAAGTTTTATCTTTCATAAAACAAAAAAATTCTTTCATCTGTCATAATTTGATGGCCCAGTACTATAATTTAAAGTAAAATAACAAGCATTTAGTATCTTGCATGACTGGATAAATTAAAAGTGTATTAAGTATTGAGATTTAAATCTATAAACTAAACATCCTTCATCAGTTATTCAGTTCGTACAACTATAAATTAAGATATTGTTAAATTTAATAAAACAAACATTAAAAAAAATTATTGAAAAAATAGTATTTAAATCATTGGACATTAATTTAAATTAATAGTAAACTCAACGAAGAAACACACGTTTAACTACGACTGCCTCCAGTAGACCAAGAAGACATCTACAAAACGTTCCTGCTACTTATAAATTCGCTGAACAGTGTTTTTTTTTTTAAGGTAATATAATTCACAAAAATACAAACGGATTTATAAACACAACTGTTATAGATTATCAATACCTGATCGGGAATAACGGGGCAATGGAATTCTAATATAAAATCTATAATATTAATAGGCTAGGCGATTTCTTGTGACTGATATTTTGTTCTACCGTTTAATCCCGATTATGACCAAACGTACATTATTAGAAAGGTATTTCTTTTTAGCCGTTTAGCAGATTTAGAGATTTTTAAATTTTTTCCTTTATTTTGAGTAAATTGAATTTAAAGTTGCTACTAACACATACATAAAATTATAAAATGCTATGTGTGTGTTTATTAAATTTGTTAATGTGTTTGTAATAAAAATGAGTTTCTTTTTTGTGTTGATTTGTGAATTGGCTATAATTGATTAGCATAAATAAATAATGAAAAAAATAAAATTTCCTAGAATTTGCGCTCGAATTTCGAGGGCTGGAATCTGCTAGTTAATATAAATAACTTAATGTTCATAAAAAAACCCCTTCAACATGAAGAAAAAAATAGCAGTGATAAAATAATAAAAAATAATTAGCGATATCTATATATAAAAACGTTGGTGCATTTGTTTGTGACGTATGATCTCCGGAACCATAAGAGCTGTCGATGTAGGATTTGCACCATAGGTTCGGTTCGAGCTCTTCTGTGTTTTTTTTTAGTTTTAACCCTCTAGCTGGCATTGGAGTCAAGTTATAAACAAAATTCTTATTTTCAGCGCGATTTGACTGCAATACAGAATGTTTCTATCTTTCTTCATAAGAAATTTTAGTATGTATAAATTGACCCGATAGGTGGCGCTGGGATAAAGTTATTTCGAATATTCTTATTTATGGTGCGATTTTCATTAAACTAAGAATGTACATATATGTATGTTAGATGGGGTCAAACATTTTTTTTTGGACCCGGTAGTTGGCGCGGTCGTTCGAAAAACAATGAGTTGTTAAATTTATTTAAATTTTATAAGTTACAAAATTCACAAACGTTTTTATATATAAATATTCTAACCAAAAAGGAAGGAAAAAGCCGGTACATTATTGCATGGTGGTCGTACAGCTCATTCAGCACTCAAATCACAGTTAAACGTACAAAAAAAATGAGAATGCCGTCTGTAATATCAAAAAACATTCCGGTATGGCAAAAGTTCTGCAAAAATGCAGTATTATTATTTGGGATGAATGTACCATGGCTCACAAACATTCCTTAGAAGCATTACATAGAACTTTAAGAGATTTGAAAGGCAATGAAAGACTTTTTCGTGGAGCTCTCATTTTATTATCTGGAGATCTTCGTCAAACATTTTATATAGCTATACACAGATTCTAACTAAAATAAAAAATTCATTGAGGGCAAAACACCGTTTGCCGGGTGCAGCTACTTTATATATATAACAGTTATACGTTTTATCATAAAAGACACAAAGCAAAAGTTATTTTTTGGGTTTTTCTTTTTTCGAGCAAATATAAAAATCAAACATGGGTTAAAAAAAATCTGAAAAGTCCCGCCAAAACGTGAAATTCTTTGGGTTTTTTAATTGGCTTTAATATTAAATACCAAAAAAATTTTCACTTGCTTTTTCTCACATTTCTCAGATTCATTTAAATAACAAATTTTATTTCAAAATAAATTCGGTTCTTGGATTTTCTAAAAAATACCTTTTGGAAAATATATATCTATTTCATAAAATACCGCTTTAGAAAAAGTGCCTTTATGGAAAAAACAAAATTTTTGGAAAAATTTACCTTTTTAGAAAAAAGTTCATTTTTAGAAAGAAAACAAAATCATTTTTAAAAACAAGTAAGAAAATTATAGTCGGTCTGGACCGACTATACGATAACCTATACCATGGTTTAGAGACCCTATCTCTTCTGTCCAAATAATTGGATATAGAAAATAAGCATAAACCAAATTTGAGTGTCATTATTATTAATTTTTTTTTTTTTTTTGCTGCAGATATGAGAAAGTTCATATCGGGTGCTATATTTATATGGGGACTAGGTCAAAAAATGGACCGATCCTGACCATATTTGGTAAAGTCACTTATATTTTGAAAAAATATACACAAACCAAATTTGAGAAAAATCTGTGCAATATTTTTGTTTTTTGATAGAATTAAGTGAAGTACAGAAGCAGCTCTATATGGGGCCTATGAATAAGAATTGTACCAATTTGACTAAGATCTATGTGATAATTTGGATCATATGGCAATTTATGACGATTTCGTAGGGGGTCATTTGTATGGGGACTAGGTCTGAACATGGACCAATTTCCATCAATTTCAAGAGGGTTCATTTTATAGCCGATAAAAGCTTATATACCAAATTTCGTCAAAATATATTCATATATGCGACCTTAGTTTGATTACAAAGTTTACGTGGACACACAGACGGACGGACGGACGGACCGACATCGCTAAATCGACTCAGAAAGTGATTTTGAGCTGATAGGTATAATAAAAGATGGTTCTAGGTCAAATATTTTTGGTAGCTACAAACAGCAGCACAAAGTCATTATACCCAAACCACATAGTGGTATAGGCTATAATAATCACCTTTTTTAAGAAAGTATCGCTTTTAAGAAAGTATCTTTTAAAAAAAGTATCTTCAAAAAAAGTATCTTCAAAAAAAGTATCTTCAGAAAAAGTTTCTTAATATAAAAGCCTAATTTTTTTAAAAATAGACACATTTTTTAAAAAATAGATAAATTTTTTAAAAAATTAGATATCATTTTTAAAAAAGTACCTCTTCAAAAAACTACAGTTTTAAAAAAGGACTTCCTTTTAAGTATATTTTTAAAAAAGAACCTTTTTTGAAAGGAGAATTTTCAAAAAATTTACCAGATATAGGAACCTTTTAAGAGTAGTAGTACCTTTTTAGTAAAAATTGTACTTTGTTAGAAATAAGTACTGTTTTACAAAAAAGTGCCTTTTAGAAATAAATACCTATCTTAAAAAAGTATGTTTTTTAAAAAAAGTAATTTTCTTGAAAAAAGTATTTTGAAAAAAGTATTTTGAAAAAAGTAACATTTTAAAAGAGTACTTTTTGAAAAAGGTACCTTTTTGAAGACATTCCTCTCTAGAAAAAGTACTTTGTTAAAAATAAATACCGTTTTAAATAAAGCACCTATTTTAAGAAAGAACATTTTTTTTAAGTACCTTTCTAAAAAAGTAAAATTTTTAAACAGTACCTTCTCCAAAAAAGTACCCTTTTTAAAAAACAAATTTCTAAAAAGGTTTTAAAAAACGTACCTTTTCAAAAAATAGTCCTTTTAAAAAAATTACCTCTTTAAAAAAAGTACCTTTTAAAAAAAGTAACTTTTTAAAAAAGTACCTTTTTAAAAAAGTGCCTTTTTAAAAAATAACATTTTGAAAAAGTAACTTGTTTAATAAACTACCTTTTAAAAAATGTTTTTTTATATAAATTACCTTTTAAAAAATGGTTTTATTAAAGTACCTTTCTAGATATAAGTACCATTTGAAAAAGTCATCTTTATAAAAAAAAATCTTTTAAAAAAAATGCCTTTTTAGAAAGAAATAAATTTGTAAGAAACAAATACCTATTTTAAGAAAGAATATTTTTTTTAAAGTACTTTTAAAAAATTTTTTAAACAGTACATTTTCCAAAAAGTACCCTTTTTAAAAAACACATTTCAAAAAAGTTTTAAAAAACGTACCTTTATAAAAAAGTGCTCTTTCAAAAAATAGTCCTTTTAAAAAAAGTACCTTTTTAAAAAAGTACCTTTTAAAAAAAGTACCTTTTTAAAAAAGAACATTTTAAAAAAGTAACTTTTTTAATAATCTACCATTTAAAAAAATGTTTTTGTTTTCATATAAATTACCTTTTAAAAAATAGCTTTTTTTAAAGTACCTTTCTAAAAATAAAAAAAATATCTTTTTCAAAAAAGTACCACCTTTTAAAAAAAAACCTTTTTTGAAAAAAATTCATTTTTAAAAAAGCACATTTTTAAAAAGGTAAATCTTTAAAAAAAAATGTACCATCTCCGCAAAAAAGCTAATTTTTTAAAAAGAAATTTTTTTTAAAAAAGTTCATTTTTAAAAAGCGTACATCTTCTAAAAAGTCTCTGTTTAAAAATAATCATTTTTCAAAAAATATCTTTTTAAAAAGTACCGTTTTAAACTTTTTCTTTAACCTCATACTCTCTGTCTGTCTGTCTGTCTGCTATGGGGCAACCCAATTCCCCCTCATCCTATTGATCTGAAACGTTGCCCATAGTCTTGTATAATAATATTAGTAGTCACGCATAGTCACGCACAGTCACGGAGTGCTTTAAAACCTCACTTTCCCTCATCCGATCGATCTGAAACTTGGTCCACAGACTTGATGTGGCCAAAGATTAATTTTAAAATAGTTACGCAAAGTCACGCACAGTCACGGAGAGATTCAAAACTCATATCCATAAGGAAAGAAAGAGTTTTAATTTAAGAGTTTTTATTTAACAACAGTATCTTTTCTGACAAAAATATATTTTTTAAAACAGTCCATTTTAAAAAAGTGCCTTTATAAAAATAAGCACATTTTTTAAAAAAAAAGTACCCTTTATAAAAATAGACACTCTTTTAAAGAAAAGTAGATACTTTTTTCAAAAAAGTACGTTTTAAGAAAGCGCAGTTTTTAGAAAACTACATTTTTTTAAAATTGCCTTCTTAAAAAAAAGTAAATTTTGAAAAAGTGCCTTTTTAGAAAGAGTAGATTTAGAAAGAAGTACATTTTGAGAATGAAATACCTACTTTTAAAGATTGCCGTTTTGAAAAAAATAACCCTTGTAGAAAAAACTACTTCAAAAAAAATAATAACAGTAAATTTAAAAAAATTTATTTGTCAAAAAAGGCCTTTTAAAAAAACCCTTTTCTAACAAAAAAAAAATAAATTTAAAAAGAGTTTTTTTAAAAAAATTGATTTAAAAAAATTATTTTTAAAAAAGTTTCTTTGTCACAAAAGCACTTTTTGAAAAAAAAGGACCATATTTAAAATAATAGATACCTTTTCAAAAAGTTTTTTTTAAAGAATACATTTAAAAAAATACCTTTTTAAAAAAGCACTATATTAGAAAAAGAACCTTTTCTAAAATAGTTCATTTTTAAAAAAGGTAATTTCCACAAAAAAATATATTAAAAAAAAAATATCTTATAAAAAAAATATCCTTCATTGAAAAAAACACCTTTATCAAAAAAAAGTACCATTTTAAAAAAGTAGATACTTCATTAAAAAGTTAGACACCTTTTTCAAAAAATGCATTTCTAAAAAGATTACGTTTTAAAAAAATTAGCTCTTTATGAAAGTACTAGCAGATTCCAGCGCTCGATATTCGAGTGCAGTTTCTAGGCAGCTTTATTTTTCAACTTAGCCGATTCACAAACCAACACTTATGGTTTATTATTATTGTGAATGAAGATAACAAACTCATTAACAAACACATTAACAAATTTAATAAACACACACATAGCATTGTATAATGTTATGTATGTGTTAGTAGCAACTTTAAATGCAATTTACTCAAAATAAAGGAAAAAATTTAAAAATCTGTAAATCTGCAAAACAGCAAAAAAAAAAATATCTTTCAAATAATATACGTTTGGATAAAACGGTCAAAAGAAATCGCCTAGCCTCTAAATATTAAAGATATCTTTACATAAAGTTCTTTAAAAAAATTTCCATTTTTAAAGAAAGTAACTTTTTTTATATAAGAGTACATTTTTAAAATAAAAAAGTGCCTTTTGAAAAAAGTACCTTTTAAAAAAGTACATTTAAAAAAAATTACAATTTGAAATAAGTCATTCTTTAAAAGAAGTACAAATTTCAAAGTACTTTTTTAAAAAAAAGCTTACAAAAAAAACCTTTTTAAAGAAAGTATATACTTTTTAAAAAAAAGTACCTCTTCAGAAGTAACTTTTTAAAAAACGTACCTTATTTAAAACAAACCCTTTTTAAAAAAGGAGCACTTTTAAGGAAGAACTTTTCAAAAAAGAAATATATTTGCAAAAAAACCTTTTTAAAAATGGTACCTTTTAAGAAAATATGTTCTTTTTTACAAAATAGTTTCTTTTTGTTGGTCTTTTTTGTATAAGGCACTTTCTTTACAAATTTTTTTTTTTTAATTTAAAGTTTTTATGTCATTTATTTACATAAAGAAAGGAACAATTAATTATTTTTATAAATTTTATGTAATAATTAAGAGAGCTATTCGCTAAAACCCGATTGTTAGATTTGACCGTAGATTTTTCAAGATATTCGTTTAAATTTTGTACTGTACCGCACTGTTTGTATTCACTATGGCCATTTTCGCAATATTCAGTTATTTTTAATCTTCTCGAAATTCTGCTTCTAATCTTCAAAAAAGCATTACTTATAGTCCCAATTTTATGCATCTGTGGTAGGCTCATTCTTATTAAGGAAAATTCTTAGTGAGACTGGGATATAATTTGATATAATTTGGCGTAAACTAAAACTTAATTCAATTAAAATTTTTGTTAGAAAATAACTGAATATTGAGAAGAATTTTAAAATTTATTGGTAACTGATAGTTAAATTTCAGGTTAGATATAACAAATTCCACACTGACGGAGATGGCGTGATCAACTGTAAACTTACTGAAAAACTTAAAACTATAAAACAAATTGTTAGCAAAAAAGTTTTCTTTAAAGAACTATTAAGAAAATTATAGCCGGCCTAGACCAACTATGCGATACCATATGCCATGCGTTCAAAGAATTGGTCTTAGGACCAGCGAATTGGGCATAAAAAATGAGCATAACCCAAATCTGAGTGCAATATTTATTAATTTGTTTGCCTACAGATCTGAAAAAGTTCATATCGGATGCTATATTTATATGGGGATTAGGTCGAAAAATGGACCGATCCTGACCATATTTGGTATAGTCACGTTTTCTTTGCAAAATCATATACAAGCCAAATTTGAGATAAATATGTCCAATATTTTTGTTTTTGATAGGTTTTGCGTGAAGATCAGGAAGCAGCTTTATATGGGGGCTATGACTAAAAACTATCCTATAGGCATATTTTTGGACTACTGATAAATTGATGTAATAAATATACACAAACCCAATTTGACCGAAATCTATATTATAATTTGGCAATTTAAGTCAATCTAATAGGGGTCTTTTGTATTCGCATTAGGTTTAAACATGCATTGATTTTCACCAATTTCAACAAAGTTGATCCTATGGCAGATAGAAGACTCATATACCAAATTTCAGCAAAATATATTCATATTTGCGACCAGTTTGATTACAGGTTTTACAAGGACCCACAGATGGACAGATAGACAGACGGACAAACGGATGGACGGACATCGCTAAATCGTCTCAAAAAGTGATTCTGAGTCGATCGGTATAATAAAAGATGGGTCTAGATCAAATATTTTTGGAAGTTACAGCATGAAGTCATAGTGGTATAAAAAAAGTTTTTACGTATTTTCGTCTACATAAGACCAATTGGTTGTTTTTTTTTCGCGAAGCCGAGGGCTTGGCTGCAGATTCTAATTTGTTTTTTTTTTTTTTTTGCAGGACAGACCAATCCTCTGGTGTGAATCGAACCCACGACCCCCGCATGATAGGCGAGCACGCTACCTACTCACCTATCGGGGTGAAGAATGATTTAATTTTTTCATTTACCAAAATGCAAAACGGATTCAAGGGCCCTCTATTTATTTTTTTTATTTTCTAAAATTTTCACTGCATTGCCAATTTGTCGAAATTGAGATACCCTATATATCAGAAATATTCGTCGAAAGTTTAAGGTAATATTCTCTATTTAATTAGAAGGTCCCGTCATTATTATAAGAAGCGTAGGGCCATATGATATATGTTCCATTCAATTCTGCCTATCGCTAGTGCATTAATTTCTTTCCAGCTCTTGTTCACTCCACAGTGTTTCTAAAATAAGTGCTGATTTAAGGCTAGAATTGAAAACGTTACTTTTGGTTCTTCTTGATATATGAAGAGACCGCCAGACGGAACTTAAGACGCGAAATGATCGGTTGGTCGATACCACCCGTTAATGCCCAAGTAACTGAATTTGGAGACATCTTTAAATTGTCCACCCTTTAAGGAGAACGTATTATCGTTTGAAGAGTTTATATCAGATTTATCTGCTTCTTTCCGTACTGTTTTGATCCCTGCCAGATGTCACCAGCGCATTCGAGATCTTCGAGCGATCTAGGAAATATCCACGACATTCCCCTTCCCCCTAGTGTTGCTCTATTCATAATGTTGTCTAACACTATGTTGAGAAGAAGGGTCGATAGAATGCAGCTTGGCTCACGGCTTAATTTATGGCAAATATATCACTATCGCAGCGTTCATGTATCACCTTAAGGTTGAATTAATGGTATTATCTTCATGGACGTACCTTTGCCAGCAAGGGATTCCAAATAGCCGAGTATGAGAGGGTATCATAAACCTTCTTGAAGTCTTCGAAGGGGATCTCCATTTAACGCACTGTTCTATTATGATCCAGAGACTGTTCACATGGTCTACACATGATTTTTAGAGTCGAAGATCGGGATCGAATGCAATTGAGAGCCTTTTGCAGTTAAGAGCCTTCAGTTGAGAGCCTTCTGTGATATAACTTTGCTTGCTATGTTGATGAGTGTGATGCCACGCCAGTTTCTACATCGAGGTAAATTTTCTTCCACTTCCTCTTCTATCACTTTGTTCAATAATTTTGCTAATGAAGCGATCGCTTAGTTATGATGTTGTTATTTAAATCTCGGGGGAGAAGCTATCTATGTCTTGGGACTTGTTGCTCTTTAAGGATGTTCTGGAGCCTATAATTTCGGGTATATCCGGACCTTCTATGGAAATATCATTGCTTATATTGTGAGGAACGCAGTCACAAGGATGCAGTTTTTGATTTCAGTAATCCAATGGTTGTGGTCGCCGTATGGCGTTTAGCGCCATCCTGTCGGAACCACATGTCGCCCAGACCAATGTCACGCGAGCTCCGGCTTAATTTTTGAAGACATAAAGCCCGATGATGTCACCAACATGTAAACCTTATCAAACGGTGCATTTTTCTGGATGGAATGGAGTCAGTAGGGTTTGCTGTAGATTGGTCTCACTCCATATGCGACAATTTTGTTTATAACCAAAACCCGTTAAGCCAGAAATTAGCCTCATCGCTGAACATAATTTTGCGATGACATAACTGGTCAGTTTCCAACTGCTCTAAAGCCCAATCGGCGAAAGAATGACGCATATGATGGTCTCGTGGATCTTATGAGGATGTGGGCCAAGATCTTTACGTAAAATTTTCCACGTAGTGGACGGATAGAGCCAGAATTCCTGCGACCGACGACGATTCGATCAATTTGGATCTTCTTCCACACTTTCATTTACAGCAGCGATATTCCCTTCAGTAAGCACACTTCTTCTACATATGGGTGTTATTGCATCATTTAGAGACTATGTTGTTTGAAATCTATCCATTGTTCAATGGATGGTTTTTATAAGTTGCAAGAATCGATGACTAATAATTTGGTGAATCTATTATTGATGATTTGCCAGTTATATTGGTATACTGATCATAAATGTAAAAAGTGGGCGCAGTTTGACAGTTCGTTAGTTCTATCTATCCTGAGTTCTATTAGTCGTCGATACGATTACTACTTCTCTCGTATTATCATCAATCCACCAACCCGATATTTTTCGCGTTTAGTTATTTTCCCATTAAGGGTTATTGCCGCATCCGTAAGTGCCTTTGTATCCCTTCTTTCAAAAATTAAAGCCCAATTTGTATCTGAAATCCACTGTTTCCACTTGTTCATTTTGAATACTGTGTGTTCTTCACCAATAGTTACGTCTTCCAAGCAAATGTAGAATGTGTTTGTGTGCTTCAGAATACTTATTTGGTGTTGTTGCATCTTGTAATTTCTTAACATTAAATTTTCGTGGAACTATTTCATTTTCTTTGGGGCACGACTTCCAAAACAACTTTGGTCATTTCCTGCTGTCATTATTTGGTTTTATATTTTGTCATCGGAAAAAACCCAAGAGATTTCATGCACCCGGTAATGGGAAAAAAGAGCAACACCTATTACCAGGGCGTTGCTGAGGCACAGTTTGGAAAATACACACACTTTCTCTCATTCTTCAAGACCACCAAATCCGACTTGAGTGTTGAAATCCCCCGTCAGCAACATAATACCACCACGATTAATAGAGGCTGATATTATTGTTAAGTGCTCATAGCATTCATCCTCAATGGATAATTCTGAGGTTCCTGTCAAGTATGGGTCTGATGAAACTTTTGGCACTTAGGTACCATCGATGTGGCATTTGATGACACAAAAAGTTTTACGCTTCTAAATATTTCAACATATCATGGAAGTAATTTTACTTAGATTGTTTCATGACGAATCCAAATCTGTTGCCGAAATTAAAATAACGTTTCAATGATATTTTTATCTGTAATGTCGAAAGACCGCCAACATCTTAACATAGCACACAAACTTGTAAGGAACTTCGGTTTGATCCGGGTTTGAAACTGCGCAAGACTCAGCTGTCCCAGTGTCCCTTTACTAAATTTATATTCAGTAATGAAAAACTTCATTTCATTTTATAAGTTTTTATGTTTTTAATGCACTATATCACAATTAAGTTTTGTTGTTGCTGGTGTCACGGGTACTGATGGTTGTTGGTGTCGCGGGTTGGAATTAATCCAACAAAGAAATGGACGAATGAAATTTGCCCCTACTCTTTTGCTGAATGTAATTCTTCTCCTTCACTTATAAAAACGCCGGCCTTCTATTTCTGGGCTGGATGTAATCCAGCAGCGGACGAATGTAATTCACCCTAAATCAGAGCTGGATGTAATCCTCATCTGGGCCTACCCTTGCTGGAGGTAATCGAACTAATTAGAGGAATGTAATTCGCCCCTATGCTATTGAACTGGTGTTGGCACCAATTCGCTTACTTTGTAAAATATTTTGGAAGTTTATCTTACCGGTTTTCCTGAAGTTTGTACTAGTTGAGCCGAGAAATCTGCACCTTTTGCCGGTTGTCGAATCAAGAGACTGCTGCCTTGTCGTCTGCTTCTTTTATACAGAGTGGCTGATGAAAGCCGCTACCAAAAAAAATTTAATAACTTTTTTCTATTTAATGAATCTGCTTAATTTTTTTTAAATTTTGCAGATTGATCCTTAGATTTAACAAAATGGATAACTGGGACACTGAAACAAGAATTTGGATTGTCCACCGCTATCACGTACTGGATTCCGCACGTTTGGCGGCGATCCTCCGAGCAGATGGACCATATTGAGACTTGTTAATAATTTCGCCGAGCATGGGACAGTTTCCTTCGGATGGAGGAAACAAACATTGATGTAGCTGCTGGCATACAAAACAATCCAAAAGTTTCGACAAGGAGCTTATCTGCTCAAGTGGGTATAAGCAGACAGTCATTGCAGTCAATTATGCACAATGATTTAAACTTATTCCCATATAAAATTCAAATGGCCAACAAACTGAACGCAGCAGTCTTGCCGATTCGCTTGGAATATTCCAGAAGATGCTTAAATCGCCCATTGCGATTTAAGCGGCAACACAAACAAACAAAATTGTCAAATATGGAGTGCTTCCAACCCACAGATACTCCATGAGACGGAATTGCATTCACTTTGTGTCACAGAGTGGTGTGCAATTTCATCACGCTGCATTGTCGGGCCTTACTTCTTCGAAGAAAACGGTCACACCATTACGGCTACTGGAGATCGTTACTTGAGCATGTTGAGAGAGTTCTTCTATCCACAATTACGCCTAAACAGAAGTTCTTTGAACTCTGTGTGGTTTCAGCAAGATGGTGCAACTCCTCACATAGCCCAGCCTGTTATGAAAGAATTGCGACGAAAATTTCCCAATAAGCTGATATCCAGAAAATCCACATTCCGTTGGCCCCCCAAGTCGCCTGACCTTACCGTATCTGACTCTTTCTTGTGGGGTTATTGCAAACAGGAAGTCTTCAAAGCAAAACCGACAAATTTGAATGAACTAAAGTAATCCATTCGAGCAACAATTGCGGCTAGTCCTGTCTCAACCCTCCAAGCAGTAATGAACAACTGTTTGGTAAGATGCCGCACATGCATCAACGAGCAGGGGGGGGGGGCATTTAAATTCCATTATTTTTAAAACTAATTAAGCTATATTTAGTAAAATTGAATGAGCTTTAACATGAATAAAAGAAAAATGAATGCCATACACTGAAAAAAAAAAGTTATTTGAGTTTCTTAATGTAGCAATATTCATCAGCCGATCTCCCACAATCATGTTGTCTTGTAGCTACAACAAACTTTCAAACTCAAACATTAAACCAGTTCGACATAACCGCGAGATAGATCCAACCATAGAGTAGCTAACATTAGATAGTATGCAACATGTTTCCTATTAGTTGTGCGTGTTTGTTTTAGATGTGGGACATAATAAATAATTTTTTTTTTATTTTTTGTTAACCAACACTCAGGGGATGCCCCCTACAAATGCCGTGCATTGTGTTGATTTCAGGAAAATAGGTTATGGGAAGGAGGAGAGAGGGAGTAGTGTTTGTGGATATTTGACTTAAATTTTATTAGATTATGACTGTCAAAAAAGACCTCTACGGGGAGTTTATTCCACATACGGCTAGTTCGACTGATAAACGAATTCTCTCTGTAATGCGTTGTGCGGTCAACTGGACAATAGACTACAAACGGATGTGATCTACTAGAGAAGCGGGTAGAGCGAACCGAAACTCGGGCACTTGGAATAAGTTCGCTAATCTCAGAAGAAAATTTCCCATGGTAATATCTATAGAACAGTGCTACACAACCCACATTCCGACGGTATTCCAATGAATCAATAGAATTGGATTCCCCTTCTGTCATTGATGAGCGCCAACGCCCTCCTTTGCACACGGTCCAGTAGCTCCAAAATAGACTTTGAAGCTCCTGCCCATATATGGGAGTTGTATTCCGTTTTCGGTCGGATGAAAGTGGTATAGATTTTAAGGAGATCAGAAGGAGTGAAGTAATTTCTACACCGTTTTAGAAAACCAAGACACTTGAATGCTTCTTTCGACACTTGAAAAACATGCTCGTTCCAACGAACATCACGTTGAATTCTCATGCCCAGAACATCAAGAGTATCCGATTCCTCAATACCTATACCACCCATATATACAAATGACATTGTTGATTCCATGGCCCTATGGGTCAACATACAACATTGAGTCTTCAGCGCATTAAAATCGACCCTATTCGCTTTACCCCACTCGGAGATTGTTAAGAGGTCTTGATTGAGTGTGTCATTCATTGTCCGCCTTTTGCCCCCAACCTCCAAGAGGCTTGGCCTACAATTTAAGGAAAATTAATGACAAATGCTGCTGTCATCTGCGAAAGGGTATATAGAGTTACCAAGAAGGTCGTTCAGAAAGATAAGGAAAAGAGAAGGAGAAAGAACGGGTCGGCACAAACTCTACTTCCAGATTCGAAATCAAAATTACGTGTGAAAACATCTTCAGATATCTGTGGGGAAAATACGGTAAACCTGTATTTTTGATTAAGTTTAATAATCAAAATTTTAATTACCAAATGTTTAATAATTAAAATTTCTAACATATCGGTTAATTGTGTTTTTGGATTCTGCTCATTCCCAGATAATTAAACAATTTAATATTCTATAAGGAATTCAATTTATAAGAAGCTATTTTCTGCCACTTTTCTTTATATACAAATATTCCTTTCATAAATAATCCTCAATAGAACTCAATATCTATATTACAAAAAAACGTAAGTTATTAAATTGCTTTAGCTTATTATGTTGACAAAGTGACAATATTTAATTATAATTAACTCGTAAATATCATATTTTATTTCAAGCCATTTCAATGACAATCAATTAACTTTTTCATAACAATATCATCTTTCTCTTTTTTTTTTGTTTCAATTCAGGAAATTTGTTCTACATCATCTCCGACCTCATCATAGTAATGAGAACAATAATCAGTAATTTGTTTAATAGAACCTTGATTAATAACATCAGTTACCATTAATTCATAAGTAACAATAGTACTGGCCATCTGTTCGAAAAAAATATAAATAAAAACAAAAACAAAATCAAACACATTATATACACAGCCTATTAAATAATGAAGAGAATTTTTATACGACTGTAGTTAAACCATAATTAAGGATTGACTACATGTCGCCAATGAAAAAGTATTATGTAAACACATTTACCGCTAATATAAGTTTACGAGTCACAAAGAAATATCCACAGCCAGTAAATGCTGTTAAATCAACTGAAAGTTGTTCACTAAAACGTTGGGTCTTTAAATTTGAAAATCAAATTAAGAAAAAAAAAGGCACAATATTAGAAAAACAAGAAGAAAAAAACCACAAAAATGTTACGTTCTTCAAATTAAGGAAGTCATGATAATAAAAATAACAACATAAACAAACCTCCATACACCAGGATTTTGAGGGAATATCACGCAAACAGGATATAATTTTTTTCGTCAAGTCATCGATGGTAGCAGCGAGGTACAATGTTAAAATAGTCCGTATAATATTGAAGAGCAAAGAAAACCAAAAGCCAAATTCCGCTATCCAATCAACACCGATATTGCTAAAACGACATAAGTGAATGATATAGGACATTAATTTGGGTTTGACAAGACTATTCAATGAAGTGGATGTTGGACTTACCTGAAACTGTTGAACAATTGAAAGCATATAAAATACATATTATTAGCTGAGGCCAGTAAAATTAAAGGCGATATTTCATTATTTATGATACGCATGAGTTTTTTCAAAACCAAAAAATGTTCACGAGTTTCCGTCCAAAATATCGAAGGCATCGACTGTAAATTGGTTGTAAATGAAATGACATACTAAACAAAGAGTAAATACAAAATGCCGTGATAATTCAAATTGCTGTTCACTGATGTTTATTACTTGGAAAGACCATCTTTTTATTATAAAATGTTACATATACGAGTATCTATTGTTTATGTTCATGTTATTTTTCTTTATGTTTTGAGAATGTTTTTGATAAATCACGCTCATTAAATATGTTTTGTAACAGACCATTTTAATTCTGTGTGCGTTGCTTTAAAAAAAAAAATCTTTTTTTTTTCTTTTATGACAACTCATTTGGGTAGTAAAGCCTACAGCTCCAAAGATATTACTTACGAGGGCAGTCCCAGAATAACCTGACCTGAACAAAGACATACCCTGTTTATAGTAAGAACTGTCTAGCTAATTAAAATAGCCATCACCGGAACTGCCTTCACTTTCTTGGGACACGATTCCCCATTTCAGTCCACTGTGAAGTGACTGTGCCTGTGTGAAGTGGTGAACCGATGTTCCAACGATAATTACGAATCGACACAAAACCTCGGGTTTATTGGGGTGAAACTTCGCACAGTGGCGCCCGTAGAGCAAACGAGGTTGCAAAAACCAAAATTTTCATGTGCGCCGACGAAGTTTTGAATAAACCCATATTATAGGAAACTTTTCAACGATTTCAAATATGCTACTCTTAATAATATCAAATTTTTAGTTTAGAAGATATAACCGTTCAAAGTTGACCGACTTTCGGTTTTCAAAAAAACACACAATTTTTAGTCAATTTGTTGCGATTTCAGGTGTAATATCACGAAAAATCGCCTTATTTTTTATTTGTATTGATTGATGTATTTATTAAATGTATAATGATAAAAAAAAATTAACTGTTTGCTTTGTGTTTCTCCTGGTAAATCACTATTAAAAACTATCCGTTTTTCACTATTTTTCAACTTTGACGGAAAATAAAAAAAATCCATATTTTTCTATATTTGCCATATTTGCAAAACATGTTCTTGGATTATTTCTTTACATATTTCAAAAGGTTTTATCTGCCCGTACGTGCCCGTTTGGCTTCTAGAGGTAAAAAAGGTTAAAAATACATGGTTGCAGAAATTGTATGGCGTGCATCCCATACATGCGTTTGATCTAATAGTTTGAAAATTGCATTTTAAGTCGGTTGTCTACCTGTGAGCCTCTGCCAAAGTCTACTCCCAATATTCTGTTACAGACACAGGATGCACAAAAAACTACTCATTGAAATTCGCAGGTACGCACCTCACTTAAAAATTACTTTGGAATACAAATGGTCAAGAACAATATTGACTTATGGTCCCTCCAGGTAGGCACAAATCTTATTTAGACAGGAGCATAATATCAAAATTGCATAATTCAGCCTAAATCCATATGTATGCAGGGAACAGGTAAATATTTAGTCATGGTAGCATAAGCCTATATATTGCAAAATAAGCATAATGCCTGGATTAGTCTACGACTGAAAGTTGGCGCAACAAGTACTGAAACCATGGCGTTAAACAATTTAAAATTATTTGAACTGTTTAGAAGGTCAACCACACCAAAGTTTTTCACTGAAGCTGCTTTAGAAGAACTTGATAGGTTATACGGAAATATTGAGAGAAGCGAAATTATAAAAAAATAATTTTTATCTGATATATGCAAATATTAAGGCAAAATGGGTGAAATCTAATCGAACCATTCAGAACTTCAACTCCAAATAAGACGACTGGCTTAATGAAGACACCATCCTGGATATATTGGCAGTAGATAAACCCACCACATCAACCAGAGGAGCAAAAGGAAGGCCAAAAAAAAAGTATTGAGGAGTGTTCAATTGTCACAAGAAAGAGGAAACTTGCCGATGCCACCAATGACTTGACCACGAAGCATTTATCGGACGCGCTGTCTATTAAATACACAAAGGATAGTGAAAGAGTTAGATCGCAGATTACAAAATCTGTTGGTGGTGCAAGCCCACTGCGACTAAAAAGGATTAAGGAAAGCATTCCCACGCCACAAACGCACACATTAAAAATTATGGTTCCGAAGAAAAATATGAGATACTACAGGCATCCTTGATGCGACACGGGGCTGACGTTTTACCAGGATACAAGCATATTACTCAAGCCAAAATAAATTCACGACCACTGCATATGGAGTTTACGGAAGTCTCTGTGAAAGCCAATCTGCAGGATCTCATGGGCCATACAGCAAAACGGTTGTTAGAGAGTCTTCCTGAAAATGTGGTGAAAATTCTTCCTGAGAAACTGACATTGATCAGCAAATGGGGCTGCGATGGATCATCCGGACAAAGCATTTATAAGCAAAGGATATCTTCCGATGGCGCTACAATATCGGACGGAAATATGTTTATGGCATCTGTTGTTCCTTTGCGGCTAAAATCTGATGTTTCCCTACACTGGAAAAATCAACGTCCGTCATCAGTGCATTATTGCCGACCAATAATGTTTCAGTTTGCAAGGGAATCGGCAGAACTCATAAAGACCATGGTGAAGGACATTTAAGAACAAATAAGCAAGATTAAGCCTACAAAGCTGCAAATTGGGGAAGGAAAATATATTGAATGCACTTACGAGTTCCACCTGACCATGGTTGATGGAAAAATCGTAAGCGAACTGACAGGAACAACCTCAACATTGTCATGCCCGATTTGCAAAAAGAGTCAGAAGAACTTTGGTAATTTAAACGATTCTACAAACGAGGAGAATTACGAATATGGAATGTCACCATTGCACGCAAGGATAAGGTGTATGGAGTTCGTGCTAAAACTGGCGTATACCCTACCACAAGAGGAGGAAAACTTCGATGAAAATACATCAATAAAGCATAAGGAAAAGATCAGAAAGAAGCAAATACAGGATGCTTTTTTTAAACAAGTTGGACTAAAAGTAGACTGTCCCAAGCACGGATACGGTAACTCAAACGATGGAAACACTTCTAGGAGATTTTTTGAAAATGATGAGGCAGTAACTAGAATCACTGGAATTGACAATCAAATCGTGAAAAGATTGGGAACGATCTTGAATGTTTTAAATTGCAAAGAAAATGTCAATTCTACAAAATATGGAGAATATACATCGAAAACTGAATCTCTTTTAGCAGAAATATATCCACCGAAGAAGTTGACCCCGACCGCCCATAAAATATTGGCGCATGGCAAAGATATAATTGAGTACCAGTCTTTGCCAATTGGAGAGCTTTCTGAAGAAGCACAGGAGTCTCTTAACAAATTTTATAAAAAATATAGATTGCAGAACACATTCAAAGCATCAAGGGTAAGGCAAAATGAGGACCTCTTCAATATGTTGGCAGCATCTTCCGATCCACTTATTTCTTCCCTGCGGCATGTGAAGTCACGGATAGAGTTAGAAAATAATTATAGTTTAGAAATGATTAGTCTTTTAGATATACCTTCTCTTACGAATTGTGATGAATATTTTACAGAAAATTGAAAAAATTAATTTAAAAAAGAAGAAATTTTTTTTTAATTTGTTGGGTAATAATTTAAAATATAAAACCCTAAAGAAAAAAAAATAAAAACAATCTAAAAATGTAAAAATAATTTTTTTTAGTTACCATAAAATTGATTTTTCTAAAAATTTTAACTTTGATAACCCATAAGTAGGCCCCTAAAAACGTAACACCCTTTCCAAACGCTCATTTTATAGGCTGAACAGTTATCTATCATATGCTGTTTAAACTGTTCAATTATGTTATTCGGTTCAAAAGATATGATTTTTGCAACGAAAAAACTCAAATGGCGCCACTGTGCGTCGCCAAACACTGTATTTACGCATCTTCACGAAGCTGTTTTTGTTCTATTTTGAGCAAGCGCTGCACCCATCTTGCGGTCAGCTTTCTCATCTCCAAATATGCAATGCCTATCATCTCAGCTAGCTCACTCGCCTTTAGTAGACGATCATCCAATACCATTTTGTGGATTTTCTTAACCGTTTCTGGTGTGGCCCCCTTAATACGGTGTTGGACTTGGCAGCTCATATGGCCTCGTTGAAACTCTGCCACCAAATATTTTATAGTCGTGAATGCAGATGAAGACCGCCCCAGAGAAGAATCTAGCTCGACTTTAATATTGAAATCACTGAGATCGTTTAATTTTGATGACTCCAAAAAAATACTAAACAATGCACATTGGTCCTAATCGTGGAAAACTTGGCATTAATATGAAGGAAGCATCCAATGTGCATAAAACTTATACCCCTATGGTTTGTGGGATCGCTGATTTCAAATTTGAAGTCAGATTTTTGAAAAACAAAATGGCGGACCCAAAGTGGCGGAAATTTTTTTTCAACTGCTTGAATTTCTTTAGGAATGAGATTAAGGGGGTTTTTGGGGTCGCTGATTTCAAATTTGAAGTCAGATTTTTGAAAAACAAAATGGCGGACTCCCAATGGAGGACCCAAAATGGCGGAAATTTTTCTTAAGCTGCTCGAATTTCTTTAGGAATGAGACTTAGGGGTTTGTGGGATCGCTGATTTCAAATTTGAAGTCAGATTTTTAAAAAACAAAATGGCGGACCCAAAATGGCAGAAATTTTTTAACTGCTTGAATTTCTTTAGGAATGAAACTTAGGGGGTTTTTGGGATCGCTGATTTCAAATTTGAAGTCAGATTTTTAAAAAACCATATGGCGGACCCACAATGGAGGACCCAAAATGGCGGAAATTTTTTTTAAGCTGCTCGAATTTCTTTAGGAATGAGACTTAGGGGTTTGTGAGATCGCTAATTTCAAATTTGAAGTCAGATTTCTGAAAAACAAAGTGGCGGACCCGAAATGGCGGAAATTTTTTTTAACTGCTTGAATTTCGTTAGGAATGAGAATAAGGGGGTTTTTGGGGTTGCTGATTTCAAATTTGAAGTCAGATTTTTGAAAAACAAAATGGCGGACCCACAATGGAGGACCCAAAATGGCGGAAATTTTTTTTAAACTGCTTGAATTTCTTTAGGAATGAGATTAAGGGGGTTTTTGGGGTCGCTGATTTCAAATTTGAAGTCAGATTTTTTAAAAACAAAATGGCGGACCCAAAATGGCGAAAAAATTTTTTTAACTGCTTGAATTTCTTTAGGAATGAGATTAAGGGGGTTTTTGGGGTTGATGATTTCAAATTTGACGTCAGATTTTTGAAAAACAAAATGGCGGACCCAAAATGGCGAAAAAATTTTTTTAACTGCTTGAATTTCTTTAGGAATGAGACTAAGGGGGTTTTTGGGATCGCTGATTTCAAATTTGAAGTCAGATTTTTAAAAAACCAAATGGCGGACCCAATGTGGAGGACATTTTTTAAAAAGCTGATAAATTTCTATTCAATTGAAAAAGAGGAACTTAAATGCTTATAAGTAAAACAAATCAATTTTAATATATATTTTTATTTATTACTATTCAATGTCTTTATATTCTTCTGATTCAGGGTCAGAATCAGATTCCATTTTTGTTTCGGAGTTTTTGTCGTCAGTTGTGTTCACTAATAGTGACAATACTTCCTGTGGAAGTGTTTGTTTATTTATGTGGCAAGCTCTCTTACTTAAATAGATACTCGATATTAATGGATCAGAAGAATCTAATGCGCGATGGAAAACATCTGCAAGGTTGCGTTGACGACTTCCTGTGGAAGTGTTTGTTTATTTTTGTGGCAAGCTCTCTTACTTAAATAGATACTCGATATTAATGGATCAGAAGAATCTAATGCGCGATGGAAAACATCTGCAAGGTTGTGTTGACGATTATCTTTCCTTGCGTGATTCAGTCTGTCTGATTTGTACAGTCTATGGCGCAACTAAGAAGCCTCCCCACTTAAAACTCTTAAGGGAAGCTCTGCAATTTCCATTATTTGTTTTGTATGCACAAGCACTTTGTGCACTGTGGGCGTCATAGGTAGCCAAGGATATTTTTCCTGCACCATGTTGCCAGTTTGAAAACAAATTATAGAATTTTTCAAAATAGAAAAAACGTCGCTGGCACAAATCAAAATTCTATGTCAATAACGGTAATCAAGCTTTAAATACATTGTTTTGTTTTGCTTCCTTTGACGTTTCCACTTTTCGTTAAAAGCATGATACAAAATACATTTTACATACAACAAACGTAGTCGTCTTTGGAAACTACGACTATACGATACCCTATGGTACCGTTTAGAGACTCTAGCTCTTAGGTCCAACTAATTGGATATAGAAAATAAGCATCAACTAAATTTGAGTGGCATTATCAATTTTTTTGGCTGCAGGTATGAAAAAGTTCATATCGGATTCTGTATTTATATGGGGACTAGGTCGAAAAATGGACCGATCCTGACCATATTTGGTAAAGTCGCTAAGATTTTGCAAAAACATATACAAACCAAATTTGTGAAAAATCTGTGGAATATTTCTGTTTTTTGATAGATTTAAGTGAGGATCGGGAAGCAGCTCT
Source organism: Cordilura impudica (assembly GCA_963682025.1). Classification (NCBI taxonomy): domain Eukaryota; kingdom Metazoa; phylum Arthropoda; class Insecta; order Diptera; family Scathophagidae; genus Cordilura; species Cordilura impudica. The sequence continues at coordinate 28,417,985 of OY821519.1, read as the reverse complement.
ATATTTGAGCTATGACTAAGAATTGTCCTTTAGGGATTATTATGAGACTACTGACAAATGGATGTAATAAACATACGCAAACCCAATTTGACTGAGATCTGTATGATAATTTGGATCTTATAGCAATTTAAATCGATCTCATAGGGGTCATTTGTATTGAGACTAGGTCTGAACATGGACCGATTTGCACCAATTTCAATAGGTATCGGTCTAGACTGACTGCAAATTTCTTATTTGTTTTTTTTTTTCGAAAGCGCGATGGTTGCGTTTAATTATGGAATAGTATTTTATTCAAAGGACTTCCTTGGCTGGTCTTGCAGAAGTCTATACGACCAACCCAATTTTTTAGTATACTTCTGACAGAATGTAGCTATATTTTACAGATGACTGAACCAATTTTGTTTTTCAGTCGACGCTGAGTCAAATCGCAGCTGCGTTTTGGAAATTCACATCACCCAAATCGATTTTAAAACTTGCCACGCAAAAGATCGATTGTTCCACGACTTGTATGGCACGGCGCACCATCATGTTGAAACTGAATGTTGTCCAGATCCATATCTTTGAAAATGGGCCACAAATAATCAGGTAGCATTGGACGTAGAGTTTAGTTCTTGAGCGAACTAGTTCAATTGAACGATTCTTTCTACTTAAGTACGTGTACCAGTTCGTAATCATTCGATCTTGTAGTTCTTTCGGTCTTTTAGTGTTCTCTGTATCTCAGTTCATTTTGTCATTTTTTATTATTTTCTGTTAAGATTTTGCCATCTCTTTCTCTCACTCAATTGAAGTTGAAAGCACAACTAAAATTGCCGTATCTTCGAAGAAACATGACCCAATGATACCGGCAGCCCAACCAAACAGTACATCGATCAGGGTGCATTGGCTTTGCAGCAGTCATGTGGGGATGTGTCTGAGGTGAATATATGCTCCGTAAGAAAACACGATTTTTCGGTAAAATGCTCATCTTCTTCAAAGCGTTCCGTAGCCCAATTAGCCCCGTTGTTCATTTCATAAGCCGCATATATTATATTAAGTTCTTATCATAACTCAACTAAAATTAGTGTGCCATACTCAAAATAACCAGTAGTTCAAAATGCAAACACTGGAGGGACTACCCTGTATATATAAAAGTGAAAGTCTGTGTATTTAAAGTGTGACTAGGGAAAGTAAGAAGTGGAAAGTAAATCGAGTGGGCGTGGCACTTTCCATATAAAATGAACTTTTATTATTAAATAGCTGGAGTAAGTTGATAGTGAAAGCCATGAAAAAGATATTTATCCGTACCAGGGCATATCACATACAATAGACCTTCTCAATTTGTTGGAGCCACCAGGAATGCCTCTGCATATGCTAACGCTGAAAGTTGCTTCTCCAGCGATGCTACTACCGAATTTACATCTACCGAAACTATGTAATGGTACCAAACTATGCATAAAGAAGCTGATGCCAAATGTGATTCTAGCAACAATAAAAACGGACATAACGAAGGAGAAGATGTTCTGATTCCACGTATTCCTTTGATGTCTCCAATATGCCCTGGCATTTCAAAAGACTGACTTGCTTTCACGATTAGAATCAACAAAGTACAAGGGCAATCGCCGGATTAAGCTTGGAGAATCCATGTTTTTCTAATGAGCAGCTCAAGAGTAGGGAAACCTAAAAATTTTATAGTTTCTGAACCGAACCGAAGGACTAAAAATATTGTACACTAGAAAAAAAAATGTACTGAAAAAATAGTTTTAGTTTTTTGTTTTTTTTATTCATTCATGGATTGAACAGAGGAAAAATTTATTAGGGAAACATATACTTATATCCATATATTTACGTAAGCAGTAACGAAGCACGACAGGGAATACTAGTTTAGTCATAAAAATAAAATTATTGATACCTATATTGCCTATATTTTATGTACAGGATTGCCAACAAAGCACATAAGAGTTCGATTCGGCTAACCCGAAATATCAGCTATGGCAATTAAAGCTGAAATACATCCTGTCTCACTAGTCTACAAAATAAAAAAAAATTGAAGCATGTCTTTTTAACTAATCCGGGTGCGCTGAACTCGAATCTGGCAAATTGGGGTGTCACGACTTGTTCATTTTTTATCGTATGCTGGCAATACTGTAAAACAGTCAATACTGACACTACAATTTCACAATTATTAATTTGACAGAAGCCCACATTCATTCTTAATCTTCATAATAAAGGGTTTTTCAATAAGAGCGCTACAAAAGTTTTTTTAAATAAAACAAAAACGGTTTTGGATATCAATGAAATTTTTACGTTCGATGCCATTATGTACGGAAATCGATCTCTTTTGCATGGTCACCACGGTCACGCTTGCAGAAGTCCAGACGCTGAACCCAATTTTCGACGGTTTTCAAGCATAAATCGGCCGATACTGCTGCAATTTCACGTCCGATATTCGTACGAAGTTCATCAATCGTCGCTGGCTTGTTGGCATAGACCATAGACTTGATGTATCCCCACAGGAAATAGTCCAACGGCGTCAAATCGCACGACCGAGGCGGCCAATCGACTGGACCATTTCGTGAGATAACACGTTCTCCAAACTTGGTTTCCAATAAATTGATTGTGGCATTCGCTGTGTGGCTTGTGGCGCCGTCCTGTTGGAACCACATGCCCTCCAAGTCCATATCATCCAATTGGGGTCAAAAATATTCGGTTATCATTGAACGGTAGCGATTCCCATTCACAGTAACGTGCCGGTCTTGATCATCACGGAAGAAGTACGGCCCAATGACGCCGGCGGCCCATAAACCGCACCAAACCGTAATTTTTTCGGAATGCAATGATGACTCATGGAGTACGTGTTTATTGCTGTCTGACCAATAACGCATATTTTGTTTATTGACGAAGCCATTCAGCCAGAAATGAGCCTCATTGCTGAAGATGATTTTTCGATGAAAATCCGAATCATTTTCAAGTTGTTGCTCAGCCCAATTCACGAACATACGACGCTTCTGGTGGTCAAGCGGCTTCAGTTCTTGCGTCAATTTGATCTTGTAAGGATGTAGGCCAAGATCTTTTCGCAAAATTCGCCACAACGACGTCACAGAGATGCCCAACGCTTGAGAATGACGTGTGAGAGACACGTTTGGACTTTCTTCAACTGAAGCCTCAGCGGCAGCAATATTCCCGACACTATGGGCACTTCTTTGTCTCACTGGCACGGGAACATTTTGTACTGTGCCTGTGGATTCAAATTTTTCCACTAGACGCTCAATTGTTGATCTGCTAGGACGATTATGACGACCATAAATTGGACGTAGCACTCTTAACGTTGAGGCCACTGACTCCGAATTTCGGTAGTAAATTTTAATAATTTCGACTAGTTGTTGGCAAACCTTACTGAAGAGAAATGTCAAAAGAGCGGCAAGAAATATGGCGCCGTTTGCTGTCCCTGTCTTTCTACTTTTGTAGCGCCCCTGTTGAAAAACCCTTTAGTAGCGTTTAAGCACGTCAGGGGGATCGTGTGTTACTGATTCAAGCTATTTTTGCTTTGTGTGTGGTGAATATTTGGTTGGAAAAAAAAAGGATATGCATATTTACATTATTTTGATTTTGCTGTCAGAAACTTCAATAAACCATGGTCACCGACAAAGTTGCAGAACTATTTTATGTAAGTGGTCAAATGGCAAGAGGATCTATTTCGATTTTTCAATTCCAGTACTTTGGAGAGTATCAAGTACCGATTGTTATTTCTGTTTAACAAAAGTTCCTGGATTCAATATGAAAAATCGAAAAAATATTACTTACTCGAATGTCTCATCGATTTCCAAACCAGTTCAACATCCACCAAATGATCCATTACCAGTCATTCCCAGTGCTACGAGCAGTGAGTCCGAAACATCTTTCGCCAGCAGTGGTAGTTTGTATGAGGCTGATGATGAACGCCATTTAGAGATTCAAGCAAAGCTGAATGATCTAATTCTGGATTTACATTTAATGAAGCTAGAGGCAGACAAAAGAGATAATCTATAGAGAAAGAAGCTTGGATTGTCTGCATATTTTGAAAAGAAACACTACTCAATTCTATACTGATGTTGATGGTTTATTCCAAAAAAATGAACCAGCCATATGACAAAACTGAATGGAGATTATTTATTGATGGCACTAAGTACAGTTTAAAATGCTCTTCTTTTCATAATGGGAATGAAAAATCATCCATACCAATTGCTCATGCCATTAATACAAAGGAAAATTACGAATCAATGACTGGAATTTTGATATTACTCAAATACAACGATCATAAATGGAAGATATGTGGTAAGCTTAAGGTGTGTGATCTAAATATCTTTGTATATATAAAGGGTTTTTCAACAGGGACGCTAAAAAAGTAGAAAGACAGGGACAGCAAACGACGCCATATTTCTTACCGCTCTTTTGACATTTCTCTTCTGTAAGGTTTGCCATTTCATGACGGAAAGATATACGAGCCAACAACTAGTCGAAATTATTAAAATTTACTACCGAAATTCGGAGTCAGTGGTCTCAACGTTAAGAGCGCTACATCCAATTTATGGTCGTCATAATCGTCCTAGCAGATCAACAATTGAGCGTCTAGTGGAAAAATTTGAATCCACAGGCACAGTACAAAATGTTCCCGTGCCAGTGAGACAAAGAAGTGCCCGTAGTGTCGAGAATATTTCTGCCGCTGAGGCTTCAGTTGAAGAAAGCCCATATGTGTCTCTCACACGTCGTTCTCAAGCGTTGGGCATCTCTGTGACGTCGTTGTGGCGAATTTTGCGAAAAGATCTTGGCCTACATTTTTACAAGATTAAATTGATGCAAGAACTGAAGCCGCTTGACCACCAGAAGCGTCGTATGTTCGTGAATTGGGCTGAGCAACAACTTGAAAATGATACGGATTTTCATCGAAAAATCATCTTCAGCGATTAGGCTCATTTCTGGCTGAATGGCTTCGTCAATAAACAAAATATGCGTTATTGGTCAGACAGCAATCCACACGTACACCATGAGTCATCATTGCATCCCGAAAAAATTACGGTTTGGTGCGGATTATGGGCCGGCGGCGTCATTGGGCCGTACTTCTTCCGTGACGATCAAGACGTTACTGTAAATGGAAATCGCTACCGTTCAATGATAACCGAATATTTTTGGCCCTAATTGGATGATATGGACTTGGAGGACGTGTGGTTCCAACAGGACGGCGCCACAAGCCACACTGCGAATGTTACAATCAATTTATTGGAAACCAAGTTTGGAGAACGTGTTATCTCACGAAATGGTCCAGTCGATTGGCCGCCTCGGTCGTGCGATTTGACGCCGTTGGACTATTTCCTGTGGGGCTACGTCAAGTCTATGGTCTATGCCAACAAGCCAGCGACGATTGATGAACTTCGTACGAATATCGAACGTGAAATTGCAGCCGATTTATGCTTGAAAACCGTCGAAAATTGGGTTCAGCGTCTGGACTTCTGCAAGCGTGCCCGTGGTGGCCATGCAAAAGAAATCGATTTTCATACATAATGGCATCGAACGTACTTTCACAGGAATAAAGAATTTCATTGATATTCAAAACAGTTTTTGTTTTATTTAAAAAAACTTTTGTAGCGCTCTTATTGAAAAACCCTTTAGTAGAGACCATCGTAAATAACTGTACAGTAATCTGTTTCAGGTCATTGGTTTGTTGACTGGTATGCAAGGAGGTTTCACAAAATATTGGATACATGTCATCATTACGTCAGAACGGAGTGGCCAAAACGAACTAAGTATTCACCAGGAAAACAACCCATTTCAAATAATCCATTAATTGATCCACAAAATTGGGCCTTTTTAAGAACTTTGTCAAGGCTCTGGACAAAGATGGTGCAGCATTTAAATATTTGTTAGTGGTTTTTTCTAAAATTTCATATGCTAAAATCAAAGAAGGCATATTTGTTGGCCCTCAGATCAGGAAGCTATTGAATGATGACAATTTTTCACAATGTTTAATGGAGAAAGAATATGCAGCCTGGAAATCTTTCAAGAGCATCGTGACAGTTTTCTTGGAAACAATAAGAGTGAAAACTACAGCCAAATTGTTGCTGAATTATTGAAAAATTATCACCAATTAGGTGCACGAATGTCAATCAAAATATATTTTCTTCATTCGCATTTAGATTTTTTCCCACACAACCTAGGTGCGGTTAGCGACGAACAAGTGGAGCGTGCTCACCAAGATTTAATGAAAATCGAAAGACATTATCAAGGATTTTGGGACAAAATCATGATGGAAGACTATTGCTGGAGTCTAATACGTGAAACCGAACCAACAAAATGCAAACGACGTTCAAATAACGGCATTCATTTTTGAAAATTCATTGATTTTTAAATAAACTAATGATTTGTTATGTAAAAAACGAATAAGAACATTTTTTGTATCTCTAAAACCTGATGTAATAGAGATAAAAAACAATTACAGAGTCGAATTCAGCCCTTCAAATTATCCTAAGAAAGATATAACCCGAACTGACGTATAGATGGCAGCAGTAGTTTGAAAAAAACTATATTGGTGAGGAGTGGGGCCACGTTGTTTAGTATTTTTTTTTTCTCAATACCTTCATATGAAAGATCTCTAGATTCTGCTCTGGGAGAGTCGACTATAAAATATTAAGTTTATACGAGGACGTACGAGCAGTCAAGACAAACGCCGTAGTGGTCGACCATTGAGGTTGCCACGCCAGAAACTGTAAGAAAATCCACAAAATGGTATTGGAAGAGCGTCGGTTGCAGGTCCTGAAATGATAGGCATTTCGAAAATTTTTAGATTGGAAAGATGTCCGCAAGAAGGGGCCGCGTTTGCTCACACAGAAAAAAACAGCATCATAAAGATGTTCTAATAGAGTACTTGGCAATGTTTCACCACAATAAAGCCGAATTTTTGTGCCGATTCGTAACCATGGATGAAACATGGTTTCACCACTTCACTAATTCAAACCAGTGAATAGTGAATGGGAGAATCAAATCCACTGACAAAGGAACAGTTAAAAGAGTGAACAGTGAATGAGAGAATCATGTCCAAAGAAGGAGAAGACAATTTTATCTGCAGGCAAGGTTATGACGTCTTTTTGGGATGCGCGTGGGTAGGTGAATAGGTACCGAGCTAGCCTATCATTTGGGGGTCGTGGGTTCGATTCCACTACAGGCTTTTGTCTGTCGCTGCAAAACTAGTCAAATCCGGCTTATCCCTGGTCCCACAATTAGAATCGCAGACAAGCCACTCGGCTTCGCGGAACTAGGCTTAAAAAATAAGACAACTTTTATTGATTATTTTCAAAAAAGAAAAACAATCAACAGCGAGGAAAAAAGACAGTGCACCAGTTCACATTCAGTATTGCAATGGCCAAAATTTATTAATTCGAATTAAGTTAAGTTCGAATTGTTTCATTACACTCCCTCGTATTATTTTCTATTTCCAAACTTGAAAAAAATGGCTCGGTGGTAAAAGATTTGCCAGCAATAAAGAGGCGGAGTGTACGGTTGATGGCGATTTTAAGGAGCTAGATAGTTCTCAAAATAAAGAAGGTATCGTAGCTATTGAATATCGCTGGGAAAAGTGTATCGAGCTAAAAGGAATTTTTTCCCAAATTTTTTGTGCGTTCATTATTAGGATGGATTGTTCTGGGATAGCCCTCGTATATCCATAAATGTTGATAAGTCGTAGGGAAGCTTAACAAGACAAAATAGTTTACTCATAGAAAGAAACTGTTTTATACTTATATTGCCTTTAATACGCTCTAGCAAGTAAAGCTGAAATATGTCCTGTCTCCAAGAGAACTGCGAGAATTATACGTGAGTTTTGTTGCAAAATCCTTGAAAGATGTAGGGTTTTCTTATATAACACGACCATTGGCTAGGGCTAGCAAAAACCTTTAATAAAATGTTCAATTTTTGTATGATTAATCTGGATCAAATGGAACAAATCTGCAAAACTCCGACGTCGGTACCTTTTGATCACTATAAATATGAAATCAGACAACGTCTTTTTACTAATCTATAACATAACCAAAATTCATCGTGATTCTTTCGTTGTTCATATATAGATTCGGGCAAATAAATAGCAAAAGCTATTGGATAAAATGTGTACTTTTATATCTCCAAGTACAACATATTAATAACAAATAAATTAATGTTGTCTGAATTTCAATTAATATTAACTAACCCCCCAATCTCACATCACACTGCAATTGTGAAATCATTGTGTACGTATTATCAACGAAAAATTGTTCGAATTAGTCGAATCCATCGCCATTAAATGTTGTCGAAGCGTAAACTTGAAAAAATTTGTATACTTCTCTCTCTTATTTTATTTTAAGTAGAGTTACCGAGTTTATTATACAGGCACACGTTTGAGGGAAAATGTTTACATTTATTATTATTAGTATTATTTTAATAATAGTTAATAATATCTATGCTCTATAATTAACAAACTTGCGTTTTTGTATGCGCATTTCAAAAAATAAATCATTATAATAGACTTAACAAGTTAAAACTTTAATTACAATTTTACAGAATCCAGTAAATTTGCATTAAATTTATAACAGGGTAACATTAATCATCGTTAGTGTCTGCCACTACTCGCACGAAAAATTTGGTGCCATTACACTAATGGCACCACTGCGAAAAATGTGTGTGTATTAGTAAAAAAATGTGAGTGTATTGAGTTTTTCGAACTTGCAGTGTGATGTGAGATTGGTGGGTAAATTAAAATTAAATTATCTGAATTTAAAAGTGTTGGTTTCTGCATTTCAAAGTGAATTTTCTGAATATTATATTATCGTTAAATATGATTCATATAAGAAATATTTTAAAAAATACTTACCTTGGCCTTAACACTATCAATTCTTAAATAAAGTTGTCTAAATCTTGTGGCCAAACCAATGCTTACAACAATAATAAATGTATCCGTAAATGAACGGGGATAGGCCAACGTTAAATTGATCCACTTAAATAAAAATAAATCAATATCAAAGAATATTCGTAAAGCAAAAACACTCTTCCAAACAAACCTCTAAAATTGGTAAGATCCAATAACGATAGGGGATAACATTTTGTAAATAAACTCTCTCCCGTTTATACAAACTATCCCAAAAACTGTTATTGAGTTTACACTGTGTCCTCTCCAGTGTAATCTTGTGGAAGGAATTTGCTATCAGCACAACATGTTCAACTATATTTAATATAAAAAAAAAAACAAATCTCTTAAATCTTTTTAGACAAGTTTTAATTTTTTTGTATTTTTTTTTTTTTTTATTGCAACCTACACAAACCAAAAACCATTATCGTGGTATACCAGATATATATTCTCCATTTCATATTGAAATTGTTGTACAATTTATAAGGAGCCTTCAAAAACAATTCCTCTACTTGACGCCATTGCTCCATAATCCAGGGCCATTTCATGGCCAGACGCCAAAAGTAAACGTGTTCAAATAGACAAACAACATAAAATGATATTAAACCTTTGACACAGATATTTTTTTTTTTTTTTTGGATTACATAAAATAAAATCAATAAGAATTAATGATTGGATGTTACCTGAGGTTGTAAAACTTAGACCATTTTTACAGGTATACAATAAAGCGATTCCAAATTCGCAGAGATTTAGGATCATAACCACCGAAGCATAAAGTGTTGGTATACTTAGCCAAGAATATTTGAGTTTTGAGTGATTTTTGTAGAGAACATTTGATACGGGAAACATGGCGAAAATTTGCGTTATAAAAATAACTAAAAAAAAATTAAACATAGTCCTCTTTTGATATACTGCATCACTTTGAGAGTTTATAAGTAAATTCGAAAAATACTTGTCCTAGATTTAGATTCTCTTTTTATTATTGTGTTTAATTTAGAAGTCATTTTTAATCGATTTGGCGATGACCGTCTTGTATATTTCAACCTCGTAAAAAACAGTGTGGAATATTTTCGATGTCATTGCCTGGGGGTTGAGAAATTCCAAGTCAGAGTGAAAGTAGAACACCTGTATAGTAAAACCTCCAAAGGGTTTGGTGTTCTCACCCAAACGAACAACATTGTACACACCACGAATAACTCGGTGCTTCCCCGTTGTATTTTTACTTCAATGAGTCAAAACCGAAAAGGCTAAACGTCCAATACATTAAATGACCGGTTATAATTTCTGGATGGCACAAATTTTTGAGGTTCTAATGTAAAGGGTTTTTCAACAGGGACGCTACAAAAGTAGAAAGACAGGGACAGCAAACGACGCCATATTTCTTGCCGCGCTTTTGACATTTCTCTTCACTAAGGTTTGCCATTTCATGATGGAAAGATATACGAGCCAACAATGAGTCGAAATTATTAAAATTTACTACCGAAATTCGGAGTCAGTGGCCTCAACGTTAAGAGCGCTACGTCCAATTTATGGTCGTCATAATCGTCCTAGCAGATCAACAATTGAGCGTCTAGTAGAAAAATTTGAATCCACAGGCACAGTACAAAATGTTGCCGTGCCAGTGAGACAAAGAAGTGCCCGTAGTGTCGAGAATATTTCTGCCGCTGAGGCTTCAGTTGAAGAAAGCCCAAATGTGTCTCTCACGCGTCGTTCTCAAGCGTTGGGCATCTCTGTGACGTCGTTGTGGCGAATTTTGCGAAAATATCTTGGCGTACATCCTTACAAGATCAAATTGACGCAAGAACTGAAGCCGCTTGACCACCAGAAGCGTCGTATGTTCGTGAATTGGGCTGAGCAACAACTTGAAAATGATTCGGATTTTCATCGAAAAATCATCTTCAGCGATAAGGCTCATTTCTGGCTGAATGGCTTCGTAATTAACAAAATATGCGTTATTGGTCAGACAGCAATCCTCACGTACTCCATAAGTCATCATTGCATCCCGAAAAAATTACGGTTTGGTGCGGTTTATGGGCCGGCGGCGTCATTGGGCCGTACTTCTTCCGTGATAATCAAGACCGGCACGTTACTGTGAATGGGAATCGCTACCGTTCAATGATAACCGAATATTTTTGGCCCCAATTCGATGATATGGACTTGGACGACATGTGGTTCCAACAGGACGGCGCCACAAGCTACACAGCGAATGTCACAATAAATTTATTGGAAACCAAGTTTGGAGAACGTGTTATCTCACGAAATGTTCCAGTCGATTGGCCGCCTCGGTCGTGCGATTTGACGCCGTTGCACTATTTCCTGTGGGGCTACGTCAAGTCTATGGTCTATGCCAACAAGCCAGCGACGATTGATGAACTTCTTACGAATACCGAACGTGAAATTGCAGCAGTATCGGCCGATTTAAGCTTGAAAACCGTCGAAAATTGGGTTCAGCGTCTGGACTTTTGCAAGCGTGCCCGTGGTGACCATGCAAAAGGGATCGCTTTCCATACATAATGGCATCGAACGTACTTTCACAGGAATATAGAATTTCATTGATATCCAAACTGTTTTTGTTTTATCTAAAAAAAACTTTTGTAGCGCTCTTATTTAAAAACCCTTTATTTGTAAATAGTGTAGGCCAGATCTGAATATGTAAGAAGCGAGAACAAAAAAAATCTAAACACACGTTTTTCCTAAATCCAATTTGGTCCTATAAAAAGTTTAATAAAGAATCAAAGATCTGCCATCTAACTGTTTCCAATGTTATTATAATTTATCAGGAGAATTTGACCATTGGTGTGAAACCTGGTTCAGGAGAAAGAAAGGTTCACTTGATGTCATTAAGGTCAAGAAATTAAGAAGTATATTGATAAGAGCTCCCAACATACCCGGTAGAAAATCTGCCTGTTTAACTCAGTGCTCGAACTATTGGATGTGCAAAATTAAATCCAATGCAGAATTGAAAGCATAGAAAGTCCAGAATATTCCAGACAAGAACTCTGTAAAAAAAATCTTAAATCAAAAAACAGAGCACGCAAATTGAAAACATGTTTCATAACAAAATACTCATGCTATATAATGGACGATTAAACGTATGTAGCAGCTTGCAGGTCAAAAATTTTGTGTTCCTAATGCCGAAGATAAGTTCAGGCACCAATGGCAGACGAAATATGCTGTGGCGGCAAAAACAGCAAGTCATTTGTTACAATGAAAATATATAAATACCAAAATTTACAGGAAAGCATGTTTGCAATGTTTGCCAACACAATGTGACCACATATATTTGTCCCAAATATAAATCCTGTCACTTAGGCAACAAAGCTCTTGGTTGGTACAAGAACAGTAACGTGGTTTTTGTGTCGTGGAAGGTAAATCCTCTCAACTGTCTGGAGCTTAGGTTAGTGGTGAGATATTGGGCTCGCGTGAAAAGGGAGTTGGATACCACAAACAAGGTGTTCCACATTGTTGAAGATTTTAAACGGAAATAGACCACTTGTTCCAAAAAAGAGAATGAAACCACTTTTTCCGGAAATGTCCATAAGTCCATAAGTAATCAATAGAACTATAAAAATTATACTTTTTATAACCTCTAATATAGTTTCAATTAAATAAAAAACATCAAAGTTCAAGGTTCAATGGTTTCCTTACTATTACATTTTATGTATGTTAAGATTTTTTCCATCGCACTCCGTATATGGAAAATTTATTTTGAATTTCGCTGTGCTTTTTTGACTGGTATAAATAAAGAGGTTCAAGTAAAGGGTTTTTCAATAAGAGCGCTACAAAAGTTTTTTTAAATAAAACAAAAACGGTTTTAGATATCAATGAAATTCTTTATTCCTGTGAAAGTACGTTCGATGCCATTATGTATGGAAATCGATCCCTTTTGCATGGTCACAACGGGCACGCTTGCAGAAGTCCAGACGCTGAACCCGATTTTCGACAGTTTTCAAGCATAAATCGGCCGATACTGCTGCAATTTCACGTTCGATATTCGTACGAAGTTCATCCATCGTCGCTGGCTTGTTGGCATAGACCATAGACTTGATATAGCCCCACAGGAAATAGTCCAACGGCGTCAAATCGCACGACCGAGGCGGCCAATCGACTGGACCATTTCGTGAGATAACAGGATCTCCCAACTTGGTTTCCAATAAATTGATTGTGACATTCGCTGTGTGGCTTGTGGCGCCATCCAACCACATGTCCTCCAAGTCCATATCATCCAATTGGGGCCAAAAATATTCGGTTATCATTGAACGGTAGCAATTCCCATTCACAGAAACGTGCCGATCTTGATCATCACGGAAGAAGTACGGCCCAATGACGCCACCGGCCCATAAACCGCACCAAACCGTAATTTTTTCGGGATGCAATGATGACTCATGGAGTACGCGTTTATTGCTGTCCGACCAATAACGCATATTTTGTTTATTGACGAAGCCATTCAGCCAGAAATGAGCCTCATCGCTGAAGATGATCCGATGAAAATCCGAATCATTTTCAAGTTGTTGCTCAGCCCAATTCACAAACATACGACGCTTCTGGTGGTCAAGCGTCTTCAGTTCTTGCGTCAATTTGATCTTGTAAGGATGTAGGCCAAGATCTTTTCGCAAAATTCGCCACAACGACGTCACAGAGATGCCCAACGCTTGAGAACGACGTGTGAGAGACACATTTGGGCTTTCTTCAACTGAAGCCTCAGCGGCAGCAATATTCTCGACACTACGGGCACTTCTTTGTCTCACTGGCACGGGAACATTTTGTACTGTGCCTGTGGATTCAAATTTTTCCACTAGACGCTCAGTTGTTGATCTGCTAGGACGATTATGACGACCATAAATTGGACGTAGCACTCTTAACGTTGAGGCCACTGACTCCGAATTTCGGTAGTAAATTTTAATAATTTCGACTCGTTGTTGGCTCGCATATCTTTCCATCATGAAATGGCAAACCTTACTGAAGAGAAATGTCAAAAGAGCGGCAAGATATATGGCGTCGTTTGGTGTCCCTGTCTTTCTACTTTTGTAGCGTCCCTGTTGAAAAACCCTTTATATTGATAAAAACTCCCAACACTCGGTAAAAAAAACTTAAACCAAAAAACAGAGCACGCAAATTGAAAACATGTTTCATAACAAAATACTCATGCTATATAATGTATGATTAAACGTATGTACTGGCAGATATTTAGCAGCTTGCAGGTCAAAAATTCTGTGTTCCTAATGCCGAAGATAAAAGCAGGCACCAATGGCAGACGAAATTTCCAAAAACAAGATTTTAAACGTAGATAGACCACTTGTTCCAAAAAAGTGAATGAAACCACTATAAAAGACCTCATGGGTTTCCGGAAATGTCCACAAGTCCATAAATAATGATTAGAACCAAAATTGGCCACACAAAAGAGGTCCAGAGAAGATAAAGAACAGCAGTGAGGTACAGCCCCAAGCAAGTTTGGCGAACCCCATTCACCAAACATACATCATATATCCACCCGGAATGAAGATGGTGAATTACATTCACCTAGACATAGACGGTGAATTACATTCACCTAGACATAGACGGTGAATTATATTCACCCAAATATAGACGGTGAATTATATTCACCCAAACATAGACCTTTTTAAACTCTTTTTTTTAACTCATACTCTCTGTCTGTCTGTCTGTCTGTCTTCCATGGGGCAACCACAACCCCCTCTCATGCAGTTGATCTGAAACTCGACCCATAGTCTTGTTGTGACCAAAGATTAATTTTAAAATAGTCACGCATAGTCACGCCCAGTCACGGAGTAATTTAAACCCCATTTCCCCTCATCCAATTAATCTGTAACTAGGTCCATGGACTTACTGTGACCAAAGATTAATTTTAAAATAGTCACGCATGGTCACGCACAGTCACGGAGTGATTTAAAACGGATTTCCCCTCATCCAATCAATCTGAAACTTGGTCGCTATACTATCTGTAACGAAAGATTAACTTCGACATAGTCACGCACAGTCACGCATAGTCACGGAGAGATTAAAACCTCACTTCCCCTCATCCGATCGCACTTAAACTTTGTACATAGATTGTTGTGGCCAAAAATTAATTTTAAGATAATCACACACAGTCACGGAGTACTTTAAAACCCATTTTTCCTTATCCGATCGATCCGTAAAAAAATATTAAATTTGACATAGTCACACACAGTCACGCATAGTCACGTACAGTCATGGAGAGATTAAAATCTCACTTCCCCTCATCCGATCGATCTGACCCTTTGTCCATAGACTTCTTGGGACCAAAAATTACTTTTAAGATGTCACGCGTAGTCACGACCAGTCACGGAGTGACTTAAACCCCATTTCCAATCATCCAATTAATCTGAAAATTGGTCCATAGACTTGTGACCAAAGATTTATTATAAAATAGTCACGAAAAGTCATGCACAGTCACGGGGAGATTCAAAACTCATATGCATAACGAAAGAAAAAGTTTTAATAAAAACTTTGTTTTTATGGGTTAGATTATTTATTATGAACACCATTTTAGCTTGCCCTTATACTTGGAAAAATAAATTCACTTCCGGTTAATGTTTTACAATATAAAATGATTATTTTCAACTGTTGAATGTTAATTCCATAAATCAAGTGTTGCACTTCGCACTCTTAAAATTTTTACGTTACAGTTAATTTCAAATGAATATTCAGTTGTTTGCATTATAAATATTTCTTATTTTAACTTTTTCAACAGTTATTCAAAACGTATAACTGTACTTAATGAATTTTTCTCACTATAGTTTGCTTTTTTCAATAATTTGAAATTAACTTTTTATTTATTAACTATTTATAATTTTTTTTTTAAATATATTTTTAATGTGAAAAACCATTCTTAGAATTCATTTAGAATTTTTTCTTTAAAAAAATGTTTACATACATTTTTATGGTTTGGTTTTTGTTATTCCAATAATAAAATTGATTATTTTTACTGTTTTTTATACTAAAGATTTGTTAACCCATTAAAACGATTTGTTAATGTTTTGTTTGTGAATAAAGCAATAAATAAAAAATACTTTTGATACAACTAAGAATATAATAGTCTGGTATTAAAATGTATATTCATTTGTTTTCATAAAAATTTTCAGGTAATTTTAACGACGAAATATATTGAGTGTGTATTTTCATACACAGATGTACATACTCTTTCCCACTGACAGATGGAATGTTTGTCTCTCCATGTTTCAATTGCAATTATATGTTAGATCCAAGATGTTATTTAATACAAGTTATTTAATATGTCATGGTTTTTTACTAAACTTATATTTTATGTTATTTTTTTTTTATTAATAAATTCTATAATACCAAGTATGCAAATTAAAAAACTTTAAACTTGTTTAGAATTTAATTTGTTTTGCGTGTTGCTGTCAAATTTGTGTGACAATTGTGCATAAAATGAACTTTTTCATGTCAAGAGGTTGTTGTTAAATACAAATATTTATATGACATGCAGTTTTTTGTCTTGTGTTTGTTATTATAGTTTTATTAGTTTAAAATGATACAAAATAATATAATTAATTTTTAAATTCACTGCTGCTAAACTGTTGAATTTTTAAGGCGTAACCGACATGACATGCAAGATTTTTCTTTCAGTTGTAATTTTTTTTTTGAACTTCAATTTAAGCACATAAATCTGGCAAACCTAAAGCTCGATTGGGTTCATCAAATTGCAATAAAACCAGTTCGTAGGTAACAATTGTACCAGCCATCTGTAAAATAAAAATATATAACTAGGATTTTACAATATCAACAGGTAAGAAAATTATATTCGGTCTAGGCCGACTATACAGTACCGTATACCATGCGTTTTGAGCGGGTTTTGGATCAAACTTTTCTGAGACAGAAGGTGGATAAAGAAATAAAGCATTTGTTATTATTTTGGCCATACATATGTATATGAAAAAGTTCATAACTGCTGTTATTCTTATACGGGGACTGTGTCAAAAAATGAACCAATCATAACCATATTTAGCAAAGTCACTTGGTTTTTTTTTTTTAATTTATATAAACCAAATTTGAAAGATACTCTGCGACATTTTTGTGTTTTGATAGATTTAATGAAGCTCAGAAATCAGCTTTATATGGGAACTATGGCTAAAACTGGTTCTATAGAGTTTAATTTTGGACTGCTGATTAGTGGGTATAATACACCAAATTTTATCGACACATGTATGATAATGTGGATCACACGACCATTTCAGTCGGCCAGATAGGGATTATTTGTATGGCCACAAGGCCTGAACATGCACCGATTTTCATAAATTTTCTCCTTAAAACAGACAAAAAGCTTATGTACTGAATTTCATCAGAATATATTTATACTTACAACCTGTAGTTTGGTTACAACGTGTACATGAACATACAGACGGACAGACAGACAGAGAGCCAGACGGAAGGACATTGCAAACTCAACTCAGTAAGTGATTCTGAGTTGATCGACATAATAAAAGGCGGGTAGACAAACATCAATACAAACTCATATCCTGAACACAAGTGGTACAGGGTGTAAAAATTGTTGTGTCAAGAGACTTCAAATGGAATTTTTATATAAAAAAAAATGTGGTTTGATATAAATAAACTAAATCTATTAAAGTTTTTTTTCTTTGAAAGCTACTTTTTTTAACATATTTATATTATTTGTTTTTGTTTCATATTACTCTAAAAGAAAAATTATTTTATATTAGTTTATTTTATTATATTTATTATTTATTATTTATTTTAATTGTGTTTAGTATTAATTTTATTCTTACATTTTGAGTTTTTTAAACTCTTTCTTTTAACTTATACTCTCTGTCTGTCTGTCTGCCGTTAGGGCAACCCCATGCCCCCTTGACCAATTGATCTGAAACTTGGCTTATAGTCTTGTTGTGACTACAGATTAATTTCGGGGTAGTCACGCACAGCCACGCATAGTCACGCACAGTCACGGAGTGATCTAAATGTCATTTCTCCTCATCCGATCGATCTGAAACTTGGTCCATACATTTTCTGTGAAAAAAGATTAACTTTGACTTCGTCATGCAGAGTCACGCATAATCACGCATAGTCACGAGCGATCTGAAACTTGGAAAACTTGTGGAAAAAGATTAAGTTTGACATAGTCACGCACAGTCACGGAGAGATTACAACCTCACTTCCCCTAATCCGATCGATCTGAAATTTTGTCCACAGACTTGTTGTGGCCAAAGATTAATTTTAAGATAGTCACACACAGTCACGCACAGTCACGGAGATATTCAAAACTCATATGCATAAGGAAAGAAAGAGTTTTAATAAAAACTTTGTTTTTATGCGTTAGACTATTATTTAAATCCTTTTTATTATTTCATTCTTATTATTATTTACTTTTTTATTTTTTTATTTTATTATACGAGTATATAGTTTATTTTCATTTTAGTTTTAAATTTTTAGTTTGAGTGATTTGACTTATTTTATTTTTATTTTTAAACTCTTTCTTTTAATTCATACTCTCTGTCTTCTGTCGTGGGTCAACCCAATTTCCCCTCATCCAATCAATCTGAAACTTGGTCCATAGACTTGTTGTGACCAAAGATAAGGAAAGAAAAAGTTTTAATAAAAACTTTCTTTTTATGGATTAGATTATTCATTAATTATTTTACTCTATTTTGTTATATTTTAAATTTAATTTGTATCATATTATTTTTTATTTAAATATGTATTACTTTTTTTATTTTATGTTTTTATTTCATTCGTCTTGTTTTGTTTTATATTTTTAATTTTTTTTTAATTTTTATTTTTTCTTTATTTTATTCTATATTATTTTTATATATTATTTTTATTTTATTTCATTACAATTTATTATTTTATTTTAATTTAATTTTCTTTTCATTTATTATTTATTATTTATTATTTATTATTTATTATTTATTATTTATTATTTATTATTTATTATTTATTATTTATTATTTATTATTTATTATTTATTATTTATTATTTATTATTTATTATTTATTATTTATTATTTATTATTTATTATTTATTATTTATTATTTATTATTTATTATTTATTATTTATTATTTATTATTTATTATTTATTATTTATTATTTATTATTTATTATTTATTATTTATTATTTATTATTTATTATTTATTATTTATTATTTATTATTTATTATTTATTATTTATTATTTATTATTTATTATTTATTATTTATTATTTATTATTTATTATTTATTATTTATTATTTATTATTTATTATTTATTATTTATTATTTATTATTTATTATTTATTATTTATTATTTATTATTTATTATTTATTATTTATTATTTATTATTTATTATTTATTATTTATTATTTATTATTTATTATTTATTATTTATTATTTATTATTTATTATTTATTATTTATTATTTATTATTTATTATTTATTATTTATTATTTATTATTTATTATTTATTATTCATTATTTATTATTTATTATTTATTATTTATTTTTTATTATTTATTATATATTAATTATTATTTATTATTTATTATTTATTATTTATTATTTATTATTTATTATTTATTATTTATTATTTATTATTTATTATTTATTATTTATTATTTATTATTTATTATTTATTATTTATTATTTATTATTTATTATTTATTATTTATTATTTATTATTTATTATTTATTATTTATTATTTATTATTTATTATTTATTATTTATTATTTATTATTTATTATTTATTATTTATTATTTATTATTTATTATTTATTATTTATTATTTATTATTTAATATTTATTATTTATTATTTATTATTTATTATTTATTATTTAATATTTATTATTTATTATTTATTATTTATTATTTATTATTTATTATTTATTATTTATTATTTATTATTTATTATTTATTATTTATTATTTATTATTTATTATTTAATATTTATTATTTATTATTTATTATTTATTATTTATTATTTATTATTTATTATTTATTATTTATTATTTATTATTTATTATTTATTATTTATTATTTATTATTTGTTATTTATTATTTATTATTTATTATTTATTATTTATTATTTATTATTTATTATTTATTATTCATTATTTATTATTTATTATTTATTTTTTATTATTTATTATATATTAATTATTATTTATTATTTATTATTTATTATTTATTATTTATTATTTATTATTTATTATTTATTATTTATTATTTATTATTTATTATTTATTATTTATTATTTATTATTTATTATTTATTATTTATTATTTATTATTATTATTTATTATTTATTATTTATTATTTATTATTTATTATTTATTATTTATTATTTATTATTTATTATTTATTATTTATTATTTATTATTTATTATTTATTATTTATTATTTATTATTTATTATTTATTATTTATTATTTATTATTTATTATTTATTATTTATTATTTATTATTTATTATTCATTATTTATTATTTATTATTTATTATTTATTATTTATTATTTATTATTTATTATTTATTATTTATTATTTATTATTTATTATTTATTATTTATTATTTATTATTTATTATTTATTATTTATTATTTATTATTTATTATTTATTATTTATTATTTATTATTTATTATTTATTATTTATTATTTATTATTTATTATTTATTATTTATTATTTATTATTTATTATTTATTATTTATTATTTATTATTTATTATTTATTATTTATTATTTATTATTTATTATTTATTATTTATTATTTATTATTTATTATTTATTATTTATTATTTATTATTTATTATTTATTATTTATTATTTATTATTTATTATTTATTATTTATTATTTATTATTTATTATTTATTATTTATTATTTATTATTTATTATTTATTATTTATTATTTATTATTTATTATTTATTATTTATTATTTATTATTTATTATTTATTATTTATTATTTATTATTTATTATTTATTATTTATTATTTATTATTTATTATTTATTATTTATTATTTATTATTTATTATTTATTATTTATTATTTATTATTTATTATTTATTATTTATTATTTATTATTTATTATTTATTATTTATTATTTATTATTTATTATTTATTATTTATTATTTATTATTTATTATTTATTATTTATTATTTATTATTTATTATTTATTATTTATTATTTATTATTTATTATTTATTATTTATTATTTATTATTTATTATTTATTATTTATTATTTATTATTTATTATTTATTATTTATTATTTATTATTTATTATTTATTATTTATTATTTATTATTTATTATTTATTATTTATTATTTTATTATTTATTATTTATTATTTATTATTTATTATTTATTATTTATTATTTATTATTTATTATTTATTATTTATTATTTATTATTTATTATTTATTATTTATTATTTATTATTTATTATTTATTATTTATTATTTATTATATATTATTTATTATTTATTATTTATTATTTATTATTTATTATTTATTATTTATTATTTATTATTTATTATTTATTATTTATTATTTATTATTTATTATTTATTATTTATTATTTATTATTTATTATTTATTATTTATTATTTATTATTTATTATTTATTATTTATTATTTATTATTTATTATTTATTATTATTATTTATTATTTATTATTTATTATTTATTATTTATTATTTATTATTTATTATTTATTATTTATTATTTATTATTTATTATTTATTATTTATTATTTATTATTTATTATTTATTATTTATTATTTATTATTTATTATTTATTATTTATTATTTATTATTTATTATTTATTATTTATTATTTATTATTTATTATTTATTATTTATTTATTGTTTATTTATTATTTATTATTTATTATTTATTATTTATTATTTATTATTTATTATTTATTATTTATTATTTATTATTTATTATTTATTATTATTATTTATTATTATATTTATTATTATTTATTATTATTTATTATTTATTAATTATTATTTATTATTTATTATTTATTATTTATTATTTATTATTTATTATTTATTATTTATTATTTATTATTTATTATTTATTATTTATTATTTATTATTTATTATTTATTATTTATTATTTATTTATTATTTATTATTTATTATTTATTATTTATTATTTATTATTTATTATTTATTATTTATTATTTATTATTTATTATTTATTATTTATTATTTATTATTTATTATTTATTATTTATTATTTATTATTTATTATTTATTATTTATTATTTATTATTTATTATTTATTATTTATTATTTATTATTTATTATTTATTATTTATTATTTATTATTTATTATTTATTATTTATTTATTATTTATTATTTATTATTTATTATTTATTATTTATTATTTATTATTTATTATTTATTATTTATTATTTATTATTTATTATTTATTATTTATTATTTATTATTTATTATTTATTATTTATTTATTATTTATTATTTATTATTTATTATTTATTATTTATTATTTATTATTTATTATTTATTATTTATTATTTATTATTTATTATTTATTATTTATTATTTATTATTTATTATTTATTATTTATTATTTATTATTTATTATTATTTATTATTTATTATTATTATTTATTATTTATTATTTATTATTTATTATTTATTATTTATTATTTATTATTTATTATTTATTATTTATTATTTATTATTTATTATTTATTATTTATTATTTATTATTTATTATTTATTATTTATTATTTATTATTTATTATTTATTATTTATTATTTATTATTTATTATTTATTATTTATTATTTATTATTTATTATTTATTATTTATTATTTATTATTTATTATTTATTATTTATTATTTATTATTTATTATTTATTATTTATTATTTATTATTTATTATTTATTATTTATTATTTATTATTTATTATTTATTATTTATTATTTATTATTTATTATTTATTATTTATTATTTATTATTTATTATTTATTATTATTTATTATTTATTATTTATTATTTATTATTTATTATTTATTATTTATTATTTATTATTTATTATTTATTATTTATTATTTATTATTTATTATTTATTATTTATTATTTATTATTTATTATTTATTATTTATTATTTATTATTTATTATTTATTAATTATTTTATTATTTATTATTTATTATTTATTATTTATTATTTATTATTTATTATTTATTATTTATTATTTATTATTTATTATTTATTATTTATTATTTATTATTTATTATTTATTATTTATTATTTATTATTTATTATTTATTATTTATTATTTATTATTTATTATTTATTATTTATTATTTATTATTTATTATTTATTATTTATTATTTATTATTTATTATTTATTATTTATTATTTATTATTTATTATTTATTATTTATTATTTATTATTTATTATTTATTATTTATTATTTATTATTTATTATTTATTATTTATTATTTATTATTTATTATTTATTATTTATTATTTATTATTTATTATTTATTATTTATTATTTATTATTTATTATTTATTATTTATTATTTATTATTTATTATTTATTATTTATTATTTATTATTTATTATTTATTATTTATTATTTATTATTTATATTTATTTATTATTATTTATTATTTATTATTTATTATTTATTATTTATTATTTATTATTTATTATTTATTATTTATTATTTATTATTTATTATTTATTATTTATTATTTATTATTTATTATTTATTATTTATTATTTATTATTTATTATTTATTATTTATTATTTATTATTTATTATTTATTATTTATTATTTATTATTTATTATTTATTATTTATTATTTATTAGTTATTATTTATTATTTATTATTTATTATTTATTATTTATTATTTATTATTTATTATTTATTATTTATTATTTATTATTTATTATTTATTATTTATTATTTATTATTTATTATTTATAATTTATTATTTATTATTTATTATTTATTATTTATTATTTATTATTTATTATTTATTATTTATTATTTATTATTTATTATTTATTATTTATTATTTATTATTTATTATTTATAATTTATTATTTATTATTTATTATTTATTATTTATTATTTATTATTTATTATTTATTATTTATTATTTATTATTTATTATTTATTATTATTTATTTTTACTTTATTTTGTTATATTTGACTTTTAATTTTTATAAGATTATATTTTTGTATAAATATATATAATATAATATATATAATTATATATTATGAACATATATAACTTATATTTAATATTTATTATTTATTATTTATTATTTATAATTTATTATTTATTATTTATTATTTATTATTTATTATTTATTATTTATTATTTATTATTTATTATTTATTATTTATTATTTATTATTTATTATTTATTATTTATTATTTATTATTTATTATTTATTATTTATTATTTATTATTTATTATTTATTATTTATTATTTATTATTTATTATTTATTATTTATTATTTATTATTTATTATTTATTATTATTATTTATTATTTATTATTTATTATTTATTATTTATTATTTATTATTTATTATTTATTATTTATTATTTATTATTTATTATTTATTATTTATTATTATTTATTATTTATTATTTATTATTTATTATTTATTATTTATTATTTATTATTTATTATTTATAATTTATTATTTATTATTTATTATTTATTATTTATTATTTATTATTTATTATTTATTATTTATTATTTATTATTTATTATTTATTATTTATTATTTATTATTTATTATTTATTATTTATTATTTATTATTTATAATTTATTATTTATTATTTATTATTTATTATTTATTATTTATTATTTATTATTTATTATTTATTATTTATTATTTATTATTTATTATTTATTATTTATTATTTATTATTTATTATTTATTATTTATTATTTATTATTTATTATTTATTATTTATTATTTATTATTTATTATTTATTATTTATTATTTATTATTTATTATTTATTATTTATTATTTATTATTTATTATTTATTATTTATTATTTATTATTTATTATTTATTATTTATTATTTATTATTTATTATTTATTATTTATTATTTATTATTTATTATTTATTATTTATTATTTATTATTTATTATTTATTATTTATTATTTATTATTATTTATTATTTATTATTTATTATTTATTATTTATTATTTATTATTTATTATTTATTATTTATTATTTATTATTTATTATTTATTATTTATTATTTATTATTTATTATTTATTATTTATTATTTATTATTTATTATTTATTATTTATTATTTATTATTTATTATTTATTATTTATTATTTATTATTTATTATTTATTATTTATTATTTATTATTTATTATTTATTATTTATTATTTATTATTTATTATTTATTATTTATTATTTATTATTTATTATTTATTATTTATTATTTATTATTTATTATTTATTATTTATTATTTATTATTTATTATTTATTATTTATTTATTTATTATTTATTATTTATTATTTATTATTTATTATTTATTATTTATTATTTATTATTTATTATTTATTATTTATTATTTATTATTTATTATTTATTATTTATTATTTATTATTTTATTTATTTATTATTTATTATTTATTATTTATTATTTATTATTTATTATTTATTATTTATTATTTATTATTTATTATTTATTATTTATTATTATTTATTATTTATTATTTATTATTTATTATTTATTATTTATTATTTATTATTTATTATTTATTATTTATTATTTATTATTTATTATTTATTATTTATTATTTATTATTTATTATTTATTATTTATTATTTATTATTTATTATTTATTATTTATTATTTATTATTTATTATTTATTATTTATTATTTATTATTTATTATTTATTATTTATTATTTATTATTTATTATTTATTATTTATTATTTATTATTTATTATTTATTATTTATTATTTATTATTTATTATTTATTATTTATTATTTATTATTTATTATTTATTATTTATTATTTATTATTTATTATTTATTATTTATTATTTATTATTTATTATTTATTATTTATTATTTATTATTTATTATTTATTATTTATTATTTATTATTTATTATTTATTATTTATTATTTATTATTTATTATTTATTATTTATTATTTATTATTTATTATTTATTATTTATTATTTATTATTTATTATTTATTATTTATTATTTATTATTTATTATTTATTATTTATTATTTATTATTTATTATTTATTATTTATTATTTATTATTTATTATTTATTATTTATTATTTATTATTTATTATTTATTATTTATTATTTATTATTTATTATTTATTATTTATTATTTATTATTTATTATTTATTATTTATTATTTATTATTTATTATTTATTATTTATTATTTATTATTTATTATTTATTATTTATTATTTATTATTTATTATTTATTATTTATTATTTATTATTTATTATTTATTATTTATTATTTATTATTTATTATTTATTATTTATTATTTATTATTTATTATTTATTATTTATTATTTATTATTTATTATTTATTATTTATTATTTATTATTTATTATTTATTATTTATTATTTATTATTTATTATTTATTATTTATTATTTATTATTTATTATTTATTATTTATTATTTATTATTTATTATTTATTATTTATTATTTATTATTTATTATTTATTATTTATTATTTATTTTTATTATTTATTATTTATTATTTATTATTTATTATTTATTATTTATTATTTATTATTTATTATTTATTATTTATTATTTATTATTTATTATTTATTATTTATTATTTATTATTTATTATTTATTATTTATTATTTATTATTTATTATTTATTATTTATTATTTATTATTTATTATTTATTATTTATTATTTATTATTTATTAGTTATTATTTATTATTTATTTTTTATTATTTATTATATATTATTTATTATTTATTATTTATTATTTATTATTTATTATTTATTATTTATTATTTATTATTTATTATTTATTATTTATTATTTATTATTTATTATTTATTATTTATTATTTATTATTTATTATTTATTATTTATTATTTATTTATTATTTATTATTTATTATTTATTATTTATTATTTATTATTTATTATTTATTATTTATTATTTATTATTTATTATTTATTATTTATTATTTATTATTTATTATTTATTATTTATTATTTATTATTTATTATTTATTATTTATTATTTATTATTTATTATTTATTATTTATTATTTATTATTTATTATTTATTATTTATTATTTATTATTTATTATTTATTATTTATTATTTATTATTTATTATTTATTATTTATTATTTATTATTTATTATTTATTATTTATTATTTATTATTTATTATTTATTATTTATTATTTATTATTTATTATTTATTATTTATTATTTATTTTATTATTTATTATTTATTATTTATTATTTATTATTTATTATTTATTATTTATTATTTATTATTTATTATTTATTATTTATTATTTATTATTTATGATTTATTATTTATTATTTATTATTTATTATTTATTTATTAATTATTATTTATTATTTATTATTTATTATTTATTATTTATTATTTATTATTTATTATTTATTATTTATTATTTATTATTTATTATTTATTATTTATTATTTATTATTTATTATTTATTATTTATTATTTATTATTTATTATTTATTATTTATTATTTATTATTTATTATTTATTATTTATTATTTATTATTTTATTATTTATTATTTATTATTTATTATTTATTATTTATTATTTATTATTTATTATTTATTATTTATTATTTATTATTTATTATTTATTATTTATTATTTATTATTTATTATTTATTATTTATTATTTATTATTTATTATTTATTATTTATTATTTATTATTTATTATTTATTATTTATTATTTATTATTTATTATTTATTATTTATTATTTATTATTTATTATTTATTATTTATTATTTATTATTTATTATTTATTATTTATTATTTATTATTTATTATTTATTATTTATTATTTATTATTTATTATTTATTATTTATTATTTATTATTTATTATTTATTATTTATTATTTATTATTTATTATTTATTATTTATTATTTATTATTTATTATTTATTATTTATTATTTATTATTTATTATTTATTATTTATTATTTATTATTTATTATTTATTATTTATTATTTATTATTTATTATTTATTATTTATTATTTATTATTTATTATTTATTATTTATTATTTATTATTTATTATTTATTATTTATTATTTATTATTTATTATTTATTATTTATTATTTATTATTTATTATTTATTATTTATTATTTATTATTTATTATTTATTATTTATTATTTATTATTTATTATTTATTATTTATTATTTATTATTTATTATTTATTATTTATTATTTATTATTTATTATTTATTATTTATTGTTTATTATTTATTATTTATTATTTATTATTTATTATTTATTATTTATTATTTATTATTTATTATTTATTATTTATTATTTATTATTTATTATTTATTATTTATTTATTATTTATTATTTATTATTTATTATTTATTTATTATTATTTATTATTTATTATTTATTATTTATTATTTATTATTTATTATTTATTATTTATTATTTATTATTTATTATTATTTATTATTATTTATTATTTATTATTTATTATTATTTATTATTTATTATTTATTATTTATTATTTATTATTTATTATTTATTATTTATTATTTATTATTATTTATTTTTACTTTATTTTGTTATATTTGACTTTTAATTTTTATAAGATTATATTTTTGTATAAATATATATAAATATAATATATATAATTATATATTATGAACATATATAACTTATATTTAATATTTATTTTTTGTTTATTAATTTTTTCTCTTTTTATTATTTATTTTATTCTATTTTATTTTATATTATACTATTTTTATCTATTGTTCTTATTTTGTTCATGTTTGTTTATTTCCTTTGATTTTACTTCTTTATATTCATTCCTATATTTATTTATTTTTAATTCCTATCTCATTTTGCTTTAATATTAATATGTTTTAATTCAGAACTAGTTTAAATTTTATTTAATTCAATTTAAATTAATTTCGACAATTATTGTATATTATATTTTTTAAATATTTATTTATGTTTTACTTTATTTTATTTTTATTTCTTAAATTAATTTTATTTATTCTTATTCATTTATATAATTTTTTTTTTGTTAGTTATTATTACATTTCTTTTTATTTTATTTTTTGTTTTGTTTTCTTTTATTTATTTAATTTAATTTTTTATTACATTATTTTATTTTTATTTTTTAAATTTTTATTTTTTTATTTAACTTATTATTTCATTTCATTTCATTTTATTTTATTTTATTTTATTTTATTTTATTTTATTTTATTTTATTTTATTTTATTTTATTTTATTTTATTTTATTTTATTTTATTTTATTTTATTTTATTTTATTTTATTTTATTTTATTTTATTTTATTTTATTTTATTTTATTTTATTTTATTTTATTTTATTTTATTTTATTTTATTTTATTTAATTTCATTTCATTTCATTTCATTTCATTTCATTTCATTTCATTTCATTTCATTTCATTTCATTTCATTTCATTTCATTTCATTTCATTTCATTTCATTTCATTTCATTTCATTTCATTTCATTTCATTTCATTTCATTTCATTTCATTTCAATTCATTTCATTTCATTTCATTTCATTTCATTTCATTTCTTTTCTTTTCTTTTCTTTTCTTTTCTTTTCTTTTCTTTTCTTTTCTTTTCTTTTCTTTTCTTTTCTTTTCTTTTATTTTCTTTTCTTTTCTTTTCTTTTCTTTTCTTTTCTTTTCTTTTCTTTTCTTTTCTTTTCTTTTCTTTTCTTTTCATTTCATTTCATTTGATTTCATTTCATTTCATTTCATTTCATTTCATTTCATTTCATTTCATTTCATTTCATTTCATTTCATTCCATTTCATTCCATTTCATTTCATTTCATTCCATTCCACTTCATTTCATTTCATTTCATTTCATTTCATTTCATTTCATTTCATTTCATTTCATTTCATTTCATTTCATTTCATTTCATTTCATTTCATTTCATTTCATTTCATTTCATTTCATTTCATTTCATTTCATTTCATTTCATTTCATTTCATTTCATTTCATTTCATTTCATTTCATTTCATTTCATTTCATTTTTTCATTTCATTTCATTTCATTTCATTTCATTTCATTTCATTTCATTTCATTTCATTTCATTTCATTTCATTTCATTTCATTTCATTTCATTTCATTTCATTTCATTTCATTTCATTTCATTTCATTTCATTTCATTTCATTTCATTTCATTTCATTTCATTTAATTTAATTTAATTTAAAATAATTTAATTTAATTTCATTTCATTTCATTTCATTTCATTTCATTTCATTTCATTTCATTTTATTTCATTTAATTTCATTTCATTTCTTTTCATTTCATTTCATTTCATATTATATCATTATATTTTATTTGAATTGTTCTACCAGACGCTTCTTTAAATGTCTCTTTACATTTTCACTTTTAAATTTGGAACCTTTGGAAAATTGTGGTTTTCGATACGACCACTGCAGATAATTTTGTCAAGCATAAATAGCAAATTTAATAAAACGAACGAATTAATTTAAACTCAAACTATTTCACTGACAAATATTTTGAAATAAAGACTTTGTTTGCCTTTACTTTTAAATACTTTTGGAAACAAAGATCCTATTTAATCTAAAAACTGTGTTCATAAATAAGAAAAATAATGATTTCTGATTGTTCATAATTGTAAAGTAATTGCTTTTTGTAAGTTTAAAAATATTTACCCCAAATAAAAGACGTCTGGTTAAATAATAAAATTTTTTGCCAGACAAAGCCACTGTCTGTGTAGTCATTTGAAATATTAAACGTTCTACCTTTAAATCATTTAAAAAATTTATTTTAATTTCAAAAGAATATTTTTTAACTGTTTACCTCAACACACCAGGTTCTGGAGGAAACTTTTCTTAAAACAGCCAAGCCACCCTTAGATTCATCATTTATGGTTGCTGCTGATAGGAAAATGTAGGCCGTACGACCAATTAAATACAACAAAGAATACCAAAAATATATATAATTAATATGCCATCTTAGTTTGCTGAGATTTAAAGACAGAGAAAAATAAATATTATTCATAATGATTCAATAGATTATTTACGAAATTAATTTTATACAATTTACTTACTTAAAAACATTGAGCAATTGATAACAAACAAAATATAAATTATTCATACATGACAATAGTATAATACCGGATAGATTTTCATCGATGAATTCTAAAAGTTCGCACAATTTAACATAATGTTCACGTATTTCAATGAATACCGCTTCTGGTACTTCCTGGAAATGAATTGAATTGAAGTAAAAAATTTTATAAATTTGTAGTCTTGGAGCTCACCTTATGTGCCAATTGATTAATACGCAAAGTTATTTGTTCAAAACGATATGCTACACCTTTGCTAACCATCATTATGAAAAGATCCATGTAATTCCAAGTAAATGTACAAATTCCATTGACTATCTTCTCGTTAGTAATATGTTTTGCATTGTATTGTGTTAAATTTAATTCAATATAAAATGCAAGATTCATATTAATTTCTTAGAAATGTTGTTAATGATGTTGCATGACGTATGATTTATATTTATGTAAATATGTATGTATGTATGTACTTGACACAAGTGAACAAGGGTACGTATTAGTATTTTTTTTTATTGTTAAGTATAAATTATACATCGAAGTAAACTTTTTGATTAATATCTTTAATAACATCTCGTTTCTAGTTTAGTTGTTTCTTTGTTTTGAATTATGTTTAAATCACAACATGTTAGCACTTTTGCTAACTTTTGTCAGACTTCTTGAAGTATGCTAACAACACGACGATTTATGTTTTGGAATAAAATTAAAAGAAAATACATATATATATAATGGAATGTTCCCCATTATATCACTGTGGAACAATTTCAGAATTATTCTTATATCTTATATAACTTTCATTTGTGTACTGCACAATCGGCCTACCCATTGTTTTTAAACATTGTTGAAACAATGTTTATAAAAAAATTTATCTGTTTAAAAATAAATTTGTTTGTTTATAAATAAATTTGTTTCTAAACAATGTTTATAAATAATATTTATAAAAAAAATTGCTAAACAATGTTTGTAAACAATATTTATGAACAACGTTTATAAACATTGTTTAGAAATAACGCTATAAATATTGTTTTTATACAGTATTTATAAACAATGTTTATAAAAATTGTTTATAAACAATGTTTAGAAACAATATTTATAAAAATTGTTCTTATAAAATGTTTATAAACAAAACTGTAAAAATTTGTTTCTAAACAAAGTTTATAAACAATATTTATTATTAAAATTCTAAACAATGTTTATAAACAATATTTAGGAACAACGTTTATAAACATTGTTTATAAACAATGTTTATAAAAATCGTTTATACAATGTATAAACAATATTTAGGAACAACGTTTATAAACATTGTTTAGAAACAAAGCTATAAATGTTGTTTTTATACAGTATTTATAAACAATGTTTGGAAAAATTGTTTATAAACAATGTTTAGAAACAATATTTATAAAAATTGTTCCTATACAATGTTTATAAACAAAACTGTAAAAATTTGTTTCTAAACGAAGTTTTTAAACAATATTTATTATTAAAATTCTAAACAATGTTTATAAACAATATTTAGGAACAACGTTTATATACATTGTTTATAAACAATCTTTATAAAAATCATTTATAAACAATGTTTAGAAACAATATTTATAAAAATTTTTTCTAAAAAATGATTATAAACAAAACTGTAAAAATTTGTTTCTAAACAATGTTTAAAAACAATATTTATTAAGATAAATTATAAACATTGTTTAGAAACTAAGCTATAAATATTGTTTATATACAATATTTATAAAAGACGTTTATAAAAATTGTTTAGAAACAATGCATTTAAACAAAGTTTATAAACATTGAATGTAAACAATTTTTTTATGGAATACTTATAAACAATTTTTAAAAAAAATGTTTATAAACAATATTTATAAACAATGCCTATAAGCCATATTTATAAACAATATGTATAGCCATATGGAATGACTTTTTATTTGTTTTTCCTTAAGCAAGAGTTAAATATTGTTAAATGAATAATGAATCTGTAAAATTTTGAAACAAATTATGAAAAATATACTACTATGCCGTCGCGGTGTAATGTGTCTGACTATAATGAGTTTTTGCTAATGTTTGTAATTACCAAAAATCTTTGACCTAGACCCAATTCTAATAATCCGATCGACTCTGAATAACTTTCTAAGTCGATTTAAAGAAGTCCCAAATATAAATATATTTTGATGAAATCTGGTACACCAGCTTTCACGGACCATAGAACGAAAGCTATTGAAACTGGTGCAAATCGGTAAATGTTTCGACATAGTCCCCATAGAAATGTCCAATATGAGTTGAACTTAAATAGCCATAAAATCCAAATTATCAAACAGATCTCGGTCAAATTGGGTTTGTGTGTGTTTATTTCACGAATTAGTTAGTAGTTCAAAAATAAACTCTGTAGGCCAATTCCTAGTCATAGTTAAATCTATCAAAAAAAATAAAAATATTGTAGATTTTTCGCAAATTTGGTTTTGCAAAAAATAAGTGACTTTACAAAATATGGCCAGGCCCAGTCAATTTTTAGACCTAAAGATAACAACCGATATGAACTTTTTCAGGAAAAAAAATTAACAGCAATGCCACTCAAATGTGGTTTATTTTCTATATCCAATTAGTTGGACCTAAGATCCCTTCTCTAAGTCGGTCTAGAACGACTACAATTTTCTTACTAGCTTTTATTTAATTTACTTGTATGTATACCACAATTTTTCACAACTTTTTTTCGTTTTTAATTTCCATTTGTGTACTGCACAATCGGCCTAGCCATATTACGTATCAGAAAATATACAGTTATATTGCCACATATTCCTAATATATCCTGTAAATTTCAGAATGGAAAACTGATGGGAACAATTTTTTAAGATTTTTTACACAGCCTATAATACGGCGATTTTTCTATGGTTTCTTGTGTCTCCTTTATATAAACGTTGTTTATAAGCTTTGTTTCTAAACAACGTTTATAATTATTGTTTTTATATATTGATTTTATTGATTATTTTTATACATTGTTTTTACAGATTATTTTTATGCATTGTTTCTAAACATTTTGTAAGAAATATTTGTTTCTAAGCAATGTTTTTAAATAATGTTTATAAATATTTGGTTATAAACAATGCTTATAAACAAATATTTCTAATATTGTTTAAACATATTGTTTTTAAATAATATTTATAAATATTTCGTTATAAACAATGTTTATAAAAAATGTTTATATAAAATTATTATAAACAATGTTTTTATACAATTCTTATAAACAATATTTATAAACAATGCTTATAAACAACTATTATAAACAATGTTTATAGTCAAAGTTAACAGTTCCGTGCAACTAATTAGAAACACAATGCTAATATTATGATTTTGGTAGAATTCGTCCCAGTTTAGTCAATTAAACTCTTATCCTGAAAAATAAATGCTAATTGTATCAAATAAATTAATATTGAGAAATTTGAGGCCATTATTTTCAAATATAATTTCTATTAGTCGTGCACATAATTAAGGACACTTCGTAACTGTTATAACAAAAAGTAATATTTATGTTAAAAAACTGAATATATTGTTGCAAAAACTGAATTATGCAACCTCCTGCATGCTTCAATGTGGTCCGACAGTATTTTGGATCAAATTCTTTGAACCGCGGACATACTTTTTTCCATCCGGGGAGACCCTATTAATTTTAGCTTCTTTCGAAAATAATACTATGTTCCATTTCACAGCGATACTTTCTGGCAAACCGTAGTCTCTTCTTTCGGTTACGCTGAGACAATAGTGGCTTCTTTTGGGAAATTTTTCAGAGGTCCTGCTTCTCGTAATCGTCGATTCACTGTATCTCCAGATGGTTTTGATTCATTTACACCTTAGACTGCAATCCGTATATCATTTGCGGATTTATGCGATTTTATTCGACTCATGGACAATTTTTTCATCTTCTTGAGCTTTTATAATTCGGCTTCTCTGTAGCAGAATGATTCTTGAAATGTTACAACGCGTTCCTAACCATTGTTTTAGAAAATTTTAAGATTGATTCAATGTTCCGGTAAGTGCTTCCATTCTGCTGTATTTGTACAATAATCTTCCGATTACTGACCTCACAAGATTTGTTTTTAAAGGGTGATTTTTTAGCTTTTATCTTTTTGGCAACACTGGTTTAAACAGCTGACGCACGTTTCGTGTTTTGTTTCATTGTCAAACATCTTCAGTTTGGTCTATAATTTAACCATGAATCGTCTTACAAACGAACAACGCTTGCAAGTTATTGAATTTTATTATCAAAATGCGTGCTCTGTTAAGAAAGTTCATCGCGCGCTTCTTCCATTTTATGGTCAGTTTAATCGACCCACTGAAGCGGCTATTCGGGCTATTGTGACTAAATTTCGCACCAAATTTACATTGTTGGACATTAAACCACCAACACGCTTACGCTAAGTCATAGTTTGGTGCGGTTTATGGGCTGGTGGCATCATTGGACCGTACTTCTTCAAAGATGATGCGAATCGTAACGTAACTGTGAATGGTGAGCGCTACCGAGAGATGATATGCAATTTTTTTTTTGCCCAAAATGCAAGAGCTTGACTTGCATGGCATGTGGATTCAACAAGACGGTGCCACATGCCACACAGCACGCGCAACAATGGACTTATTGAGAGGCGAGTTCGGTGAACATTTTATTTCACGTTCGGGTCCGGTCAATTGGCCGCCTAGATCGTGCGATTTAACGCCTTTAGACTATTTTTTGTGGGGCTATGTTAAAGCTCATGTCTATACAGACAATCCCGCTTCAATTGACGCAATGGAAGACAACATTGAAGCATTTATTCGTGAGATACCGGCCGAAATGTTGGAAAGAGTATGCCAAAATTGGACTAAGCGGATGGACCATTTGAGGCGCAGTCACGGTCAACATTTGCATGAAATAATCTTCAAACATTAAATTATATGGACCATACTATCGATTCAAATAAGGATTTCATGCATTTTTCTGAATTTTATGTGTTTTTTTTTTGGAAAACTTTCCTATAGCTCTTAAAAAATCACCCTTTATTTGCGAGTTCAATATTTTCAAAAGAAGAATACATCCGCCGAATTTTTAAACAAATTAACTAAAATATTATTGCTGTAATACCAGTTGTTCTTGTTTTAATATTAACTAGCAGATTCCAGCACTCGAAATTGGAGTGTAAATTCTAGGAAATTTTATTTTTTCATTTAATAAAGACCCTAAAGGTATGCTTCACAATTCAACTTATTTTAAATGAAGAAAACAAACTCAACACATTAACACAAACACATTAACAAATTTAATAAACACACACATAGCATTGTATAATTTTATGTATGTGTTAGCAGCAACTTTAAACGATCATAACTCCAAAAAAATATTGCAGACGATGAAAATCTGTAGATCTGGGTAACAACTAAAAAGAACTACCTTTCAAATGATAAATTTTTTGTAAAAATTGGGGTAAAACTATGAAACTTACATCGGTCACAAGAAATCTCCTTGCTTATTAATATTATAGATTCTCCTTTCCCCTATATAATTTTATATCTATAATATTAATAGGCAAGGCGATTTCTTGTGACCGATATAAAAATTGTAGTTAATAACCGATTTTGACCAAACCTACCTCATTTGAAAGGTATTTCTTTTTAGCTGACCACCAGGTTAACAGATTTGCACTGTCTAGAACATTTTTTTTGGAGTAATGCTCATTTAACATACACATGCTATTAACATATACATTAACACATATGTACTGTGTGTGTGTGTTTATTATAAATATCAAAAGCACTGTGTTGAATTGTGAATTGACTAAAATTTTTGAACATACCTTAAGGCTCTTTAAAATTATTTATTAACAAACCCATTTATATATCTTCTGTGTGTTCAACAAATATTTATAATGAAATTTATTGAATTTTATTTAAAAAGTGTTCAATTGTTAATTGGCTTAAATTAATTAGCATAGGATTAGGCTCTTATACAATTAATTATTAAATTAAACAAATACAGTAGAAGGCCAAAACTGTGATACGTAGCGTTAGAAAAATTTTTACTGCGATGTTTTTAATTTTTATTTGCAATTATTTTTTAAATTAAATATGTGTTTTATAACGTGTTATATGTACTCAGTAAAACAATTATTATTTTTGAAAATTAAGAGCAAAATTTGACAAAAAAAATTATTTATTTAATAAAATACAGTCCCTGAAGAGGCTGGAAAAATACTAGCGAATCGTTGGATGATGAATATTAAAAAAATGTTTTTAATTTAAAATTGAAAAGTACTACTTAAAAGCCTAATTAGAGAATTCTAAAATACAGAAACTTAAACAATTTCTTGGAATTTTCACTCGAATTTCGAGGGCTGGGCTCTGCTAGTATTTATAAATAGATTTTATTTTACTTTCTTCGATATGAATTTTTAGTTCCTAGTTTATAATGATTTCGTGCTGATGTTTGTAACTACGAAAAATATTTGATCTGGACCCATCTTTTATTATTCCAATCGATTCAGAATCACATGTCCGTCCGTCCGTCCGTCCACCCGTCCACCCGTTCATCTGTGTGTCCATGTTAACCATGGAATCAAAATACAGATATATTTTAATGAAATTTGGCATATCAGCTTTTATCGGCCATAGGATGAACTTTATTGAAATTGGTGAAAGCGATGCATGTTCAGACCCACTCCCCATACAAATGACCCTATGAGATCGGCTTAACTTGCGATAACCTTCAAATTGTTATTTATATCTCGTTCAAATTGGGTTGGTGTGTGTTTATTACATCCATTAATAAGTAGTCCAAAAATAAACCCTATGGGACAATTCTTAGTCATAGCCCCCATCTAAAGCTGCTTCCCGATCTTCACTTAAACTTATCAAAAAAAAAAAAAATTTTGCACAGATTTTTCACAAATTTTGTTTGTACCTATTTTTGCAAAGAAGTCCATTTTCGGCCTAGTCCCCATATAATTATAGCGTTGAGCTTTTCGCGGCGCATAACCATCTTGCGCAACTAGTGAATCAACCAACGCACATTCCGTGCATTCAAGGGCAACGACAAAATACTCTCGACGTTTTTCTAACTTCACACCCTGATAAGTATGAAGTGAAAACATTTGCACCTCTCGGTAATTCGGATCACTGCACCATTTCCGCATCCTTTTCGTACTCTGTACTTCAAAAAGTTTCAGCACCAGCTATGAAGCGCTTAGTTTTTATTTACGAAAAGGCTCGTTGGGCTGAGCTCAACGACTTTTTCAAGCATTTCAACTGGAAACTTTGTTTCCTGGATAAAAATGTTAATGCTGCTGCGAAAATGGTGGAAAAAATAATAGTGCTTGGTATGCGATTATTCATTCCATCAAAGCACATTTCGGCTAAACCAAATCAAAAATTGTGGTTTAACCAGACCTGTAGAGATGCAGTCAGATCCAGAGAGGAAGCATTCAGATATTGGCGTAAAAATAAAAATTCCGCCACTGAACTGCAACGCAAACAGGCGAGAACTGAATGTGCCAAAACACTAAGGCGCCAAAAGTTTCTTTATGATCAGGGTCTTCGTGCTAAAGTTCTCTCTGCTCCTCGGGGTAGTAAGAGCTTTTGGTCATTTGTTAAAAGGGTAAAGAACAATGCTAGTTCTGCTATCCCAACTCTTTTAATGAATGACCAAATATTCAAATTGAATATTGAACTTTTTGCAAAAAACTCGTTTTTGCCGGATAGCGATCAACCTCTGCCCGAACCTGAGAGTGTATTTTGTATTATGCCAAAAATATTCTTTCGAGCACGTGCAGTTAAAAAGGTTCTTTCGGATCTCAGCATTAATAAGTCTTCGGGACCGGATGGTATACCAGCACTGGTGTTGAAACTGAGCTCTTCGACGCTAGCCAGTCCATTGGCCAACCTTTTCAGCCTTTCGTACCGTACGGGAGTCTTTCCCTCTTGCTGGAAAGTTGCTAATGTCCAACCAATCCCTAAAAGGGGTGCGGCTAATAACCCTGAAAATTACCGTCCAATAGCAATCTGCTCTGCGCTCTCAAAGTTGATGGAGAGCATGATCAATTTCCATCTTGTGAACTACTTAGAGGCCAATTCAGTTCTTAATGATAGACAGTATGGCTTCCGTAGAAATCGTTCCACGGGAGACCTGTTAGCTCCACTTTCTGAGCGCTGGAGTCGATCCATTCGCAATTTTGGCGAACGTAAAGTGGTTGCTCTGGATATTTCCAAGGCATTCGATCGTGTGTGGCGCGGTGCATTGATATCAAAGCTTATTGCATTTGGGGTCGGTAATGACTTCTCTCGATTTATATCGAGTTTTCTCAGAGACCGAACAATATGTGTTGTTATTGATGGGATCTCATCCAATGAGTTTCAGCTTAATTCAGGGGTACCCCAAAGTTCCGTTCTTTCTCCTTCTCTTTTCCTTATCTTTCTGAACGTCCTTCTTGGTCAAACTTTTAATTCTATATACTCTTTCGCAGATGACAGCAGCAATTGTCATTCATTTCCCTTTAGTTTTAGGCCAAGCCTCTTGGAGGTTGGGGGGGCAAAAGGCAGACAATGAATCAAGACCTGTGGGGTAAAGCGAATAGGGTTGATTTTAATGCGCTGAAGACTTAATGTTGTATGTTGACCCATAGGGTCCTGGATTCAACAATGTCGTCTGTATATATGGGTGGAATAGGTATTGAGGAGTCGGATACTCTTGATGTTCTAGGCATGAGAATTCAATGTGATGTTCGTTGGAACGAGCATGTTTTTCAAGTGTCGAAAGAAGCATTCAAGTGTCTTGGTTTTCTAAAACGGTGTAAAAATTACTTCACTCCTTCTGATCTCCTTAAAATCTATACCACTTACATCCGGCCGAAAATGGAATACAAATCCCATATATGGGCAGGAGCTTCAAAGTCTATTTTGGAGCTTCTAGACCATGTGCAAAGGAGGGCATTGGCGCTCATCAATAACAGTAGGTATCCAACTCTATTGATTCATTGGAACATCGTCGGAATGTGGATTGTGTAGCACTGTTCTATGGATATTACCATGGGAAATGTTCTTCTGAGATTAGCGAACTTATTCCAAGTGCCCGAGTTTCGGTTCGCTCTACCCGCTTCTGAAGTAGATCACGTCCGTTTGTAGTCTATTGTCCAGTTGACCGCACAACGCATTACAGAGAGAATTCGTTTATCAGTTGAACTAGCCGTATGTGGAATAAACTCCCCGCAGAGGTCTTTCCTGACAGTTATAATCTAATAAAATTTAAGTCAAATATCCACACACACTACTCCCTCTTTCTTCATTCCCACAACCTATATTCCTGAAATCAACACAATGCACTGTATTTGTAGGGGGCATCCCCTGAGTGTTGGTTAATTAAAAAAAAAACATCCAATATGAACTTTTTCAAATTGGAAGGCAAAAAATTAATAACAATGTCACACAAATTTGGTTTATGCTTATTTTCTATACCCAATTAGTTGGATCTTAGAGATGGGTTCTCTAAACGCATGGTATAGGGTATCGCATGGTGGATCTAGACCGACTATAATTCTCTTACTTTTTTCTATTTGATATTGTAAAAATTAAACGGTTTTTCAACAGGGGCGCTACAAAAGTAGAAAGACAGGGACAGCAAACGACGCCATATTTCTTGCCGCTCTTTTGACATTTCTCTTCAGTAAGGTTTGCCATTTCATGATGGAAAGATATACGAGCCAACAACGAGTCGAAATTATTAAAATTTAATACCGAAATTCGGAGTCAGTGGCCTCAATGTTAAGAGCGCTACATCCAATTTATGGTCGTCATAATCGTCCTAGCAGATCAACAATTGAGCGTCTAGTGGAAAAATTTGAATCCACAGGCACAGTACAAAATGCTCCCGTGCCAGTGAGACAAAGAAGTGTCCGCAGTGTCGAGAATATTGCTGCCGCTAAGGCTTCAGTTGAAGAAAGCCCAAATGTGTCTCTCACACGTCGTTCTCAAGCGTTGGGCATCTCTGTGACGTCGCTGTGGCGAAAAGATCTTGGCCTACATCCTTACAAGATCAAATTGACGCAAGAACTGAAGCCGCTTGACCACCAGAAGCGTCGTATGTTCGTTAATTGGGCTTGAAAATGATTCGGATTTTCATCGAAAAATCATCTTCAGCGATGAGGCTCATTTCTGGCTGAATGGCTTCGTCAATAAACAAAATATTCGTTATTGGTCAGAAGCAATCCACACGTACTCCATGAGTCATCATTGCATCCCGAAAAATTACGGTTTGGTGCGGTTTATGGGCCGGCGGCGTCATTGGGCCGTACTTCTTCCGTGATGATCAAGACCGGCACGTTACTGTAAATGGGAATCGCTACCGTTCAATGATAACCGAATATTTTTGGCCCCAATTGGATGATATGGACTTGGAGGACATGTGGTTCCAATAGGACGGCGTCATAAGCCACACACCGAATGTCACAATCAATTTATTGGAAACCAAGTTTGGAGAACGTGTTATCTCACGAAATGGTCCATTCGATTGGCCGCCTCGGTCGTGCGATTCGACGCCGTTGGACTATTTCCTGTGGGGCTACGTCAAGTCTATGGTCTATGCCAACAAGCCAGCGACAATTGATGGACTTCGTACGAATATCGAACGTGAAATTGCAGCCGATTTATACTTGAAAACCGTCGAAAATTGGGTTCAGCGTCTGGACTTCTGCAAGCGTGCCCGTGGTGGCCATGCAAAAGATATCGATTTCCATACATAATGGCATCGAACGTGCTTTCACAGGAATAAAGAATTTCATTGATATCCAAAACCGTTTTTGTTTTATTTTAAAAAACTTTTGTAGCGCTCTTATTGAAAAACCCTTTATAAATAGGATCTTTCTTCCGTCTGCGGAAAATTTCCTGACAACAATTTCCCGAAAAAAATTTCCCAAATACAATTGCCCGAAAACAATTGCCCGAAAAAACAATTCCCCGAAAACAATTTCCCTAAATTACAATTTCCCGAAAACAATTTCCCGAAAACAATTTCCCGAAATTACAATTTCCCTATTTTTAGTTTACAACTTCCCATATATTCTTGATTTCCCCCATAAAAAAAACTTGCTGCATACGATTTCTTGAAAAAACAATTTCCCGAGTATACGACTTCTCGAAAAAAAAAAACTCCCCCACCCCGCACCACGCCCTTCCTCTTCCACCCTCCCTCGTCATCCGGACCTTTTTATTGGAGTGTCATACGCTTATTTTTTCATTGTGACTTTAAACACTTCGGTATTCAGACTTCCCGACGGATAACACTCACTCCATTACATCCTGCCCGTGCAGTAGCTGCTACGGAATCGTTACCATATTGCATAGCGAAGTTTTTTAGTTATTTGGGTTGTAATACTCAGTTACTATGCCACTCGAATTCCTGGATAGCGAAAAAGGTAAACCGAGGTTGCTTTTGAATGGTTTCTTGTATCATGACGACGGTCAGTCCGTTGATAGCATTTATTGGTGTTGTATCCTTTATCGAGGAAAACATTGTACCGGTAGGGTCATAACAACGATACTATAAAAAAAGACGCTCTTCACAATCACAGTGCCGAAGCGGCTTTCGTTGCTAAAGAAAAATTCGTTAATGAGCTGAAAGATCTTGCCCGGACCACTACATCAAGTGGTCATGAGCTGATTGCTCGCGCTTCGGCCGGAATTTCTGATGGTATTCTTTTGGAAATGCCATCAACAAGCTCTTTGAAGAAATAGTAATTTCGGGAAATTGTGTTCGGGAAATTGTATTTCGGGAAATTGTAATTTAGGGAAATTGTAATTTCGGGAAATTGTGTTCGGGAAATTGTAATTTCGGGAAATTGTTATTTTGGGAAATTGTGTTCGTGAAATTGTAATTTCGGGAAATTGTTTTCGGGAAATTGTTTTCGGGAAATATTCCGCAAATCCCTTACTTCATATTCACTTCATGTTGACATCTTTGCAGAAGTTTAAAACCACATCAAAAAAATATGTTACTTTGTAAGTAAGGGATAACTTCACTAATTTTTTCTGGGACTTTAGAGAATTTTTTCA
Organism: Cordilura impudica; assembly: GCA_963682025.1. Taxonomy (NCBI): domain Eukaryota; kingdom Metazoa; phylum Arthropoda; class Insecta; order Diptera; family Scathophagidae; genus Cordilura; species Cordilura impudica. The sequence goes on along the minus strand of OY821519.1, from coordinate 28,374,657 downwards.
ATTATTTTCGTTTTCGAGGCCTTAAGCAAAAAGTAAAAACTTCTTGAATCTTAAGTCAAACAGCTAAGTAATCCAAGGACTTAACTCTAAAGTGAAATAGAATCAGAAAAATTTCAGACAGTAAAAATGTGAAGCGCCAAGCTGCTAATATATTTAAAAATAATGAAATGAATTCATAAAAATTTTAAAAATAATCTTTGAATTGTACATATGATTTCGATAATGTGACTTACCAGTATAAAAACTCCAACAGCATCATTATACGACAATATTTGAAAAACATAATTATAATTTCGTAGTACATAATCCTTAAATGATATTTCTTCGGTGTAGTTACGTTTGGCAGCACAAAATTCTATACCACGTCTATAAGAAATAACTGCTGAAGATAAAAAAAGTCCATGTTCCACTAAGAAAAGAAAAGAGAACATGGAAAAAGTACGACATGCTACCAGAGTAGTTCCATTAGCGAAATATTACCCACTGAACAAAATATAATAATACCAGCTGCTAGACGAACTCTTTTAGCCAGACATCTCTTTGGCATCATATATGGTTTCTGGGTAAAAATTAACTCCACTCTAGACCAATAACGCATAATTGCTGGCCAACGAACGGCCAACGATGTAAAAAGGTAACACGAGCATTGAACGCAACCAAAGAAAACAAGACCCACTTGGACAAATAAAATTATTTAAAGTTTGTTTACAACTTTTAATGTGTCCGTAATAATAGCTTACCAATATTTTTAGCATTTATGCCAACTTTTAATAGATTTTTTAGCATAGTTAATGTTAAAATCGAACTAGAGCAAACAAAAGTTAAACAAACTATGAATTGTAGAGACTTAAAGGAAAATTTTAAATATTTTGGATTTGGATTTAAGACACCCATAACAGGCATTATAGCAAAACATTGACCTAAAAACAAAACTAAAAATTTCCAATGAGCTAAAGGAATAAATTTTTAAAAGCAAACTTCATTACCAACTATTACGAGTAGTACTTACTAGGACTGACAGCTCTGTGAAATGTATCCTCAGTGCTATTATTATCATCTTCATCAGCTTTATAATCATTATAATTTTTAAGAAAACCAAAATCAATATCGCGTAAATACATATTCTCCACGGGAGTTTTTGTATCTCTCATTATCGTATCGTTGTCATCACCACTAATTGTGCGCTCATCACCAATTATATTACTATTACTGGTATTATGATAAACTGCCAGAATCTTATCGCCATCATGGCCAATTTCATTACTGTTGGATTTTCTTAATATCTTTTCTGATGCGATATTCTGTTTTTTATCGAAAGCATTATTATTATTTTGTATTTGAGCACTCACGACAACTTTTTTATAATTGTTAATGGTGTTCTTGGTAAGATCTTGTTCATGTATAGTAAATAGTTTTCTTAATTTTTCACGTGAAAACATTATATGGCCACCAATACAGAAAAAGGTGTGTTTAACAAGCAACAGTTTAACCAGAAATGTAAAATTTTGTTATTTCCGCTTTAAGTTGTAATAAAAAAAAAACATTTTTTTTTTTGCTTCAACTGCTTTATAAATATTTGATTAACACATGAAACGTTCTTTGTAAGTGCATGAAGGATGATGGCCATAATCATAACATGCAAATAGTAAAAATGTGCAAAATTTATTGTCAACAAATTATTTTAAGGTGACCATTTTTCATATTTTAGCTGCTTTGGAAAAATGTGTTGTAAACAAAATTGTTTAAGAAGACCCTATTTTACATACGAATTATTTTCATTGTGGAAAATCCATAAAAGATATGTCAAATCTGACATCAGTATTAAAAAGTTTGACATTTTGAATGACATAAATTTTTAGAACGTTTCGTAATACGAGTGCTAGTTATGTTGCTTACAGTGACTCGACCAAAATATGAAATTAAATGGTGAAAATTTTTTTTCCGTTTAGTTTAGCTCAACAACAATGTTCTAAACAAATTGCTTTAACTTTTGACAATGAAATCAAATTATCGGGTCATATCATTAAACAGTGACTTTTTTAATGCAAAAAGAAGTTTAAAAAAATATTATTTCTGAAAAAAGTCACCTTCTAGCTGAATATACTCGTACTTTGTCAAACGTTTCTCAAATTTTCTCATTTCTTCAAAATAATTGGATTTCCCAAGTTCGTCAAAATATGCATTTCTTTAATAAATGATTTCATTCTTGGATTTCCACCGAGCCATTTATTAGTGTCTAGAAATACAAAATTGTCACTGGAGCTATATTCTGAGAATATGACGGTAGAAATTAATAGCCCAATTTATAGAATTTTGTCATGGCGACAACATGCATGTGCACTAGGGTGGCCCTTCATTATATGGAGGGAAAAAAAGAGTTCAAACTCTCGGTCTCACCCCCTAGAAATATGCGAATAGCAAAAAACTGAGAAATACAAAGTTTTGGGCCAATCAAAAAACATTTAGAGGTGGCTCAACGCGATTGAAAATTTCAAGTGTGTTTCTATGGGGAAAATATGATTTTTTCCCGATTTTACGAAAATTTCGTTCTACAGTTTACTTTTTTCGACAAGTAGTTATATAATTCAGGATCAGTGTGAAATTATCCTTTCAAAACATATAAAACTTCAAAATCGAATAAAACCTCGCCAAGATATAGCAAATGCCCCAGACCACTTTTGTGCCAAAAAAAAAAAACTAGGTCATGAAATTTGATGGCATTTTTTCAACTTTGAGAAATTGATTAAAGCCGTAATATTTTTTTGGTTTCTATACTTATAAGGACTCAGATATGAAGTATTGTTTTATTACCACGTTGTTAACCTATTGTGCATTGAGACCGAAAATGTGAAATTTTTTGATAAAATTTTAAAAACTCCTTTTCAAGTTTTAAAAAATTTTCTTAAACCAAATTTAAAAAACTGGATCTAGAACTTTATGGTTTTGTTAAATACATGTTACAGATTAACGGTGTGAATTTTTGAGTAAATCCCTATGCCAGGATTTTTTTGACAAGGATTTTATTTTTGCGGATTTCGAGAAAAATGGGATTTTAGTAAAATATTCTGTAAATGTACTCTTTCTAAATATTTGTATCAAATATTCATCACTTTTCTACTTTTGAATGTTATATTTTGTCTTAATAGCCTAGGGTTTCGGAAAAAAAATAATATGAAACCATTAACCCTTTTGTAATTGGGGTCACATATGACCCCAAGCTAACAAAAGACAATTTATTCAAAAAATTCAAATATTTTGCAAGTGCTGTCGAATTTTTAGATGCGATGCTTAAAATACAATAGCCAAATGTGTACAACTTCCGCTCCTAAAATTTGGGATAAATCTGAGAACGTTAAACCATCATTTGCCAAGGCCAGCTTTGGATTATAAGATATTTTTAAATATAAATGACCGAAAACGAGTTTTTCCCTTAAACCCGATGAAACCACTATTTACAATTTAAGAAAAATAATTCGGATAATTTTTATTTATTTAACCCTTCGGTGCTCCTGGGGTCAAAATAATCTATTATTTTGCTCGCAAATATAAATTAAAACAACTTTTAACGAATTTTGTTATAAATTTATTTTATGTATAAAAACTATCTAAATTTTTATAAATAAAATAAGAAGACCCAGAAAGGACCCAAAGCTAATGAAAGAATATGAAATATAGAATTAATATAATAATATAAAATTAAAGAAAAGCAATACTTATTGCAAGTCGTAAGTGATTACAGAAAACAATTTGAATCGCACACTAAATCATCCTTAAATACACCAAAATAAATAGAATTAATTTTATATTTCATACTCTTTTGAATAAATTGTCTTTTATTAGCTTTGGGTTATTTGTGGCTCTTCTTATTTTATTTAGAAAAATATAGATAATTTTTAAACATAAAACAATTTTATAACAAAATTGGTTAACTCTTGGTTTAAATTATATTCGCAAAGATATATCACAATGGATTATTTTGATGCCAGGAGCACTGAAGGGTTAAATAAATAAAAATTAACTGAATTATTTTTCTTAAATTCTAAATAGTGGTTCCATCGAGTTTAACAGAAAAAACTAATTTTCGGTCATTTTTATTTAAAAATATCTTATAATCCAAAGCAGGCCTTGGCAAATGATGGGTTAACGTTCTCAGATTTATCCCAAATTTTAGGAGCGGAAGTTCTACACATTTGGTTATTATATTTTAAGCATCGCATCTAAAAATCCAACAGCACTTGCAAAATATTTGAAGTTTTTTAATAAATTGTCTTTTATTAGCTTGGGGTCATATGTGACCCGAATTACAAAAGGGTTAATGGGGTCATATTATTATTTTCCGAAACCCTAAGCTATTAAGATAAAGTAGAAAAGTGATGAATATTTGATACAAGGTATTTAGAAAGAGTACATTTACAAAATATGTTACTAAAATCCCATTTTTCTCGAAATCCGCAAAAGTAAAATCCTTGTCAAAAAAATCCTGGCTTAGGGATTTACTTAAAAACCATTAATCTGTAACATGTATTTAACAAAACCATAAAGTTTTAGATCCAGTTTTTTAAATTTTGTTTAAGAAAATTTTTTAAAACTTGAAAAAGGTGTTTTCAAAATTTTATGAAAAAAATTTACCATTTTCGGTCTCAATGCGCAATAGGTTAACAACGTGGTAATAAAAAAAAATCATGGGAGTCCGATCAGAGGGAAGATGTGTAAACATCTAGTAATTAAAGATTTTTTTATGTCATTTTTTAAAATCAAACAGAAAGCGTCATCTATGTATCACTTATAGCAAAAACTGTTTCAGCTAATTCAACAACCCTTTGCTGTAAAACGTTAAAAACATCCCAATATAAACGTATATAAGTGATACATAGATGACGCTTTTAAAAAAGTGGCATAAAAAACAATGTTATATCATAATTTTTTCACCACTACAATCATAAGTCACACAGCGTTATGTGTCAGCTCTCACCTATTACGTTTACATTGTTTTTATACGCTATACCACTATGTGGTTTGGGTATAATGACTTTGTGCTGCTGTTTGTAACAACCAAAAATATTTGACCTAGACCCATCTTTAATTATACCGATCGAATCAGAATCACTTTCTGACTTGATTTAACAATGTCCGTCCGTCCGTCCGTCTGTTTGTCCATGTAAAGCTTGTAATCAAACTGCAGGTCGCAAATATGAATATATTTTGATGAAATTTGGTATATAAGCTTTTATCGGCCATGGGATGAAATTGGTGAGAATCGGTCCATGTTCAGACCTAGCCCCCATACAAATTACCCCTATGAAGTCGACATAAATTGCCATACGATCCAAATTGTCATATAGATCTTACTCAAATTGGGTTTGTATGCGTTCATTACATCCATTAATGAGTAGTCCAAAAATGATCCCTTTGGCCCCATATAGAGCTGCTTCCCGATCTTCACTTAAATCTATTAAAAAATAAAAATATTGCACTGATTCTTCTAAAATTTTGTTTGTATATATTTTCGCAAAATACAAGAGACTTTACCAACCATGGTCAGGATCGGTCCATTTTTGGACCTAGTCTGCATATAGATATATCATCCGATATGAACTTTTTTATATCTGCAGCCAAAAAAATTAATAAAAATCCCACTCAAATTTGGTTTTTGCTTATTTTCTATGTCCAGTTAGTTGGGCCTAGGAGATACGGTTTCTAAACGCATGGTATAGGGTATCGTATAGTCGGTCTAGACCGACTATAATTTTCTTACTTGTTGTGATTGTATTGTGAAATAGAAATTTACCCCCCTGCGCGTATAGATGTTTACACATCAACAATACTTCATATCTGAGTACTTATAAGTATAGAGACCAAAAGCAAAAGTGGTCTAGGGCATTTGCTATTTCTTGGCGAGGTTTTATTCGATTTTGAAGTTTTATAGGTTTTTGAAAGGATAATTTAACACTGATCCTGAATTATATAACAACTTGTCGAAAAAAGTAAACTATAGAACGAAATTTTCGTAAAATCTGAAAAAAAAACAAGTAAGAAAATTATAGTCGGTCTAGACCGACTATACGATACCCTATACCATGCGTTTAGAAACCCTATCTCTTAGGCCTAACTAACTGGACATAGAAAATAAACAAAAACCAAATTTGAAAAAATTTTGAAAAAGTTCATATCGGATGCTATATCTATATGGGGACTAGGTCCAAAAATGGACCGATCCTGACCATGGTAGGTAACGTCTCTTGTATTTTGCAAAAACATATACAAACAAAATTTGAGAAGAATCAGTGCAATATTTTTGTTTTTTAATAGATTTAAGTGAATATCTGGAAGCAGCTCTATATGGGGCCAAAGGGAGCATTTTTGGACTACTCATTAGTGGATGTAATGAATGCATACAAACCCAATTTGAGTAAGATCTATATGACAATTTGGATCCTATGGCAATTTATGTCGATTTCATAAGGGTAATTTGTATGGGGGCTAGGTCTGAACATGGACCGATTCTCACGAATTTCAATAGCGTTCATCCCATGGCCGATAAAAGCTCATATACCAAATTTCATCGAAATGTATTCATATTTGCGACCTGCAGTTTGATTACAAGGTTTACATGGACACACAGACGGACGGACGGACGGACGGACGGACATTGTTAAATCAACTCAAAAAGTGATTCTGATTCGATCGGTATAATTAAAGATGGTTCTGGGTCAAATATTTTTGGTTGTTACAAACAGCAGCACAAAGTCATTATACCCAAACCACATAGTGATATAGGGTATAAAAAATATTTTCCCCATATAAACACACTTGAAATTTTCAATCGCGTTGAGGCCGACTAAATGTTTTTTGATTGTCACAAAACTTTGTATTTCTCAGTTTTTTTGCTATTCGCATATTTCTAGAGGGTGAGACCGAGAGTTTGAACACTTTTTTTATTAAGGACCACCCTAATGTACATATTAAAAAAAAATAAATATCCGAAACTTACTTGAATAAGAATTGCCAGCAATGCAATTTGCACTAATCAATTGAGGACAAAAAATAATTTTCAATTTTGTCTACAGTAGAATAGCAGCTAATTTGATTGCGACAACTTAAAATACTATTAGGGTTTGGAAATTCTTAGCATTTTCTGATTCCCGAGATTCGGAAATTATTTTACATAATTGCGGATGTTCAGATTTGAATACGCCCTATTTATAACCCACCCTACATAATATAATATTTGCGTGCATAGTTTGTTATTTTTCATTAGATTTATTTATAAACACAACTTACAAAAACAAATCTTATCAATAGCCTTAAATTTATACACAAATAATTATAATTAATCTAAAAAAACGCGAATTTTGTAAACTTAATCTGGTGCTGGGTGGGCTTTTATAATAAATTATAGTTTTAAGATTTTAATAATTACACTAGGCAACATCCAAACTGCATATTAAATATGACCATTTTCTATGAATTGCGGCCCGCTAAACTCGAATATTCTAAGACGAACTTTTTATGGGCAATAATATTTTTTTTATGGAAGTAATTTGACTATTTAGGCTACATCTTAAATTAGGAACAACCAGTCTTTTGTTCGGCATTAAGATTAAAATATACCAGCAGATGCCAGCCCTCGAAATTCGAGTGCAACTTCTAGGAAATTTTATTTTTTAATTAAATAAAGACCATAAAGGTATGCTAATCAATTATAGCCAATTCACAAATCAACACAAAAAAACTAATTCATTTTTATTACAAACACATTAACAAATTTAATAAACACACACTTAGAATTGTATAATTTTACGTATGTGTTAGTAGCAACTTTAAATGCAATTTACTCAAAATAAAGAAAAAAAATAAAAATCTATAAATCTGCAAAACGGCTAAAAAGTAATACCTTTCAAATAATATACGATTGGTCAAAATCGGGAAAAAACGACAGAACGAAACATCGGTCACAAGAAATCGCAGTTGCAGTTGTTTGCAATAAGTGATACATAGATGACGCTTTCTGTTTGATTTTAATTGACCTGTGATCGGACTCACATAGTTTTTTTTTATAAAAAGAAAAAAAAAATCATGTGAGTCCGATTACAGGGAAGATGTGTAAACATCTAGTAATTAAAGATTTTTTTATGTCATTTTTTAAAATCAAACAGAAAGCGTCATCTATGTATCAATTATAGCAAAAACTGTTTCAGCTAATTCAACAACCCTTTGCTATAAAACGTTAAAAATATCCCAATATACACGTATATAAGTGATACATAGATAACGCTTTTAAAAAAGTGGCATAAAAAAACAATGTTATATCATAATTTTTTCACCAATACAATCATAAGTCACACAGCGTTATGTGTCAGCTTTCACCTATTACGTTCACACTGTTTTTATACCCTATACCACTATGCGGTTTGGGTATAATGACTTTGTGCTGCTGTTTGTAACAACCAAAAATATTTGACCTAGACCCATCTTTAATTATACCGATCGAATCAGAATCACTTTCTGAGTTGATTTAACAATGTCCGTCCGTCCGTCCGTTCGTCCGTCCGTCCGTCCGTCTGTGTGTCCATGTAAAGCTTGTAATCAAACTTCAGGTCGCAAATATGAATATATTTCGATGAAATTTGGTATTTGATCTTTTATCGGCCATGGGATGAACGCTATTGAAATTGGTGAGAATCGGTCCATGTTCAGACCTAGCCCCCATACAAATGACCCCTATGAAATCAACATATATTGCCATAATATCCAAATTATCATACAAATCTTAGTCAATTTGGGTTTGTATGTGTTTATTACATCCATTAATCAGTAGTCCAAAAATGATCCCTATTGGACAACTCTTAGTCATAGGCCCCATATAGAGCTGCTTCCCAATCTTCACTTAAATCTATCAAAAAACAAAAATATTGCACTGATTCTTCTCAAACTTTGTTTGTGTATATTTTTGCAAAATACAAGAGACTTTACCAAACATGGTCAGGATCGGTCCGTTTTGGGCCTAGTCCCCATATAGATATAGCATCCGATATGAACTTTTTCATATCTGCAGCCGAAAAAATTAATAAAAATCCCACTCAAATTTGGTTTATGCTTATTTTCTATATCCAGTTAGTTGGGCCTGAGAGGTAGGGTCTCTAAACGCATGGTATAGGGTATCGTATAGTCGGTCTAGACCGACTATAATTTTCTTACTTGTTTGTGATTGTACTGTGAAATTGAAATTTACCCCCCTGCGCGTATAGATATTTACACATCAACATTTGTTTTTTGGGTTGTCAAAATAAGTAGCACGTAAAGTGCAAACATTTTTTTTCATATTTTGTTGACTAGTGTTATTGTTAGTTTACACAACTTAAGTGAAGATTTAATATTCATGTACATGAAAAACAAATATAAAAGATTGATAATACATTAAATATTATAATCATTTATGAAATTTTGTCATTAAGAGTTTAGATTTTGTACAGTAAAGATGAAATTTCTATGCTTCATACTCTGGTCGATTTTAGTGATACAAGTAATAGAAATTCAATCACATGAGGATAATAATGATTTAATAGTTGAATTATCCCATGGAAAATTAAGGGGTAAAAATCATGAAAACTATTACAGTTACGAATCGATACCTTATGCAGAACCACCGATTGGCGATTTGAGATTTGAAGCACCACAACCGTATCAACAAAAATGGTCGGAAATCTTTGATGCTACAGTAAAAGCTAAAGAGTGCATGCAATGGGATCAATTCCAGGCTGGAGAATATAAACTAACTGGCGTGGAGGATTGTTTAACAGTTAATGTTTATAAACCTAAAACCGGAAAGGACAAATATCCCGTTTTAATATACATACATGGCGGAGCATTTATGTTTGGTGCTGCCAATTACTACGGTGAAGATATTTTAATGAATCGTGGTAATGTTATACTGGCAACAATGTCATATCGTTTGGGTCCTTTGGGTTTTTTGAGTACCGCAGATGAGTCCATAACGGGTAATTTTGGTTTAAAAGATCAGCAGTTGGCTTTGCAATGGATTAAGGAAAACATTGCTCACTTTGGTGGTGATCCCGAGAATATAGTACTGTTTGGTTTTTCAGCAGGAGGAGCCTCAGCACATTTGCAAATGTTGCAGCCTACTTTGAAAAATATAGCCAAGGCTGTAATATCCCTGAGTGGGGTAGCGTTGAGTCCCTGGGTTATTGCGAAAAATCCTCATGAAAAAGCCCAAAAATTAGCTAAACATTTAAAATGTCCAACTCTAACAGATACGCAACAGCTAAAACAGTGCCTGAAAAACAAACCAGCCAAGGAAATTGTGGAAACAGTGAAAGAATTTTTGAATTTTGGTTATAATCCTTGTGTTGTTTTTGGACCGGTGGTAGAGCATAAAAATGCGCAAAACGCTTTTATAACGGAACATCCAAAAGATATAATAAAGTCGAGCAATTATAGCCATTTACCATGGTTGACCTCATATGCTGCACAAGATGGCTGCTATAATGCAGCAGAACTGTTGCAAAATGATCCCAAAACTGGAAAACAATTTATGGACAATTTAAATGAAAAATGGCTGGAGTTGGCACCAGAAAATTTATTCTTAAAAAATATCAAAGATGATGCCCAAGAATATGCCAAACACTTAAAACAGCACTATTTGGCTAATTTAACATTTTCAGAGGAGAATTATTTAAAAGTCCAAGAAATGTATACAGACATTTTGTTTAAAAACGGCTTGCACGAAGCCATTAAACTACATCGTTTGCATACAAAGGCTCCGGTTTACGGTTATGTTTTTAACTCTCCGGCTGAATTTAATACAGGTTATGTGTTCACAAGGCGAAAGGATATCAAATTTGGTATGAATTGAAAATATTTTGTAATTAATGTGAATTAATTTTAATTTTAAATTTTCTAATTTTCAGGTACTTGTCACGGGGATGATATAGCCTTGATCTTATCGAATCCATCACGTACTTTAAAATCAGATGAACATGAAATGTCTCATAATTTCTTGAAAATGTTTGAGCAGTTTTTTGAAACAGAGTAAGTTACACACAGGCTGCACAGACTAATAAAGTTGGTATTAGACGACAGGTTTTAGTTATGTTATGTTTTTAACTTCATGTGATTCCTTTCAAACATTGCTTGTGTGAAATGCATGTAGAAAGTCATATGTAATTTTGTTAGAACATGTTCTATTTCGAAGTTACAAATCTTTTGTCAACATTGAAAAATCAAAGCTTATACAGATTACAGAACTGACTGACATTAAATTTGACAAATACTCTAGGTAGAAAAAGAATTCATACATCTAAAATTTAAATTGTCAGACTTCAAAAAAAATAACAAAAAATTTACGAGGTTGAAGTATTTTGTTTTTGATGTGTAAACATCTATACGCTCGGGGGGTACAAATCTTTTTCACAACACAATCACAAAAACAGCGTAAGAAATAAGACAAAAACGGTGTGTCGTATGAGTGTATTGGTGTATGATATAAATTGTTTTAGCTAGTTCAACAACCCTTTGCTGTAAAACGTAAAAAATTTCCCAATATAAACGTATAACATATATATAATTCAACAACCCCACAAGTAAAATCAGAGCCCCTAAAGTTGTTTGCTCTAAGTGATCATAGATGGCACTGGCTGTTGAATTTTACAAAATTGCAATAGTTTGTTATTCCATTAATTTAGCAAAATATATTCATGTTAACGTGCAAAGGTAAAAAATAACATAAATTGTAAATATTGAAACTTCAATTTTGAGAGCTGGTTGTTTTTATACACTCCACACCTCAGTGGCAGAGGGTATATATATAGTTTTGTCATTCCATTTGTAACGCATCGAAACAAATTCCTGAGACCCCAAAAAAATATATTTTCTTGATCCTTATAACAAAGGAAGTTGATTTACCGATGACCGTCTGTCCGTCTGTCTGTGAAAATCACGATCACGCCGTCAATATCTAAGCTAGACCGTTCGTTTTTGTATAAAATCGTTTATTAACATCCCAAAGGAGTTGCTATTTAAAATAAAATTTTTCAGTGTGTTTGTTGTTTTTCTTAAGATGTGTTGTAATATGTTGTTATATGTTGTAATTCTTCGTATTGTTGAAGTCTGTGGCTGTGTCTGTGCACATGTCACACTGGCCTAAAGGTGCTATTACACGAAATGTTTTTTACATATGTACTGTCACTTTTTTTATCCATATGAAATTCCTCATGTCTGTCAAAATTGTCTTTTACATACGATTCATAATTTTTGCTATCACACGTGCATATGTACTTCCGTATGACATAACCTCTAAATGTAAACAACAGCTGATTTAATTTGTGAATTTAAAAAAATTTATTGTTAAAAAAAAGTTATATATTTTTTAATTGTTAATTAATACTACACAATTTATTTTTCTTTCAATATTAATCTTTAAAATTTACTCTGTTTTTCTTTCGCCACAAGCAGTGTTGTATTTTCATATGTTTGTCATGCAAAAATAGAACCTGTTCTAATTGAAAAATGTACTTGTGACTTTCCTCATGTATTGTACATAAACAATGTTTCATATGTATCACACGATGTGTACAACTTTTGTTGTGGGAAAATTTGACAGTACATATGGAAAAAAACACATCATGTAATAGCACCTTAAGCAAGTTTTACCACATATTTTTTTATCATTAAAATTAAATATTAAAAATTAAAAATAAATAAAAATAAAAATAACAAATGGAAAATGAAAAATGAAAAATGAAAAATGGAAAATGGAAAATGGAAAATGAAAAATGGAAAATGAAAAATTTAAAATCGAAAATGGAAAATGGAAAATGAAAAGTGGAAAATAAAAATGAAAAATTAAAAATGGAAAATGAAAAATTAAAAATGGAAAATGAGAAATGGAACATGAAAACGAAAAATTAAAAATGATAAATTAAAAATTAAAAATTAAAAATTAAAAATTAAAAATTAAAAATTAAAAATTAAAAATTACAAATTAAAAATTAAAAATAAAAATTAAAAATTAAAAATTAAAAATTAAAAATTAAAAATTAAAAATTAAAAATTAAAAATTAAAAATTAAAAATTAAAAATTAAAAATTAAAAATTAAAAATTAAAAATTAAAAATTAAAAATTAAAAATTAAAAATTAAAAATTAAAAATTAAAAATTAAAAATTAAAAATTAAAAATTAAAAATTAAAAATTAAAAATTAAAAATTAAAAATTAAAAATTAAAAATTAAAAATTAAAAATTAAAAATTAAAAATTAAAAATTAAAAATTAAAAATTAAAAATTAAAAATTAAAAATTAAAAATTAAAAATTAAAAATTAAAAATTAAAAATTAAAAATTAAAAATTAAAAATTAAAAATTAAAAATTAAAAATTAAAAATTAAAAATTAAAAATTAAAAATTAAAAATTAAAAATTAAAAATTAAAAATTAAAAATTAAAAATTAAAAATTAAAAATTAAAAATTAAAAATTAAAAATTAAAAATTAAAAATTAAAAATTAAAAATTAAAAATTAAAAATTAAAAATTAAAAATTAAAAATTAAAAATTAAAAATTAAAAATTAAAAATTAAAAATTAAAAATTAAAAATTAAAAATTAAAAATTAAAAATTAAAAATTAAAAATTAAAAATTAAAAATTAAAAATTAAAAATTAAAAATTAAAAATTAAAAATTAAAAATTAAAAATTAAAAATTAAAAATTAAAAATTAAAAATTAAAAATTAAAAATTAAAAATTAAAAATTAAAAATTAAAAATTAAAAATTAAAAAATAAAATTAAAAATTAAAAATTAAAAATTAAAAATTAAAAATTAAAAATTAAAAATTAAAAATTAAAAATTAAAAATTAAAAATTAAAAATTAAAAATTAAAAATTAAAAATTAAAAATTAAAAATTAAAACTTAAAAATTAAAAATTAAAAATTAAAAATTAAAAATTAAAAATTAACAATTAAAAATTAAAAATTAAAAATTATAAATTAAAAATTAAAAATTAAAAATTAAAAATTAAAAGTTAAAAATTAAAAATTAAAAATTAAAAATTAAAAATTAAAAATTAAAAATTAAAAATTAAAAATTAAAAATTAAAAATTAAAAATTAAAAATTAAAAATTAAAAATTAAAAATTAAAAATTAAAAATTAAAAATTAAAAATTAAAAATTAAAAATTAAAAATTAAAAATTAAAAATTAAAAATTAAAAATTAAAAATTAAAAATTAAAAATTAAAAATTAAAAATTAAAAATTAAAAATTAAAAATTAAAAATTAAAAATTAAAAATTAAAAATTAAAAATTAAAAATTAAAAATTAAAAATTAAAAATTAAAAATTAAAAATTAAAAATTAAAAATTAAAAATTAAAAATTAAAAATTAAAAATTAAAAATTAAAAATTAAAAATTAAAAATTAAAAATTAAAAATTAAAAATTAAAAATTAAAAATTAAAAATTAAAACTTAAAAATTAAAAATTAAAAATTAAAAATTAAAAACCAAAAATTAAAAATTAAAAATTAAAAATTAAAAATTAACAATTAAAAATTAAAAATTAAAAATCAAAAATTAAAAATTAAAAATTAAAAATTAAAAATTAAAAATTAAAAATTAAAAATTAAAAATTAAAAATTAAAAATTAAAAATTAAAAATTAAAAATTAAAAACTAAAAATTAAAAATTAAAAATTAAAATTAAAAATTAAAAATTAAAAATTAAAAATTAAAAATTAAAAATTAAAAATTAGAAATTAAAAATTAAAAATTAAAAATTAAAAATTAAAAATTAAAAATTAAAAATTAAAAATTAAAAATTAAAAATTAAAAATTAAAAATTAAAAATTAAAAATTAAAAATTAAAAATTAAAAATTAAAAATTAAAAATTAAAAATTAAAAATTAAAAATTAAAAATTAAAAATTAAAAATTAAAAATTAAAAATTAAAAATTAAAAATTAAAAATTAAAAATTAAAAATTAATAATTAAAAATTAAAAATTAAAAATTAAAATTTCAAAATAAAAAATTAAAAATTAAAAATTAAAAATTAAAAATTAAAAATTAAAAATTAAAAATTAAAAATTAAAAATTAAAAATTAAAAATTAAAAATTAAAAATTAAAAATTAAAAATTAAAAATTAAAAATTAAAAATTAAAAATTAAAAATTAAAAATTAAAAATTAAAAATTAAAAATTAAAAATGAAAAATTAAAAATTAAAAATTAAAAATTAAAAATTAAAAATTAAAAATTAAAAATTAAAAATTAAAAATTAAAAATTAAAAATTAAAAATTAAAAATTAAAAATTAAAAATTAAAAATTAAAAATTAAAAATTAAAAAATAAAAATTAAAAATTAAAAATTAAAAATTAAAAATTAAAAATTAAAAATTAAAAATTAAAAATTAAAAATTAAAAATTAAAAATTAAAAATTAAAAATTAAAAATTAAAAATTAAAAATTAAGAATTAAAAATTAAAAATTAAAAATTAAAAATTAAAAATTAAAAATTAAAAATTAAAAATTAAAAATTAAAAATTAAAAATTAAAAATTAATAATTAAAAATTAAAAATTAAAAATTAAAAATTAAAAATTAAAAATTAAAAATTAAAAATTAAAAATTAAAAATTAAAAATTAAAAATTAAAAATTAAAAATTAAAAATTAGAAATTAAAAATTAAAAATTAAAAATTAAAAATTAAAAATTAAAAATTAAAATTAAAAATTGAAAATTAAAAATTAAAAATTAAAAATTAAAAATTAAAAATTAAAAATTAAAAATTAAAAATTAAAAATTAAATCTGTAAATCTGCAAAACGGCTTAAAAGAAATATCTTTCAAATAATATACGTTTTGTCAAAATTGGGATAAAACAGTAGAACAAAACATCAGTCACAAGAAGTCGCCTAGCCTATTAAGTTATATAATATAGATTGTCATCCACTATATATTCATGTATGGAATCTGTAGTTTAATTATAAGGACAGACAGATGCATGGACATCGCTAAATAGGCTCAGAAAGTGATTCTGTGTCGATCGGTATATTAAAAGTTGAGTCTATATCGAATATTTTTGGCAGTTAGAACATCAACACAAACTCATTATACTCTGACCACCCAATAGTATATGGTATCAAAATTAGGCATCAATTTTTTTTTTGTCAATTATATTACTGATGTATAGATTATTATTTGACTGTTGTCAACATGACAAATTTGATACATATATCAATATTGATTGGAATGTTGATTGGAATAGGTTACCCCAGTAAATGGGGGTTGCCAATCAATCGAGCACAAATTTCAAAAATGGTAAAATTGGTCCTTGCTTAAATTGACTCGGCATTTATATACGGTTTCTAAATACTGAAATGTGAAAGTTTTAAAACAACTGAAAAGAAGGGTGTTCAACATGATCCATCCAATCAGCGGTTATCGCTACAATCAAAATTTCTTGGGGTTCATCACAAGAAATATTATCTGCATGACCTATACTCCCTATACAAACCGAGACACTCTGTTTGTATTTTTTCATGCATACTAACGGATATAAGCCAACTTTGAAAAACCAAAAGTTTATTATGAGTTTTTCAAAACATACACATTAGGGATATAACGTTTGGCAATTTTTGCAATATGAGCATAATTGTGTCTTTACTATTTAGCGATCATTAAAAAAATTTCCACACCAAATGCGATGAAATTTGGAATTAGGATTTTTTTATGCAACTATTTAAAATAATTTTTCATGATCACTCCTTGTGGAGAGCATGAAAATACCTAAAAAGGCCTCAAAGAAGGTTTCAAATTCGAAAGGATACAAGCGGTGTATGGTGTAAATCTAATTATGAAAAAGCAAGGGCCTTCGCCGATCATCTAAAAGAAAGGTTTAAACCTTTTAATTTCAATCCTGGTTCATCAGACGAATCCTTGATCTGTGAATTCTGAAATGCTACTTGTCAAATAGATTTTCCCATAAGAAGTATCACACCTTCAGAAACACATAGCGAAATAAATGAACTTACTGCAACTAAATCGCCAGGTTTTGATAAAACAAATGCAAAAATGATTAAAAATTTACCTGTTTTGAGCGTGGTGTTACTTACCTACATATGTATTCAATGCTATATTAAGACTCAGTTACTACCCAATGAAATGGAAATGTGCTAAGATAATAACGATTCTAAAACCAAACAAATTTGAGAAAGATACAACATCATATAGACCGATAAGCTTACTAGTATCTTTCTCTAAAATATTCGATAGATTATTACTCAGAGGAGTGATTCCCTTGGTAGATAAATATAATATAATTCCAGAATACCAATTTGGATTTTGCTACAAGCACGGGACTCCAGAACGATGCCATCGGATTGTTAACTATATTACCGATGCATTAGAAAATAAAAAATATTGTTCTGCAGTATTTCTTGATGTTCAGCAGGCTTTTGATCGGGTATGGCATCCCGGTTTATTATATAAAATTAAAAAAATACTACCCACACCATACTTCTTATTATCATACTTAGATAGGCTTTGCTTTTACGTTATATACAATGATGAGTTTTCAAACATACATAATATATCTGCTGGAGTGCCTCAAGGTAGCGTCTTAGGTTCTTTTCTGTATACCCTATTTACATCAGATATGCCAGCCGTCGATAATGTACTTTTAGCTACTTATGCTGATGACACAGCGATCTTGTCAGCTAATGCCTGTAAAGACGAGGCATCAGCCACAACACAAAATCAACATTTACAACTGGAATCGTGGTTTTAAAAATGGAACATCAAAATAAATTCTAACAAATCAAATCATATGACGTTTACTATGAGAAGAGATAATTGTCCATCTGTTTCGATTGATGGATGTGTTATTCCTGAAAAACATGTATAAAATATCTTGGCATTCACATGGATAGATGGCTGACTTGGAAGCAACATATCAAAGCCAAAAGTGAACAATTAAATATAAAATTAAAATGTCTATACTGGATGCTAAGACATAAATCTCAACTTAATATTGACAATAAGAGTAGAATATACAAAGCTATAATCAAACCCATGTGGGGGGGGAGCTAGTACTTCCAATATTGAAATACTTCAAAGGTTTCAGTCAAAAACTCTACGCTTAATATTAAATGCCCCTTGGTATGTATCCAATAACACCATACATGATGCCTAAATATCCCAACGGTAAAAGAAGAAATCCGCCAGCATACACAAAGATACCTAGATAGAATAAGCCATCATACAAATGTTCTCGCAATATGGTTACTTGATGAAACAAATGTAAGTAGAAGACTCCTCGATTTTCCGTATAGAAATTGACAATGTTTACAAACGCATATGTACACAAAAGTTGAGTAAATTCTTATTGTGTTTTACTTAATGTAGTAAATCACAATTTGGTGATTTTTGATGTAAAATTTATCAAATTTGCTTAATATCTTTATAATTTAAATAGATTGTAAGTAAAATGTTTGAAAAAAAATAAAAAAAAAGAGATTTTAGTAATTCTTTGTTTCAATACCGAGAAATAGAATTGATACTTTAATATTTCTATGCCTCTTATACTTTTATTAAATTTTTGTTGTTTTTGATTATTTCCCATATGTGTTAGTAAGACTGAAATGAAGTGTAAAAGAATTAAAATCTCTGCTGAAAAAAATTTTTAAATCTGGATCAAGAGTTTGCAAAATGTCGAGAAATACAGAACATTTAAAAGAAGAAAAATTTCATACTTATTCATAATTATTAGATGTTAAATAAAATCATTGATGAAGGCTGAAATGCCAGAAACTAGTCTGACTAAAGGTAAAGTGTAGTTATGTGGTTTAGAAATATATAGTTTCTTCTTCTCTACCATGCACCACTGAAAGTTGAAATATCATTTTCGTACTTTAAACAAATTCTTAAAATTAAAAATTAAAAATTAAAAATTAAAAATTAAAAATTAAAAATTAAAAATTAAAAATTAAAAATTAAAAATTAAAAATTAAAAATTAAAAATTAAAAATTAAAAATTAAAAATTAAAAATTAAAAAATAAAAATTTAAAATTTAAAATTTAAAATTAAAAATTAAATATTAAAAATGGAAAGTGGAATATGGAAAATGAAAAATGAAAAATGAAAATATAAAAATGAAAAATGAAAAATGGAAAACGAAAAATGAATAATGAAAAAATAAAAACGGAAAATGGAAAATGAAAAATGAAAAATCGAAAATGGACAATGGAAAATGAAAAATGTAAAATGAAAAATGGAAAATGGAAAATGAAAAATGGAAAATGAGAAATTAATAATGAAAAACTAAAAACGAAAGATGAAAGATGAAAATTGAAAAGTGAAAAATGGAAAATGATAAAAAAAAAAATGAAAATTGAAAATGATAAAGGTGGAGGGTATCAAAGATTCGGCCCAGCCAAATTTAACACTCTTACATGTTTTTTTTTTATAAAATAAGCTAAAAAAAATATTAAAAATAAAATATTCCACAAAATGCAACGTTTTTCAATTTTTTTCATTACACTGTGGTACTTTTTCGGGGTCATTGTAGGAAAGTGAGAAATTCCACAAAAATCTCGTTTTTCTCGAAATCCGCAAAAATAAAATCCTTGTCAAAAAAATTCTGGCATAGGGATGTACCTAAAAATTTACACAGTCAATCTCTAACATGTATTTAACAAAACCTTAAAGTGCTAGATCCATTTTTTTAAATTATGTTTAAGAATATTTTTTAAAACTTGAAAAAGGAGTTTTCAAAATTTTGTAAAAAAAATTTCCCATTTTCGGTCTCAATGCACAATAGGTTAACAACGTGGTAATAAAACAATACTTCATATCTGAGTACTTATAAGTATAGAGACCAAAAAAAATTATGGCTTTAATCAATTTCTCAAAGTTTTTTGGCACAAAAGTGGTCTGGGGCATTTGCTATTTCTTGGCGAGATTTTATTCGATTTCGAAGTTTTATAGCTTTTTGAAAGGATAATTTACTACTGACCCCGAATTATATAACAACTTGTCGGAATAATTAAACTATAGAACGAAATTTTCGTAAAATCTGAAAAAAGTCATATTTTCCCCATATAGACACACCTGAAATTTTCAAACGCAAATCGGGCCACGGGCGTGAAATTTTTGGAGAGTAATTTTTGCATCACGCCTCAACTTTTTGAGGGGTGAGACTTAAACATTTTCCCTAATATACACCTTTTCCAATTGTATTTCAGAAATTATCAAATGTATTTCAGAAAATATCAATTGAATTTCAGAAAATATCTATTGAAATTCAGAATTAAAAAGTAGTTTACCCTACAATACCGAAAAGTTATTATTGTTTCTATTAGTGATTTGGAGTCGCAGATTTTGTTTAGCAATATTTGGACTTATTTGTTATGCACTGGAAAATAAACTATCAAGGGCGGCCTTTTAATCGAAGGAAGATGCGGACTTTATTTGTTAATCAGCTACAATATAAACACCATCATAGAATTTTGACCGATTTTGAAGTCATCATTTTGAAAAAAGCACATTTATATCGTCACGTAAAATGCAAAAGGCCGTAACTAACAAAAAGTTCAATATTGACTTTTTGTATTGTAGTTACGGCCTTTTACTTAAAAACCACTTTTTTACCATAAATTTGTTTTCATAAATAAAAATCCATCTTTATTTTTCAGCGTGATTCTAAAATTTGGGTATTAAGTTTAAAGTAGTTTTTGTTTTATGATGTTTCTTGCTTCTCCTGTAAAACAATAAAAATATTATTTACGGCCTTTTGCATTTTAGGTGACGATATATATTTTTCAAGAAATATTATAAACCCAGTATAATACTTAAAAAAATATATTTTTAAAAATTATATTTTCTGAAAAAAATTTAATAATTTCTGAAATACATTTGATGTTTTCTAAAATACATTTGATATTGTCTGAAATACATTTGATAATTTCAGAAATACATTTTATGTTTTCTGAAATACATTAGATAATTGCTGAAATACAATTGCTGTTTTCTGAAATACATTTAAAATTTTCTGAAATACATTTGATGATTTCTGAAATACATTTGATAATTTCTGAAATACATTTGATGTTTTCTGAAATTCAATTGATATTTTCTGAAATACAAATGATACTTTCTGAAAATCAATTGATGCTTTCTGAAATACAATTAATACTTTCTGAAAGTCAATTCATGTTTTCTGAAATACAATTAATACTTTCTGAAACACAATTGATATTTTCTGAAAATCAATTGATGTTTTCTGAAACAAAATTGATACTTTCTGAAATTCAACTGATGTTTTCTGAAATTCAATTAATACTTTCTGAAAGTCAATTGATGTTTTCTGAAATACAAAATTGATACATTCTGAAATTCAACTGATGTTTTCTGAAATTCAATTAGTACTTTCTGAAAGTCAATTTATGTTTTCTGAAATATAATTGATACTTTCTGAAACACAATTGATGTTTTCTGAAATACAATTAATACTTTCTGAAACACAATTGATATTTTCTGAAAATCAATTGATGTTTTCTGAAATATAATTGATACTTTCTGAAACACAATTGATGTTTTCTGAAATTCAATTAATACTTTCTGAAAATCAATTGATGTTTTCTGAAATACAGTTGAGACTTTCTGAAACACAATTGATACTTTCTGAAAATCAATTGATGTTTTCTGAAACAAAATTGATACTTTCTGAAATTCAATTGATGTTTTCTGAAATTCAATTAATTCTTTCTGAAAGTCAATTTATGTTTTCTGAAATATAATTGATACTTTCTGAAACACAATTGATGTTTTCTGAAATTCAATTAAAACTTTCTGAAATTCAATTGGTGTTTTCTGAAATGCAATTGATACTTTCCGAAACACAATTGATATTTTCTGAAAATTAATTGATGTTTTCTGAAACACAATTAATACTTTCTGAAATTCAATTGATGTTTTCTGAAATTCAATTACTACTTTCTGAAAATCAATTGATGTTTTCTGAAATACAATTGATACTTTCTGAAATTCAATTGATGTTTTGTCTAATACAATTGGAAAAGCTGTAGTAATTAAAAAAACCCTAAGTATATTTTCGACTTCTTCAAAGTTTTCCTAGTATTTAGCTTTTAAGCTCACAGTACACCTAGAGGTTCTGCTTACAAGTTTGTGAACATGTTAAGCTCACAGCACACCTAGCGGTCAAAAACTTGAATATTTAAATTTAACGAAAATGATTTGCGATTTTGCTAAACAGACAGCGAACTCGGCGGTTCTGCTTACTAAATACATCAATACACTTACATATACCACAGCGTAAGGGAACTTTTTTTGTGATTGTATTGTGAAATTGGATTTTAGCCCCCCCCCCCCCCTTGAGGGCATAGATGTTCACACATCAAAATACTAATATATGTTTGATATAATATTGAAAATATCCCTCATACGCATACATCTCTTCTACTCTAGTAATAAACCTATAATATTAATAGGCAAGGCGATTTCTTGTGACATATTCTACACCTTCAATTACCAACGGATTTTGACAAAAAATATACCATTTGATAGGTATTTTTTTGCAGATGTTCACTATATTTACAGATGTGCAGCATTTGGTATATTTTTTTTTAGTAAAATTAATTTAAAGTTGCTACTAACACATATTAAAGCTTCAAATAAAAAACTATACAATGCTGTGTGTGTATATTAAATTATGAATTGGCTAAAATTGATTAGCATACCTTTAGGATCTTATAAAATTATTTATGAATGAAAAAATAAATTTTCCGCTCGAATTTCGCGGGCTGGGCTCCGCTATTAATAATTATACGATAAAAAAAAGAGGAAAAATTACAATTTCTTGAAAATTTCATTCGATAAAATTAATCCAACTTGTTGTGCTGAAGCTTTTTACTGAGGAATGAAATGAGATAACATCAACGATTTTTGACTTATAGCTGCAAAATTAAGCAAATAAAAATCAAGATAAGGAAAAAACATAAAAGATAAAAAATTTGGCCTGAGAACGTCAAACACTTTGGAGATTTCACTATAATGGCCTAGTACTTTCACCCTGGTGTGGAATGTCTCAAACCATCTCCCCCGCCCTCCATGAATGACTGCTGCATAGCGTAATCACACAAAAACGTGTATTTACAAAGGATGTTGGATTTAGGAAAAAAAATTGCTAGAAATTCTATAAATATTACATGAAGTATGCAAATATTGCATAACCTTTCAATCGAAAATTCATTTTTTTAATGCCGTCCGTAATGGCGAAATTGAATAACATTCTATGTGCTACACGAAAATGATAGCCAGATTTTTTTAATATTATGCCATAGGATTCTTTGATTTTAGAACTAATTTTGGAAGCAGTAATTCTGGCATTCTGTTTTACTGACGCCAAAAGAGTTCGGTTGTCGCGCTCAGTTAGTTTGGAGGTGAGTCATAACAGTCAGAACAAAGTTTTGATAAAATTAAATCGAAGGATTTGTAGTTTTGAACGGTGTACTGCTCTGAGCAGTAGATATTTCTAAGCTTTATGATAAATTTTCTCTCGTCGGCACTGACTTCTTTGATTTTGTAACCCATCTCAAAATATAATCTCCAAAAGAAATATAACTAAGTCAAATCAACTTTATACAAACAAGTTTGACATTTACTAAAATCAAATCGATGTAACAGACTTGTACGTCGTAGCATAAGGCGTGGGATTAGCCTAATTGTAAATGTACGAATACTTTTTCTGGCACTTCTTTGCCATACTGCGTTTTTAACGTTGTAAACAAACAAAAATTCAAGTCAAAACGTTTCGTAAGTTTTTTGAAAAACAAGCTCAATTCCCAGTGTTGCAGTGGCAAAAAGTTCTTAAGTCAAAATATTTTATTAAAACTTTTCTTAATATTTAAAATTTTCATCTTCAAGCGGACGGTTATTTAATTTTTAGCAAATGTTGTCTGATGCCAGCATAAGTGATCTAAATTACTCACGTTTTGTATTATAAAGTTTAACTGTTTAAAACTCGTTTGAACCTTATGTAATTCCAGAGACCTAACTTATGCAGACTGCAAATTTGTAAATAATGCCGGAAATCCAGCCAACATAGAATTATTATCCATTGTTAAGGATAAATGTGAAACGATTACCCAGTGAAGTTTTCTCATACAAAACATGTAGCCAACAAAACAGATATAAAATATATTTTCCGCCAGATTCGTAAAAGAATTATACACTTGTAACGGGTAATTGCACAAAATTGAAAATTTTATTGATACAATAAATATTCTCTATAATAAACTAACCTTATCGTATTTTTTTTTTTTTTTTTATTTAAAAAAATCTGCAATTAAAATTTAAAATTTACTTTTTTACAGAGTGTGGAAAAATTCGCTGATATGAAAGGATTTTGTTCAGTTGTATTTTTATAATCTATACCACTATGTGGTATAATAAATTTATGCTGAAAGTTTGTAACTACCAAAAACGTTAGACCTAAACCCACCTTTTACTAAATCGATTGACTCAGAACCACTTTCTGAGTTGATTTAGCGATGTCATTCCGTCCTTCCGTTTTTGTGTCCATGTACAGGTCACAAATATAAATCTATTATGATGAAATTTAGTATATTAGCTTTTATCGACCACAGCGCATTTATCGATCAGCGCATTTCCAGACCTAGCCCCCACAGAAATGACCCCTATCAGACCGACTAAAATGGTCATAAGATCCAGATTATCATATATGTATCTATATATATAAAAATGAATCGTGGTTTGTTCGTCCGTTTAAAACCTGAAAACTACAGAACCAAATGGGACACTTTCTTCTGCGAGTTTGTTTGTAACTGCCACGTGAAGGTTTAGGAAAAAAGAAAAGTACAAAAAGTTTCAACAGGTGGCGCTGTACGCAGTTATTCCATTTTAACATCATATATCTTGAGTACTATGAGAGGGAGAGCTTTATAAATTTGTGTGAAGCCATCTATTTTTAATATGGATAGTCATGCCGAAAACGGTCGGTATCGAATAAGTGGGCGTGGTACCTCCCATACAAAATTAATTTTTAACATCATATACCTTGAGTACTGTTGTAGGGAGAGCTTTTCAACTTTGTATGAGGTCTCTATTATTACTGTAAGTAGCCGTTTTAAAAATGAGCGGTATCGTAAAAGTGGGCGTGGCACCTACAAAACAAATTAATTACTCGATATCAGACTCAATATCATGATAGGGAGAGCTTTGATACTTTATGCGACGTCATCTGTTATTAGTGTAAGTAGACCTGACGAAAATAGGCTGGATCGGATCAGTGGGTGGGGTACATCCCCTACAAGGTACTGATTGAATATTATGAAATTTCCGCAATATCCATTCAAGTTAATTGCTACTGCGGTAGTATAAGATGAAGAAGTGAATTTATTAAAAGACTTTTAATGTACTTCATTTGCCAGGTCTTCCATCACATAATTTAATAGCAAAGTTGGATATTTCAATAATATATTTAAATTTAACCTTACTTAGCCGCTTTAATTTCAAAAAGTTGGTTTATTATTGAATAACTGTTTCTTTTTATATATATATTCTTTTTGACTTTCGGATGTACTTATCATTTTTATCGATTTTTGAACTAAAATATTTTCCATTTACGAAATATATCATTGTGAATCTGTATTACGATGCCAAGAAAAGTTCATGGTAACATTGGCCGACGTTCCCAAGATGCAACGCGGTACCGAAATGTCGTAGCACGTCGAACGGAAGAGGAAAGTGCTATTGAAATGGAATCAGTTCGAACCAGAATGGCTGAAAATCGTGCGCGACTGTCAGAAGAGATCAACGATGCATACAATGAGCAACAACGATTGAGAAGAAGAGAAATTCGTGCTCGGCAAAGTGATGAAGCCAGATCACAACGTGCGATTCAAACCCACATCAATTATGGAATACATACAAAGATGACATTGCAGAAGAAATTTTGCATCGCTTTCGATCAACAACAGGGAATTTTGAATTACAAATGAACGGTGACATCTACAATGAAGTGTTAGTACGGATTGAAGATTTGTGTTTGTTTATGAGTGGCAAACTATCGATTGAAATTCATAAGCCAGCCCCAGAGCGTCAAACTGGAAGTATATTGAATTGTGAATTGGAACGCGAGTGTACTTTCGACAACTTTCCAACAACATGTACAAAGAAATGATCCATTGTTGAATAAATAGCAAAAGAGTGCGTATGATCAACTGATGAAGGCTGCCGATGATGGAGATTGTGGACATTTTTTCCTTGACGCGCCTGGCGGAACTGGGAAGACATTCCTGATATCATTGATATTAGCAGCAATACGTGCTCAAAGTGGAATTGCGTTAGCTCTCGCATCTACCGGAATTGCTACAACACTGTTGGAAGGTGAAAGAACGGCACATTCAGTACTGAAGCTTCCGTTAAACTTGCAAATCAACGAAAATTCTGTTTGCAACATTTCAAAGCAATCATCTATGGCAAATTCTAAATTGATCATATGGGATGAGTGCACAATGGGGCACAAACTTCAGACAAACACTTCCCGATAGAATAGATAGAAATGCAGAAGCTTTCTCCAAAGAACTGCTAAGAGTTGGAAATTGGCAAATTCAGGTAGATACTTCCAGTGGTCTAATATCAACCCCACCTGCCATATGCCAATTCACTTCAGCAAAAAATTAACTCATCTCTAAAATATATCCGAACATTGGCCAAAATTTTCTTAGCTACGATGGGTTGAGCGCGGGCGCTTTTTTAGTAGCAAAAAATATTGGTGTCAATGATTTGAATTGGACGATTCTGCATCAAATTCGTGGCGAATTGCATTCATACAAATCGATCGATCGCGTTGAAAACGAAGACGATGTCTGAATTATCCAGTGGAAATCCTATACTCTTTGGATTTGCCTGGAATGCGAAATCTTCACTATGCAATGGAAACTGACTGATTGTGACAAAATTTTGAAAGGGCAGTTCAAGAGATAAGAATGCTTAATTCCGCGTATTCCCCTGACTTCAACCAATTTGACCAGTTCAACCGCGTTCAGTTCCCAGTGAAACTTGCATTTGCGATGACAATAAACAATTCACAAGGACAGTCCATGGAAGTGTGCGGCATAAATCTGGAAATGTCATGCTTTTCACACGGCCAGCTATATTTTGCGTGTTCCCGAGTTCCAAAACCATCCTCAAGATTCATTTACGCTCGGAGCAGCAAATGTTGTGTATCGTGCAACATTAAATTGATTACAATCATTGTTCTATTCTTTTTTTAATTAATACTTGATTTTATTCTATTGTTGCCAAATGTTGGACAGGACGAAGGCCGTCGGGTCAGCTATCCGCATAGTTATAAGATATTGAATTCAACTGAATTCGAAAAGTGTTTCATTTAAATTATATTATTGCGTCATCTGTTAGCGGTCGATAATTTTCGATTAAAAAAAAATATTCGAAATTAATTCAATCAAAAAATCTATTTTTGACAAAACGAAGTTTGCCGGGTAAGCTAGTATAATATATATACTATATATCAATAAATGTGGTGTATGTGTGTAGTATAGCCAGTAATCATTAATCCAAAAATAAACCCTTTAGGCCAAATTGTAGTCATAGACTCCATATAAGGTGATTCCCGATCCTCACTTAAGTCTATCAAAAAGCAAATATATTGCATAGATTGTTTTTTAAAATTTAGTTTATATATAGTTTTGTACAAATTTAGTGACTTTACTACATATGGTCATGATCAGATCATTTTTTGACCGAGTCCCCATATAAAAATAACATCAGATATGAACTTTTCACTCCACAAATTAATAAGAATATCACTAAAATTTGGTTATGCTTAATTTCGATATCCAATTATTGCTTCAGAAAAGTTGGATCCAAGACTCTCTCTTTAAATGCATGTTATAAGTTATTGTATAGTCGATTTATCTGCAATAATCTTTACACCAATACACTCATACCTCACACCGTTTTCGTCTTACTCTGTTTTTGTGATTATATTGTGAAATAGATTTTTACCCCCCTATTATGTGTTTATTAGAAAAGTTTAAATCACGTATTTTTGATGAAATGTTTAAGAGAATGGAAGAGGTGAAGAGTGATTTAATTGAAGTAAGAGATAGAGTGCATAAACTTGAAACAGTGGCGGAGGATGTAATTGGGATGAAAAAAGAAATAAAACAATTAAAGTCAAAAATACAATTTCATGAGAACTCAGCTGTTGCCTCTGATATAAGAATTTCACAGTGTTACAAAAAAAAATCCCTGGGATATCATATTATTTTTCTGGTAGGTATTGTCGAGTAGAACAAGAATCTGTATTTGAAATTTTCAAGGCACGTCAGAATTTTGAGATACGGGTAAAAAACCGGTTTTTCGGACTTCTATGCACTTAATAACGGGTAACTCAGTTGGTTCTCCACCGATTTTAATTTGAATAGAAGAGACTTATACCTTTAAAATGATATATATGATTATATGGTTTGATCCAAAAATATGTGTGTATTTCTGCACCAAAGTCATTTTTTTACCACTTTTTTCGACATTTTTTAACTTTGGCGATATTTTTACGCACTTTTTTATAAAGGAACCGTAAAGCTTTATAATTTATATTAGTAGCATATTTAGTTAGGAGTAAAATGCAATTTACGGTTTTAAAATCCGTTAAAAAATGACTAAGTTCTTAAATATTGTATCAAACCAAAATTCTTGCAAAATACAAATTTCTTAATATGATATTCCTACGCATTATTTTATACAGAAATTTTACTGAGTAAAATTCAACTTTGTTTTAAAAAATCCGTTAGAAATTAAGAGAGTTATTAATTTTGTTTTTAAACCTAAATTTTTGCATAATTGCTTGCACATTATTTTTCTAGTTTTTTTTTCTCTCTGTCTAGTGATGTTTTGCTAGAAGTTAGCAGGTAAAATTTTGTAAATGCAATGTAGAGCAAATTGGGACAACAGAGTTTGCCAAACTTTTTTTGCTTGGAGTCAGATTGTTATTTGTACAAAACTTTGCATTCCGAAAACTGAAAATGTTTCTTAAAAAAGATTTTGGAGGGGTTTTCTTATTTAATATAAAATAGTGATTTTAAACATAAGTGGTATTTTATTTGCACTGTATATTTTTTTATATATACTAACTATAATAAATGTGATTGATATACTCTGAGGACTATAAATTGTAAATCACTGTTATATTAAACTCAAATTAGAATTACAACAACAATTAGCAATGTGAGCTTAAATCATGTAAAGGTATTGTTTTTTTAATTTGTTTTGTTTATCACTTTTGTTTACTTAAATAAATAGAAAAGTTAGCCATTTGATAATATTATAATAGTGAAGTGCAATTAAAATTAAATTAGAATTTATCCCGATAAATAAATTTTATTAAAAATAGAAAATGTGCGACAGACGTAATAAATTTTGTTATATTTGTGGTTTATTGGTAGATATCGATCATAGACGTGATTTTAGAAACAAAGGTGGAGTGGTGGAAATATATAACAAACTCTTCAATCGCTCTTATAAATTTAGTCGCTGGTATGAACCTGAATTTATTTGTGATAATTGCTGTAGAACATTAAAAAAGCCGTCAGTTATTTTACACTTTTCGACACCTATGATTTGGCATCATCAGCTGTACCATAATCCAGGTGATTGCTATTTTTGTCAAACCAATACAAAAGGTTACTCTTTTAAAACGCGCAAAAGTGTCAAATACGCAAATGTTTTAACTGTAACAAAACCGATATATGTAAGTGATGAAGTTCCCACAACTAGCAAAGCTGCTATTGAAATTGAAAAAGATTTGGAAGATGAAGAGTACCTTCCACCTAAGTATTCTTCAATGGAACGGCATCAGATTTCTGCGATCTTATTGGTGATTTACATTTGTCAAAACGGCAATGTGAAATTCTCGGGTCACGATTAAAACAGTGGAATTTGGTGGATCAAGATTTTCGTGTAACAACTTGTAGAAGGAGTGACCATACAGTGTCAATTGAAGAAAGTTTTAAGACGGATGAAAATGATTGTAATCTTGTTTATTGCGGAGATGTACCCAAATTATTTTCGGCACTAAATCAAAACTATAAGGCAGACGAATAGTGACTCTTCATTGATGGTTCATGTAAAAGTATGTTTAATCCAAAAAAAGTTTTTATTTCTGTTTTATAAAATCTGATTTGTTATCTCTAGGCTTGAAAGCAGTTTTATTACATAACCAGAATAAGTTACCATCTGTTCCAATCGCGTATGCTACAAACACTAAAGAAACCTACGAAGTGATGACAAAAATACTTAGAAATATCAACTATACCGCTCATAAATGGAAAATTATCGCCGATTTAAAGGTTTTAACTATTTTATTTGGAATGCAAGGTGGTAACACAAAACATCCTTGTTATTTATGTTATTTAAAATCGGTGGAGAACCAACTGAGTTACCCGTTATTAAGTGCATAGAGGTCCGAAAAACCGGTTTTTTACCCTTATCTCAAAATTCTGACGTGCCTGGAAAATTTCAAATACAGATTCTTGTTCTACCCGACAATACCTACCAGAAAAATAATATGATATCCCAGGGATTTCGACTTCATTCTTTTTTGTAACACCGTGTTATTGGCGTTCCATTTTGTGAAAATGAAAACCTACCTATATTTTTTAAGAGACTATACAATACTATAAATATTGAACCACCTGAAATTAATTCCATTTTTCATGTTAAAAACTTTAAAAACTTTTGAAATATTCCTGATCACCCGATATTAATAAGACTTACTATACCGTATGTAAAGAAATTTTTTTTGAGAAAATGTGCGGATTTCAAACGTTTTCACAAAACTAGGTTTTGCCTACGGCACGTTGGTTATGAAAACGATCAACTATTTTTTATTAACGAAAATTTAACGCCTTCAAATTATAATATTTTTTAAAACTGCTATTGGGTTGAGAAATAATAACCGTATAAAAACCGCATATACAATTCGAGGAATCGATCATATCAAGCGCCTTAACAGTGATGAACCAGTACGTATAGACGACCCCGAGGAACTAGATGTTTTTTTCGTGAATCAGATATTGCTCAATAATGGTCTTACCATTGATAATATAGAGTTGCCAGATCAATATCTCAATTTTGCAGTAACTATTAGACTTAAGATAAAAACAATTTTATATAAAAATTCATTACAATCTATACTAATATTATAATGAGGTAATGTGTGTTTGTTTGTGTTTGTTTGTTTGTTTGTTTGTTTGTTTGTAGGAGGTAATCTCCGTAACTACCCATCCGATATTCCTGAAATTTTCACAAAGTCTTACTGCGGATATGGGAAGTGCTATAGGCTATATTTTTTTTTAATTTTTTTAGTTGATGTGGCACCACCCACACAAAATAAATTTTTAATATCATATACATATATTGAGTATTATGACAGGGAGAGTGGGCGTGGTACCTCCCATACAAGTAATAATTCAATATTATATATCTCGAGTACTGTGACAGAGAGAGCTTTTCAAATTTGTCTGGTGCCGCCTATTATTAATGTGAGTAGTAGGACAAAAAATGGGCAGTATCGGACCAATAGGCGTGGCACCTGCCATACAAAGTAAATATAAAATGCCGGAGAACTATGGTAAATGTTTCATTTCTTATTAATATAATTAATGGTGATGTTTGTTCTGGTTTCCTGATTAACAATATATCATTCAACATTCCTCAACTACCAACACGTTACTTCTCACCTCTATCTGTACAGTTCTATAGAGCTAATTATGCAAATGCAGACCCTCTCAGGAGAATGTGCATTCAATTTAATGAACTTTATAGATTTATTGATTTCTCATTAAATACTAATCTAATTAAAAGTAAAATAATATGCTTTCTAAATTCATGAATATCTGTGTACTAAACTTAATTTTAAAATGTTTTTCTTTATAAATAGTCTGTAAGGATTAATTCCACAGACCAATATACGAATAAATAAAAAATAAATAAATATCAGGAGTACTGTAACAGTGAGAGTCTTGGGACTTTGTGTGAGCCCATAAGTTATTCATGTGATTAGTTAGGCGTAGCACCGCCCATGCAAAGTAGATATCTAATATCATATAACTGGTGTTCTATAAAAGGGAAAGACTCGACATTTTGCACGAGTCCATCAGATATTAATATGAGTAGTCCAATAAAAATTGGGCGGAATGGGATTAGTGGGCGTGGCACCTCCTATATAAATAATATGAAGTATTACGAAAGCAATAGTACAAGTACATTAGTTATCAATGTGATTTGTCGTGGAAAATATATCACCAAAATCAAAAATTCGCCAAAACCGAAAATTGCGAAAAATAAAAATCGCCCAAAAAAATCTTCAAAATCAAAAATGGGCAAAATCAAAAATCGCTAAAAAGAAAAATTGCCAATGATATTCTAAGTTCAAGGCCAATAGTTAAGTGTTGCCAGGTCTAATTTTGATAATCCATCTTCTTCTCATGGGCAGCTACATGTACCTTGCTCCAGGGTAGGAACGCCGAAAAATCTGATAATTGTTGTACCGAATGAAAAAACCAAAAAACATTGTATATCAGCAAGTATTCGAATAAAAAAATCTATGCTAATAATCTATACTAACATAATAAAGAGGTAATATGTGTTTGTTTGTTTGTTTGTAGGAGGTAATCTCCGTAACTACTCATCTGACCTTCCTGAAACTTTCACAGGGTCTTGCAGCAGATATGGGAGTGCTACACGCTGTAACTTTTAAAAATATTTTTAGCGGGCGTGGCCCCTCCCATACAAAGTAAATTTTAAATATCATATATATTAATATGATAGAGAAAGCTTTGCAAATTTGACTCAAGTCATCTATTATTAACATGAGTAGTCAGACAAAAAAATGGGCGGGATTGGACAAATGCGCGTGGCACCCCTACACAAACTTAATATTAAATGTGATATATCTGAATAACTGTATTAGTGGGACTTTGCGTGAGCCCTCTCATAACGATTCGTGGGGGGGGGGGGCAGGGGGAGGGTGTAGCGAAGCACACCGGGTTACATCTAGTACATAGATATTTTTACATCCACTTATATATTTTGTTATGATTTTTAATTATACTTATTTATATTTTTATATTATAAAGGGTTTTTCAACAGGGACGCTACAAAAGTAGAAAGACAGGGACAGCAAACGACGCCATATTTCTTGCCGCTCTTTTGACATTTCTCTTCAGTAAGGTTTGCCATTTCATGATGGAAATATATATACGAGCCAACCACGAGTCGAAATTACTAAAATTTACTACCGAAATTCGGAGTCAGTGGCCTCAACGTTAAGAGCGCTACGTCCAATTTATGGTCGTCATAATCGTCCTAGCAGATCTAGTGGAAAAATTTGAATCCACAGGCACAGTACAAAATGTTCCCGTGCCAGTGAGACAAAGAAGTGCCCGTAGTGTCGAGAATATTGCTGCCGCTCAGGCTTCAGTTGAAGAAAGCCCAAATGTGTCTGTCACATGTCGTTCTCAAGCGTTGGGCATCTCTGCGACGTCGTTGTGGCAAATTTTGCGAAAAGATCTTGGCCTACATCCTTACAAGATCAAATTGACGCAAGAACTGAAGCCGCTTGACCACCAGAAGCGTCATATGTTCGTGAATTGTGCTGAGCAACAACTTGAAAATGATTCGGACTTTCATCGAAAAATCATCTTCAGCGATGAGGCTTATTTCTGGCTGAATGGCTCCGTCAACAAACAAAATATGCGTTATTGGTCAGACAGAAATCCACACGTACTCCATGAGTCATCATTGCATCCCGAAAAAATTACGGTTTGGTGCGGTTTATGGGCCGGCGGCGTCGTTGGGCCGTACTTCTTCCGTGATGATCAAGACCGGCACGTTACTGTGGATGGGAATCGCTACCGTTCAATGACAACCGAATATTTTTAGCCCCAATTGGATGATATGGACTTGGAGGACATGTGGTTCCAACAGGACGGCGCCACAAGCCACACAGCGAATGTCACAATCAATTTATTGGAAACCAAGTTTGGAGAACGTGTTATCTCACGAAATGGTCCAGTCGATTGGCCGCCTCGGTCGTGCGATTTGAGGCCGTTGGACTATTTCCTGTGGGGCTACGTCAAGTCTATGGTCTATGCCAAAATTATATTAAATTAAGTGCCGAAATTTATATTAAGGAGTGTTTGCAAAAAAGACTACTTCCTACATATTTTTGACCCGATTCGGCAATCTGTCACTGCGGTAAGAAAGCTCTTGAGTGGTACAAGAACAGTAACCTGGTTTTTGTATCAAGAGATGTAAATCCTCCAAATTGACCATTGTTGAAAGGGAGTTGAAGAACACAAAAAGGTGTCCCTAAATATGGATGGACTACCTCTTCCAAAAAAGTGACAGAAACTACTATAAAACTCTCAATGGAAGGGTTTCTGGAAAAGGTCCATAACTTCATAAGTAGTGACTAGAACTTTTTTTGTAAGCTTTAATATAATTTGAATTAAATAAAAAATATATGAAATATCTAAGTTGCTTAATATTCCATATTATGTTTGACCCTTTGTAGTCCTTTAAAATAGAAACAAGATGTAATGAAAAAGTTCGAACACAGTTATACTTAATTTTATCTCTAGTTTTGAACGCACTAATTTCCGATTTCCAGTGTTAAAAATATTTATTTGTTACCACTTAGAACATGAGGGCATTTCAACTCGAATCTTAACGGATTCGGCATACATATGTGTCATGCCTTAATATTGTTTTGTTAATACTGTATAAAAATCACAAACAAATTGGTTATATGTATTTATTATTTGGTAAATATATATAATAGAATAACATTATCTGATATATGTATGTCCCTGCAGACAGTGTATAAATAACCAGAACAAAAATACACTGTTTATATCACTAAATCATATTCATTTTCATTTAACTAAAAATTAATTAGCACTTATGAACAAGAAAACAAAAAAGGGAAAAAAAAAGGAAAAAGTAAAAACTTTTAATTAAATTCTATTTAATATTGCGCTTAATCATTGAGCAGAAATCAACATGCAACCTTTTATTTTGCCAACAATAATGAAAACAAACAAACAAGCCAACATCCGAATTGTATATGGACACAGTTGACTTTTGAAATCATAACAGTAACGTGGTTTCTCAAACACGATGAGTTATTCGAGAAAACTTATATGGCAAAAACTAACAAAACTACGCCAGCAACAAAATGAAAATTCGAGAAAATATTTTCATTTACATTGTAGAGAGGACTTCAAAAATTTGGATACATTTCATAGAGCTTTCAGACCATGTAAGCATGTATTTACAATAGTTTTTTTTTGGAAATTATACAAATATTTACATACACTTGCTAGAAAAAATATCTGTACATTTGAAGATGAAAATTTTAAATATTTTTAAATATTAATAAAAAAAATTAAATAATATATTTTGAATTACGAACTTTTTACCATTAACACATTGGGAGTTTTACTTGCTTTTCAAAAAACTTACGGAACGTTTTTATTTAAATTTTTTGGTTTACAACGCAGTTATGGCAACTATTAGTACCAGAAAAAGTATTCGTGCTCTTAAAATTAGGGAAATCCCACGATTTATACAACGACGCACAGTGGGATCGCTTCATATATTTCTGGGCAAAAGTATAAAGAGAGCTCGTGGAATATTAAAACTTTGCCTAGAGCCTTTTATTTACTCAATTAAGAAAAATTTCAAGTTTCATCGAAATTGACCACGCCCATCGCAGCCTGCCCATATAACCCGAACAGATTTTTTTTGCCTCAAATATTTATTTCTTTACCAAAAGTCATGAAACTTGCCACAAGTCATCAGTGTTATAAAGTTGAGATATCTGGAATCGGACATGCCATCGCCCACAGCCCATATATCCAAAAATGAAGTTTTGGACCCGAAATTTTGTTTCTCCATTAAAAGTCTTATCACTTGACTCTAGTTATCAGTATTATTAAATAAATATTTTTGCAAAGCTTTACAGAAATATGCCACGCCCAACGCCCATATAACTCAAAAATTTTTTCTATTTAAAAATTTTAGCCGCACGTTATTATTTGCAGTATAATTCGAAATCGATCCAGTTCATCTTTGACTCCAGTTATGTCAGCAACAACTTGAGGATTCGAAAAAAAACCATCTTGACGTGTTGTCATCTTTTGAAGACCCAATTCCCTGTTGAACAGCGTCTACTCTTATGCCCATCCGCTCTTTTAATGCCATTTGAATGCGATGCTTATTTTCCTGTTTAAGAGCGTTTTGCACGTCCTTGAGTACCAATCACTTTTGAAATGGTGAATTATAAGCAACGTGAAAAATGCACTCCATATACTTAATTCATTATTGTAGTGTACTGTATTGCTGTACTTCCAGTACAAAAATTGTTTTAAATTTATTTGTGTATGTTTCTTTTTTGTCAAATTTTTTATGAAAATATTTATTCATTCAATTGAGTTTTTCATTGAACTACGTATTTTGATTTGAAATAAAATAAATTATTTATAAATATCTCCACAATTACACTCGAAAAAATGACTTTTTGCCAGAAAAATCCCACAGTGCGCCGTTAAAAACTACGAATCTACCAATTCAATTTTGTCAAAACCTCATTCTGGTCGCCCCTCTAAACTCAGCTCGAAAAGCGAAATACTTTGGCTTCTGTGGAACAGAATCCCAGAATTACTACTTCCCAAATTAGTTTTAAAATCAAAGAATCCTTCGGCAAAGACATGCTTGAAGATACCGTTCGAAAAAATTTTTTAGAAATTTAACTATGATGGTTGTATATCACATAGAAAGTCATCAATTTCAGATTTCAATAGAAACAAGTAGGAGTGTTAATTCTACTGTGACGAATCTTTGATACTCTCCACATGGGTTTTACGTTTACATTAATTTCGGGAACTATTGCACTATTTATAACAAATATAACAAATATAAAAAAATATAAAAAAAGGTAACAATTTCATGCTAAATTATTACAACAAACACACTGAATTTTTAATATTTTTTGAGGTGTCATCATATTTTTGGACATGATGCTGCCCGATTTACCGCATTTTCAATAGCAACCTGCTCGAAATAATGACAAGCTACTTTATCATGACTTTACTGAGGTAAATAGTTTATTTTATGAATGAGCGTGATTTAACAGATAGAAAGACAGACAGACGTACAGACGGACATCGCTCGAGTTGTTATCAGTAATCAGGAATCTATATCGAGTGTTTATATTCAAAAAGTGCCATCTGCAATTTAAAATAAAATTTATGTTTAGTTTTAAACTATTCTCTAGTATTTTTTGACTTTTTTATTTTGAAAGCAATTATTAAATGCAATCACCATAAATTTTGTTTGTTTTAAGAGAGTAAGAGCATAACCATTTTGTTATTTTCTTACTTCATCGATAAACCATTCGTTCACATATAAAAAAAATTACAAAAAACCACGAGGAAACAAAAATGTGTGTGTATACAAATATATACACATGTTTTGTTACGTATAAACATTTTTACAATTTTGAGTTTTTTTACATGAAATTTTCTCGGACTATCTTTACATTTTCGTACGTCATTCCTTGGTTATTGGGCCTAGAGGCTCCAAATTCAATACCAACCTTCCCGAAATGATGACAAGTAATATTATCCTAACCTTACCAAGGTCTAGTTTGTAAATGAGCGTTATTTCAAAAGACAGACAGACAGACAGACAGACAGACGGACAGACGGACATCTCTATACCGACTGGAGTTGTTATAAGGATCAAGGATAGTTTCTTTGGATACGGAGCAAGGATATCTGAAACAGCTGTATAACCCGTCATGCAGAATATAGATCAATCTTTGAAACAAGGTGCCAATGTTTTTTTCTTTATTTAAAGTAAAAACATTTGATCCTGAGCCTGATTAATTTCTAACTCAATCATTAAAAATTCTAAATACAGATTGAGTTTGTGTTACTCGAAGCAACATTTGTATATTGATGATGGATAGAAAAAATACCTATAAATATGAATCATCATATTAGGCAAAATGTTACCTTTGAGAATGAAATTGGGTTTCACTGTCGTCAGAGCGTTTGCACATCCTCATATTATATGATTCTTGGAAAAGCGAAAGAATCTCTCTTTTCTTCTTGTATGATTCCGCAGACATTTGTACCAATATTTCGTCAACGATTTATTCGAACTGCCTCAATTTGTTTTCAACGATTTACTATGGTTAGTATGTATCAAGGCATCAGAATATTGGAAACGTGTTTTATTTTCAGATGAAAGCAAGTTTTTCATTTTCGTAAAAAAGTTAGTTTAGCGAAAAACTGGATTGCATTAAATAAAGGAAATCTTTTGCCGGTTAAACACGCTGGCTGTGGCATTATGATTTGGAGTTGTGTAGCAAATAACGGGGTTCGTAAACTCGTAATTATTGAGTCTACAATAGATCAAATTGTTTACATAAACATTTTAACCTATTTTGTACCAGACTACATAAATGTTCTTATATCTTAATTGTAATTACCTGTAATTACCTGTGAAAATTGATGGTCGAGATCTCGACCATATATACGAGACCTAAAGCTACAGATAAGTAAATAGATCGAGGAATTTAGTTATTATTTTTATTTATATTCATTGAGTATTGAATATTTAAAAATGGTAGGTCAAAACATTTATTTTAAATTCTTATGGTAGGCCTTGAAGCAATTACACACAAATTTACATTATACTTAGAACAAGTATAGCAGTATGTTTCTTCTATCAGACGAAGTTAACTCGGTGTTTCTTACCGGTTCGACGGATAACAACAGAGTTTTTGTTATAGAGTTTATAAACTTGATTTTATAAAACCAATTTGACTCATGGGCTTCTGTTTGGTTTTTTCAGCAATCATGCAATGCAATTTCTATGCATAGGCACTGGCGCTTTCCAACAAGGTAACCCAAAGTGGCCATCCCATTTTTTGTCTCTGATTCCAAACCGATAATTTACGACAACATTTTCATGCAAGCCAACTCCGCCCATATACTTATTGTAATTAGCAATAAGGTTGTCTTGGGGTACAGCCATTTTTTTTTTCTATGGCACTACATTTCTTATCGGATCCATCTGAGCATAGTTCATAGCCAAAGGGACTCCGCGTTATCTCTCCATCGAACCAATGCAATCTTATATTATTGGTCGAATGCATAATCCATGTCATGTCGAGATCATTTTGTTTTTAGGCCTGCTCCTGTTTGCACGGCTTGTGCCATTTGCACATAAATCTTTTCTTTTAGAAGGCAAAGCAAGTGGTATCCGGTGAAAAAGTTATCGACATGAACAGTATGTTGTCTAGGAAAACACACAAACCGACATTAGATTCATAACCACGCTTGCTCCAACGCCAAGTTGCTTATCAAATGTATCCGATTCTCTAGAATACGGTAGAACAGATACCATTTCGATGAACACAGACACCAATATTTGTATCCGAAGCGAATTGGTTTTCCCCTGATAAACATCATGCAACTATGACAACCGAAATATGGTACCATTTGCTCATTAATCGGAAGATTTGGTTCAAAAACATCAAACTGCATAAATCTAGTATTCAGAAGAGCAAAGAATGGTCTTTCCTTAGCGAATTTGTAATTTTTTTACCAATTTCGTCGTTATTTTCAATATTTGATTAAATTTTTTGGAAAATATTCCGTATCATTGCTTTTTTATGATAGCAATTCCCTAGGTCGGTTCATTGTTCCAATAATTTTGCACTTTAGGAACAGAATGATGTCCGGAAAATAGCACCTTCCCAAAGAATCGACGCATTGTGCCCATTTTGGTTGCCAAATTGAATGTAATTTCACTGGAATTCTCAATTTTTTCCAAAAATTCACTTGTACTCATATATTTAACTCGCGATATTTTTAAGAATAATGAATACAAAGCACAGCCGAATATAAATACAACTGTCCAATATAAAACGTGCAACAAGAATGCTGCAAAAATAGTGCGAATGTAGAGAAATGTATTAAACGTATTTATTGAGAAATACCGGGTGATCCAAGTAGAGATACTTTTTTCAATAGCCTTTTTTTGACAGATCACGTATGAGACGTGTCATGCTGTCATATAATTTTTGTTTAGTATTGTTTGGCATTTCATCATGGAAAGACTTACGCCTGAACAACGTTTACAAAACGTTCAACTTAATTACGAAAACTCACGTTCTGTGAAGAATCTGTTTCGTGCACTTCGCTCAACTTATGGTCAACATAATCGGCCTACTGAGCGTACTATTTGCAACACCATCACCCATCATGAGACCCAGCATTCATTATTGGATAATATTCGACCGAATAGACCATGTCCAGCATGCAGTGAAGAAAATATAGCGGCCGTAGCTGAGAGTGTACACGAAAACCGTGGAGAGTCGATTCGGCGCCGTTCGCAGCAACTCGGACTGACGTATGATGCCTGAAATTGAAGCTCGTGATCTCGGCGACATTTGGTTTCAACAAGATGGCGCCACTTCCCACACAGCGAATCAATCAGTGGATTTATTGAGAGAACAATTCGGTGAGCAGATAATTTCGCGTTTTGGGCCTGTCGATTGGCCACCAAGATCGTGTGATATCACACCGTTAGACTTTTTCCTGTGGGGATATGTAAATTCTAAAGTTTATGCGGACAATCCCGCTTCGATTCAGGCCTTGGAGCAAAACATCACGCGTGTCATTCGCCAGTTACCTGTCGAAATGCTCGAACGAGTCATCGAAAATTGGACTCAACGGATGGACCATCTGAGACGTAGCCGCGGCCAACATTTGACAGACATAATCTTCAAAAAATAAATGCCAAAGAATGTTCTTTCAAATGATAATAAACATTCCCCATTAAGTTAGAACTTTCTGTGTTTTTTTCTTTAAAAAAGTAGGGAACCTCGAAATGGATCACCCTTTCTATACATTTTTTTTTCAATTAATAGTCAAAAAATTTAAATAAAAGATGGTACTAATAGATATGTATTAAAAATAAATTAGTGCGCTAATTATCCCAGTGATCGAGATCTCGACCAACCATGTTCAGGGCTGTCTGGCGATCAGCAAGAGTAGCTCTAATAACTTATTTTTGTACATTATAATTTATTTGAACTGTTGGATATTTAAATCAATTAGTCTTTTGTATTATTCGTTTTTATGGAAGTAATTACAATTAGTTTAACAATAGGCTATTGTTAGTGTATTATTGTGTCCTCCCAGGTGGGATAATTTAATTCCTAACTAATATTTCTAATTATATAATGTGAAACAGCAAAAATAAGTGGTAGAGATCTCGACCGCTGGTACAAAATGGGTTAAAACACAGCTCCCCAACAACTTGACCTTGTAGAAGATTTTTAGTTCGAACAGTTGTTTAGTTCCAAATGTTACAGAGAATTTGTGGATTTACTGGAACGGAGATATCGTCAAAATAAAATAATCTCTAAGGAAATATTGAAAAACATATTTTGGGATGAGTGGGATAAAATAAGTAAAAAGGATACTTTCAAATTGGTTAACTCGAAGTCAAAGCGGCTCACAGAGTTCCTAAAGTGCAAAATATACTCTACAAGTTACTAACTTAAGCAGTATTTGATATAAGTCTGCATAAAATTTGGTAATGGCAATAAATAATTAAGTTTTTTTTAAATAATAGCTTAATAATTTATAAGAAAAAAAAATTAAAATTTTAATTTTAAGTATATGGATACTTTTTGTAGCAAGTGTATGGGTGTGTGTGTATATTCCGTAGAAATTGATATGATTGTGGATATTTGTTGCAGGTTTGTTTATGGCTCACATATTTGGAGTTATGCCTTTGATTAATACTTTGCATTATAATCCAAATCGCTTAGAATTCAAATTGCCATGCTGGCCTCTCATGACAACAATTGCATTCTTTATATTCGGTGGTTTATTAGCATTGCTGTTTACGGCAAATCTAATAGCAACAGGAATAAATCCTAAAAATATAGGTATGCAAATTTTAGTTGAACGTGTTAAAAGATTCACTTTAATTATGAAATTTATTTGTGCCTCATTCTTTCAGTTAGTCTTGTTTTCTATTTTATAAACCTAATAATTTGCATAAATTTTCTTAATTTGGCTCGATATTGGCCACAGTTAATAAGACACTGGACACGCATAGATCTGTTGTTTCTTATGCCACCATTTCGACCACCAAAATGGTCGTTAAGCAAACAGCTGCGCATATTGCAAATTTGGTTTTGGATGATAGCTTTGTGTAAGTAAAATACCGAAATTATTTTAATCCATTTACTCTCTTATTAATACTTTTTTAACATAAATAATCTTCTATTTATGTATGTGATGCTGTAGCAGAGCATAGTTTGTTTTATGCTTCCCGTTATTATAATTTTCGTATGCTGCGTTTACACTGCCATCCAAATGATATGCGTTATACATTTGAGGATTTTATATATATGGATATATTTAAAAACATCTTTACATATTTGCCGCACAATATATTTCTGTCTGCTCCTGCATTTGTATTTATACGATCACTACTTTAACGAACTGAAAGAAAGAAAAAAAGAAAAACCGAAACCGAACTAAAAGTTCTCAAAGAGATTTTAGTGTTTTGAAATATTTTTTTCTCTTGGTTTCTGTTTAGTGAATTTTTGTATATTTTCATCTATTGTTTTGGGATAAATTCAGTTTGATTTTCTATATTTTGTTTTAACCCTTTTCTCTCCTTTTTTCTCGTTTCCTTTCCTTTCCTTTCCTTTCCTTTCCTTTCCTTTCCTTTTCTCTCCTTTCCTTTCCTTTTCTTTTCTTTTCTTTTCTTTCCTTTCCTTTCCTTTTCTTTCCTTTCCTTTTCTTTTCTTTTCTTTTCTTTTCTTTTCTTTTCTTTTCTTTCCTTTCTTTCCTTTCCT
Source organism: Cordilura impudica (assembly GCA_963682025.1). NCBI lineage: Eukaryota > Metazoa > Arthropoda > Insecta > Diptera > Scathophagidae > Cordilura > Cordilura impudica. The sequence goes on along the minus strand of OY821519.1, from coordinate 28,331,632 downwards.
TTCCTTTCCTTTCCTTTTCTTTCCTTTTCTTTCCTTTTCTTTCCTTTCCTTTCCTTTCAAATATTTTTTTCTCTTTGTTTCTGTTCATCTATTCATTGCATCTATTGTTTTGGAATAAATTCAGTTTGATGCTCTGTATTTTGTTTTTAACCCTTTTTCTCTCCTTTTTTCTCGTTTCCTTTCCTTTCCTTTCCTTTCCTTTCCTTTCCTTACATTTCCTTTCCTTTCCTTTCCTTTCCTTTCCTTTCCTTTCCTTTCCTTTCCTTTCCCTTCCTTTCCTTTATTTTCTTTACTTTCGTGTGGAGTTATGTGAATGTGAAGAGAGAACATTTGAAATAATTCTACATCAAATATAATTATAAAAATTTGTTTGTACTTAATGTTATGAAATTTATTCATAACAAGTAAGAAAATTATAGTCGGTCTAGACCGACTAGAGCAAAAAATTTACCGATCATGATCGATCATAAAATCACTAACTTTTCCCAAAAACATACATTTATAAATCAAATTTTAAGAAAATCTATTTAACATTTTTGTTTTTCTTTATAGATTTAAGTGAAGATCGGGAAGCAGTTGAGAATTATCCCCTATTTGTGTACTACTGATTAATGGGCATACTAGACACAAATAACGCAAATTTTAACGGATATGATACTTTAAGTCGATGTCAGGGGGTTATCTATATGGGGACTAGGTCTGAACATGAACTGATTTTCACCAATTTCAATAACGTACGTCCTATGGCGAACTTATGTATAAATTTCATCAAAATATATTCAGATTTGCGACCTGTAGTTTGATTATAGGGTTAACGTGGGCGCATAGGGAGATAGATGGATAGATTATGGATGCAGATGAAAAAACATCTGAAATACAATGCTTCAGTGGAAGAATTAGAGTTAGGAAGTGGAACGTAGCAGTTCAAGTAAATAAAGCGAATATTTCAGAAGCAATGTTAAGATACGAGGAAAATTGGACCAAGTCGCTAGATTTTGTTAATAAGAGCTAAAGCGAAAAGAAACGAGGGAAGTTTATCCTGTCTTGCGACGTAGTGGGAGGTGGATAGTCGGAAGGAAAAAATTTCCACATTCCGGACCAAAAAAAAAAACAGGCGGACAGAAGAACGCAATATCGGTCGGACGTCGCTAAGTGATTCTGAGTCAATCGGTATGATAAAGGGTGGGTCTAGGTTCACACATTGTTGGTAGTTACGGCACAAACTCATTATACCCTGGTATAAGGTATACAAATATTATCAATTATAATTTTGTGCCCAATCTGTTCTTAGCCTTTTCCGTATGTCAGTCTGTTTACTTGATGTCTGTTTTAAAAGATTCAATATTATTTTCTCAAAACAAATGTAAAGTTGCTGCAGCTTATTCGGGCAAAATGCATTGGATCCATCGTGCGACTAAATCTAGGAAACTTCAATAGAAGTTTCAAAATGTGGAAGTAAATCTCCTGCTTAAATTTCTTACTGCGCGGATCATTTTATTACGTATTTTCTATGGATTTATAATTATTATTATTATTTTGCAATCGATTTTATACTAACTTCCCCATAAGTTAGCGTCTTCAAACTTTAAATATAGCTCAGAACTGAATGGCAATCCGAAATACCAAAAAAACAGTAGGAGTACTATGAAAGCGACAACCTTGAAGTAATATGGAGTAATATGATAACAAGAACTTTAAAACTTCGTGTGGTCCTGAAACACTGTACGAGAATATTAGCAACTGATATGAGCAGTCGAATTTTAAAAGAGCGGGGTCAGACCAGTGGGTGTGGTACCTCCCATACAAAGTAAATAATTATTGCTATAAATCTGGATAACTATAATAGTGAGAGCCTTCTAAGTTTGAGTGAATCAATGAGTTGATAATGTAAGTAGTTCAACTAAAAATGGGCGGAACTTTATATTAATTTCGCTTGCTTCTTTATTTTGATATAAATATTATGGGTATATACAGAAAAGAGATTAGTTGGGGCTACCAAATTTATTGCCAACCGAATTGTGAAGAAGTTAATAAAAGAATTTTAAGGTCATAGCAATTAAAAATTTTTTTTTTTTTTTTATTGACCAACACTCAGAGGATGCCCACTACAAATGCAGTGCATTATGTTGATTTCAGGAAAATAGGTTGTGGAAAGGAGGAAAGAGGGATTAGTGTTTGTGGATATTTGACTTAAATTTTATTAGATTTTTACTGTCAGGAAAGACCTCTGCGGGGAGTTTATTCCACATACGGCTAGTTCGACTGATAAACGAATTCTCTCTGTAATGCGTTGTGCGGTCAACTGGACAATAGACTACAAGCGGATGTGATCTACTAGAGAAGCGTGTAGAGCGAACCGAAACTCGGGCACTTGGAATAAGTTCGCTAATCTCAGGAGAACATTTCCCATGGTAATATCTATAGAACAGTGCTACACAACCCACATTCCGATGGTGTTCCAATGAATCAATAGAGTTGGATACCCTACTGTCATTGATGAGCGTCTCTGAGAAAACTCGATATAAAGCGAGAGAAGTCATTACCGACCCCAAATGCAATAAGCTTTGATATCAATGCACCGTGCCACACACGATCGAATGCCTTGGAAATATCCAGAGCAACCACTTTACTTTCGCCAAAATTGCGAATGGATCGACTCCAGCGCCCAGAAAGTAGAGCTAACAGGTCTCCCGTGGAATGATTTCTACGGAAGTCATACTGTCGATCATTAAGAAGTGAATCATTAAGAATTATATTTCTGATATGCACAGATGAAGAGAAACTGAAATTAACGCGACATTTTCTAATGCAAAATTTCACTCACACAACACTAATAAGCAGAAAATATTTATACCCTATACCACTATGTGAACAGGGTATAATGACTCCGAATCACTTTCTGAGCCAATTTGGCAATGTCCGTCTGTCCCTCCTTCCGTCTGTGTGTCCATGTAAACTTTGTAATCAAACTACAGGTCGCAAATATGAATATATTTTGATGAAATTTACTATATAAGCTTCCATCGGCCATAGGATGAATGATTGGTAAAAATCGATACATGTTCAGACCTCGTCTCCATACAAATACCCGCTATGAGATCGACTTAAATTGCCCTAATATCCAAATTATCATATAGATCTCGGTATATGTTTATTACATCCATTTATCAGTAGTCAAAAAATAAACCCTATAGGACAATTCTTAGTCATAGCCCCCATATGAAGCTGATTCCCGATCTTCACTTAAAGCTATCAAAAAAAATATATATATATTGCACAGATTTTTCTCAAATTTGGTTTGTGTATGTTTTTGCAAAAAAAAATAAGTGACCTCACCAAATGTGGTTAGGATCGGTCCATTTTTCCACCTAGTCCCATATAAATATAGCATCCGATATCAGCTTTTTCATATCCGAAGGCTAAAAAATTAATAACAATGCCACTCAAATTTGATTTATGTTTATTTTCTATATCTAATTAGTTGCACCTAAGAGATAGGGTCACTAAACGCATGGTATAATTTTCTTACTTGTTTTTTTTTTTTAATATACCAAATTTTTTAACGGACTAAAAATAATAAAATAGCCCTATACAGATTTAAAACCCCATACACATTGGCCAGTAATTTGTGAGTGGAAATTTTTAATAGCGAAACACGTAAGGAGTGATTGTGATTTATTGAATAAACATCCTACATTTTTCGTTTTAAATTTTCTTATGTTAATTCTTGCTCTTAAGCTTAATTTTAAATAATTTAATTTTAACAGATTTAATAATAATTCTAAAATTAATTCCTTTTAAACAAACAATGATGAAAAGTATACAAAAATTCATTTTTTCACAAAAAAAAAAAAAAAAATATGTATTGATTTGTCTTTATTTTTGTTTATGTGTAGTTTATTAATGGCACATTCAATTTTATGTGGAATTTTTTGGACTTTTTTATAATGGCCATAAGTTTGGGTTTGGCAACACGTTTTCGACAATTCAATGCCCGCATAGAAGTTTTGGCGGGTTCTGTAAGTTTTTATATTTCTTTTGTTTTCCATTTCCTTTGTCTTTTTTTTTTCTTGTTTTCCTTTTGTTAAAGTCAAATAGAACTAATGGAACAATAAGTTTTTAATTTGAATTCCATACATGTAGTATGTGCCAGATGCCTTATGGTATAAAATACGTCGACAGCATATACTGCTATGTGAATTCATGGAGCTGGTTAATGATCATATATCGACCATCGTTTTTATATCCTGTCTAAACAATATGTATTTTATTTGCAATCAATTATTAAACATATTTACGTAAGTATGCATGATGGTTTGAAAAGACAAGATTTAAATTTAAAATTCGTTTGTTCTTTTTTCTTCTTTTTTGAATTTCTATTTAGAAAACTTCGCTATCCCATTAACTATGTCTACTTTTGGTTTTCTTTGATATTCCTTTTAATGCGTACCTTTTGTGTGTTCATGTTTGCATCGGAAATACATGATGCCTCGCTTTTACCCCTAAAGACTTTTTATTTGGTACCCAGCGGCTGTTGGACGATGGAAGTGCAACGTTTTATTGCACAAATTTGTAATGAAACAATTGGTTTAACGGGTAAACGATTTTATTTGGTTACACGTAAAAATCTATTTGGGGTAAAGATAATTGAATGAAGAGTTTTATGAAATAAAAAAGTCAACAATTATTTTTTGCATATTCCAGATGATGGCTACTATTGTGACATATGAATTTATGCTGCTACAGTTTGATAGCAAAAACCACCAAAAACATTTACCAGATTTGTGTAGTTGAATAAATTTTATATAAAAATAAATATACAACCGAGTTATTTGCAAGGCGACCGAGTCGTTGGTTGAAAAATTATAAGAATATTTTATTAAGACAAATACTTTTTTAAGAAACGGCATTTTTTTAAGAAAATGTACTTTTTTAAGAAAATAGGGTTTTTTCAGAAAAGGCACTGTTTTAAGAAGAGGTACTTTTTTAAAAAATGGGTTTTTAAGAAAAGTTACATTTTTAAGAAAATAGGTTTTTTTAAGAAAAGGCACTGTTTTAAGAAGAGGTACTTTTATAAAAAATGGGTTTTTAAGAAAAGGTACTTTTTAATAATAGTTATATTTTTTAAGAAAAGGAACTTTTTAAGAAAATACACTTTTTAAGAAAAGGCAGTTTTTAATAAAAGGCACTTTTTAAGAAAAGGCACTTTTTAAGAAAAGGCACTTTTTAAGAAAAGGTAAATAAATAAAAGGAATTTTAACTGCACTGTTTTAAGAAAGGGTGCTTTTTTAGAAAAGGTACTTTTTTAGAAAAGATATTTTTATAACAAAAAAATTTTTTTCATTGACTCCTTGAAGTAAAGGTACTTCTTTAAGAAAGTGAACTTTTATAAGGAAGGGTACTTTTTTAAGATAGGTATTTATTTAAGAAGTGTTTTTTAAGAAAAGGCACTTTTTTCAGAAAAAGTAGTTTTTTGAGAAAAGACACTTTTTAGGAAAAGGTAATGTTTTAAGAAACTGTGTTTTTTTAAGAAAATATACTTTTTTATAAGGTCTATTTTAAGAAAATACACTTTTGCAAGAAAGGATACTTTTTAAAGAAAATTTACTTTTTTAAAAATAAGTACTTTTAAAAACAGTACTTTACTAAGACAAAAACTTTTTAAGAATAGTATCTTTTTTAAGAAAAGGTATTTTTTAAGAAAATGTACTTTTTTTGAGAAAATTTACCTTTTTTAAAAAGGTACTTTTCTGACAAAATTTACTTTTTTTAAAAAGGGACTTTGAAAAAAGATTTCTTTTCTTTAAGAACATTACATTTATAAGAAAGGATACTTCTTAAGAAAAGGTAATTTTTTAGGAAGAGGTATTTTTTTAAGAAAATTAATTTTCCCAAGACAAGATATTTTGTTCTTTAAGAAAATGTACCTTTTCAAGACTATGTACTATTTATTTTAGGAGGAGGTAATTTTCAATAAAAGGTACTTTTTAAATGTAAAAATCCAATATATACCTGATAATACTAAAAAAACACATTGTGAACGCTGGAAATCTAATTTAGAAATGCTGAAATCATGACGTATAAGCACCTATACGCGCTGGGGGGTAAATTTCTATTTCACAATACGCGCAAGACAAAATCTGTGTGACTTATGTTTGAAAATGAAAAATGAAAAATACAAATAAAAAATTAGAACTAAAAAAAGAAAAAAAAATTAAAAATTAAAAATTAAAAATTAAAAATTAAAAATTAAAAATTAAAAATTAAAAATTAAAAATTAAAAATTAAAAATTAAAAATTAAAAATTAAAAATTAAAAATTAAAAATTAAAAATTAAAAATTAAAAATTAAAAATTAAAAATTAAAAATTAAAAATTAAAAATTAAAAATTAAAAATTAAAAATTAAAAATTAAAAATTAAAAATTAAAAATTAAAAATTAAAAATTAAAAATTAAAAATTAAAAATTAAAAATTAAAAATTAAAAATTAAAAATTAAAAATTAAAAATTAAAAATTAAAAATTAAAAATTAAAAATTAAAAATTAAAAATTAAAAATTAAAAATTAAAAATTAAAAATTAAAAATTAAAAATTAAAAATTAAAAATTAAAAATTAAAAATTAAAAATTAAAAGTTAAAAATTAAAAATTAAAAATTAAAAATTAAAAATTAAAAATTAAAAATTAAAAATTAAAAATTAAAAATTAAAAATTAAAAATTAAAAATTAAAAATTAAAAATTAAAAATTAAAAATTAAAAAATAAAAATTAAAAATTAAAAATTAAAAATTAAAAATTAAAAATTAAAAATTAAAAATTAAAAATTAAAAATTAAAAATTAAAAATTAAAAATTAAAAATTAAAAATTAAAAATTAAAAATTAAAAATTAAAAATTAAAAATTAAAAATTATAAATTAAAAATTAAAAATTAAAAATTAAAAATTAAAAATTAAAAATTAAAAATTAAAAATTAAAAATTAAAAATTAAAAATTAAAAATTAAAAATTAAAAATTAAAAATTAAAAATTAAAAATTAAAAATTAAAAATTAAAAATTAAAAATTCAAAATTAAAAATTAAAAATTAAAAATTAAAAATTAAAAATTAAAAATTAAAAATTAAAAATTAAAAATTAAAAATTAAAAATTAAAAATTAAAAATTAAAAATTAAAAATTAAAAATTAAAAATTAAATATTAAAAATTAAAAATTAAAAATTAAAAATTAAAAATTAAAAATTAAAAACGAAAACCGAACAATGAAAACTGAAAAATTAAAAATTAAAAATTTAAAAATGAAAAATAAAAAATAAAAACGAAAAATTAAAAATTAAAAATGAAAAATAAAAAATGAAAAATAAAAAATTAAAAAAAATTAAAAACGAAAAATAAAAATAAAAAATGAAAAATTAAAAATGAAAAGTGAAAAATGAAAAATAAAAAACGAAAAATTTAAAATTAACCGGTTGAAATAATAAATAATCTATACTAATATAATAAATTTTCATAGAGTCTTACTGCGGATATGGGAAATGATATAGGCTATAATTTTTTTAATATTTTTAGTGGGCGTGACACCTCCCATACAAAGTAAATTTTTATCATATATATTGAATACCATAATAGGGAGAGCTTTGCAAATTTGTCTTAGGTCATCTATTACTAACGTGAATAGTCAGACAAAAATGGGGGGATCGGACAAATGGGCATGGCATCCCCATAAAAACTTAATATTAAGTGTCATATATCTGCATTACTGTAATAGTGAGAGCCTTGGAACTTTGCGTGAGCCCTTTCATTACGTTGCAAGGGGAGGGGGTAGCGAAGCACACCGGCTTACATCTAGTAATAAATAGTTTTATATTAGCAGAACCCCTGCAGTTGATTGCTATAAGTGATACATTGATGACGCTTTCTGTTTGATTTTAAAAAAGTGCCATAAAATAATCTAACTACTAGAAGCTTACACATCTCCCCCGTGAACGGACTCACATGATTTTTTTGAGAAAAATTACTTTTTTAAAAGAAGGACCTCTGAACAAAAAGTACTTTTTTAAGAAAATATATTTTTTAATACAATTTACTTTTTTAAGAAGTGGTATGTTTTTTAAAATGGACCTTTAAAAAACGGACTTTTTTAAAACAAGCAAGAGTGTTAAATTCGGCTGTGACAAATCTTTGATGCCCTCCACATGGGTTTTTCGTTTATATTAATATCTGGAATTATTGTACTCTATATAACAAATATAAATAAAATATTTTAAAAAGTAAACAATTTGGTAAACTAAATACTAAATTATTACAACAAACACACTGAATTTTTAAAATTTTTGTAGAGGTGTCTTAATATTTTTGGACATATCTTGCCGTAATGATGCCCGATTTACCCCCATTTTCAATACCAACCTTCTGGAAAGAATGACGAACAATATTATCATAACTTTACCCAGGTAGATTGTTTATTTTGTGAATGAGCGTAAGATCAACAGACAGACGGACAGATGGACAGACGGACGTCACTGTATCGACTTTATGGGGTCGCAAATGCAACGACAAACTGATACACACTTCTTTAAGAAAATGAACTTTTATAAAAGAGTGTACTTTTTGAACAAAATTACTTTTTAAGAAAAGCTACTTTTAAAGGTAAGGTCCGTTTTTGAGAAAATGTACTTTTTTAAGAAACCACAGTTTTTAAGAAAGTCTATTATTTTTAATTTACTATTTCAGACAAAGTATTTTTTTAATAAAATTTACTTTTTTAGAAAAGGTACTTTAAAAAAAAAGTAGCTTTTTTAAGACAAGATAAGAGAAGGTACGTCTTAAAAAAGTTACTTTAAGACAAGATACTTTTTTAAGAAAAGGTACCTTATTACGAAAAGTCCTTTTTTAAGAAATGATTCTTTTTTTAAGGAATAGTACTTTTTTAAGAGAACGTACTTTTTTAAGAGAACGTACTTTTTAGGAAAAGTTATTTTTTTCATAAACGGCACTTTATTCTAAATTTTTGATGAAAAGGTAAATTTATAAGAAATGGTAGAAAAGGTGAGAGCATTTTTTTAAGAAAATTTACTTTTTGAAGTAAATGTACTTTTTTAAAGAATGGGTATTTTTGTAGGATACGTAAAATGTATATTTTCACTGAAGTATACTTTATCAGACATAAACTTATAAATTTTTGTGCGTTGATAATTATTTGTACGTTGGTAATTATTTTCAGTTAAATTAACTGCTCTTTTTTGGAATCTCTCAAATTAGAGTTATGACCCACCATATTATGTATTGTCATTAATTCATGGCAATGTCCTTAAGTTTGTCAGTTAATAATCTAATGGCCACTGTAAAAGAAGGCATCACAATAGAAAGCTACTAACGAAACAAATAAAATAATTAAGAAAATTACTGTCGGTCTAGGCTTACTATACGATACCCTATACCATGCGTTTAGAGACCCTATCTCCAAAAAATTAGATATGGAACATAAGCATTAACCAAATTTGAGTGGCTTTGTTATTAATTTTTCTGCCTTCGAATATGAAAAAGTTCATATCGGATGTTATATTTATATGGGGACTAGGTCGAAAAAGGACCGATCCTGACCATATTTGGTAAGGTCACTTATTTTTAAACTCTTTAACTCATACTCTCTGTCTGTCTATCTGCCTGTCTGCCATGGGTGGACCCCATTCCCCCTTATCCAATTGATCTGAAACTTGGCCCGTAGTCTTTTCGTGACCACAGATTAATTTTGGGGTAGTCACGCACAGTCACGCGTGGTCACGCACAGTCACGGAGTGATCTAAATGTCATTTCCCATCATCCGATCGATCTGAAACTTAGTCCATACACTTGCTGTGAAAAAAGATTAACTTTGACTTAGTCACGCGCAGTCACGCATGGTCACGCACAGTCACGGAGTTCCCTAAATGTCATTTCCCCTCATCCGATCGATCTGAAACTTAGTCCATACACTTGCTGTGAAAAAAAGATTAACTTTGACTTAGTCACGCGCAGTCACGCATGGTCACGCACAGTCACGGGGTTCTCTAAATGTCATTTCCCCTCATCCGATCGATCTCAAACTCGGTCCATACACTTGCTGTGAAAAAAATATTAACTTTGACTTAGTCACGCGCAGTCACGCATGGTCACGCACAGTCACGGAGTTCTCTAAATGTCATTTCCCATAATCCTATCGATCTGAAGCTTAGTCCATACACTTGCTGTGAAAAAAAATTAACTTTGACTTAGTCACGCACAGTCACGCATGGTCACGCACAGTCACGGGGTGATCTAAATGTCATTTCCCCTCATCCGATCGATATGAAACTTAGTCCATACACTTGCTGTGAAAAAAAATATTAACTCTGACTTAGTCACGCACAGTCACGCATGGTCACGCACAGTCACGGGGTGATCTAAATGTCATTTCACTTCATCCCGATCGATCTCAAACTTGGTCCATACACTTGCTGTGAAAAAAAGATTAACTTTGACTTAGTCACGCACAGTAACACATGGTCACGCACAGTCACGGAGTGATCTAAATGTCATTTACCCTCATCCGATCGATCTGAAACGTGGTCGATATACTTGCTGTAAAGAAAGATCAACTTCGACATAGTCACGCGCAGTCACGCATAGTCACGCACGGTCACGGAGTGATTTAAAACCCATTTCCCTTATTCGATCGATCTAAAACTTGGTCGATAGACTTGGTGTGAAAAAAGATTAACTTTGACATAGTCACAAACAGTCACGGATAGATTAAAACCCACTTCCCCTCATCCGATGGATCTGAAACTTTGTCCATAGACTTGTTGTGGCCAAAGATTAATTTTAAGATAGTCACACACAGTCACGCACAGTCATGGAGATATTCAAAACTCATATGCATAAGGAAAGGAAGAGTTTTAATAAAAACTTTATTTTTATGGGTTAGATTATTCGCAAGACCATATACAAACCAAATTTGAGAAAAATCTGTGCAATATTTTTATTTTCTGATAGATTTAAGGGAAGATCGGGAATCAGCTTCATATGCCTAAGAATTGTCCTATAGGGTTTATTTTTAGACTACTGATAAATGGATGTAAAAAACATATACAAACCCAATTTGACCGAGATCTATATGGTAATTTGAAAATTAAGGCAATTTAAGTTGATCGCATAGGGGTCATTTGTATGTGGACTAGGTCTGAACATAAACCGATTTTCACAAATTGCAATAGCTTTCATCATATGGCCGATAGAAGCTTATATATATATAACATATTTATATTTGCTACCTGTAGTTTGATGACAAGTTTTACATGAACACACAGACGGACGGACGGACATCGCTGAATCGAGTCAATCGGTATAATAAAAGATGGGTGTAGGTCAAATATGTTTGGTAGTTACAAACATCAGCACAAAGTCATTATACCCTGACCACATAGTGGTATAGGGTATAACTACACTTAAAGCAACCCCTAAAAGAACAAAAAAAAAAACAAATACACGTGATAGTTTAAACCTAAAACAACCACTAAAAATTGAAATGATTAAAATAACTTAGTATAAACCGGATCTAATGTACGTGTGCACAAGCACTTGTGTTTTGAGTGAAACGGTTGTCAAGGTAACTATGGCCACTCAAGAACAAAAAAAGTTTTACTTTTCATTTGAGAAATTTTGCGTTCAAGTGTGTTTAATATGTCACTAAATTGAAAAATAAAATAATAAATAAATAAATGCTGTGAAATAGTATTGAAATTGCAATAGTTCAACAAAATGGATTTGCCAGATACAGTGTCATTGAGGAAATTTAAGGATTTTACGCAACAGCAAAAGGAAGAACTTTTTGAGACCCTTTTGGAATTGGCAGAGGCCATTGAAGAATTACCTAAGAAATCGTTACGAAAGACTTTGGAATTAACATTGGCTGTTTTGGAGTACAAAGGAAAACAGGTCAAGCGGTTAGAGGAACAATTAGATGCAAAGGAGCAAGGAAGTTTAGGTAAAATTAAAATGTGTAAAATAAAGTACAATATTAACAGTCTGGCTAACGATAAGCTATAAATTCAGTCATGACCAGCTGCCTTATGTGTACAAAATATTATTGTCATAAGGGAGAATAAAATCATTTTTTTTTTATTACTTCATTAAAATTAAAATTTCTTGCTGTCACTTTCTAAACTTCGATATTTTTAGAATCCCATCATGATCGTTTAATGGATGAAAATGAGAAACTAAAAAGAATGTTGGGCGCTTTAGAAGATGAAAAATTAGAGCATAAAAATAGACAAAAAGAGGTTAGTAACTTTTTTTAATGTGTGTTTTGTGAAATTACTTAATTATTTAATACCTTCAGTTAGCAGATGAAATATTTTCGTTACGAAAACGTTTACAGGAAGCTGCTGCCAATGCTGATGGCAGTGACAAAGACTCTTCCGATCCATTGTCTGAATTGGATAAACAAGAAGCTTTACTGCGTAATATTAATACGAAAAATAAACATATAAAACGTTTGTTGCGAGAAATTGAGGTGAGTTTTAAGAACCGTGATTGTATTTCTGAAGCATTTTTTTGGCCCTACCGACACTAGACTTTTTTTATCGATTTCGGAATGCACAGCGACTAAATATTTTTCACAGCTAAGTGTTTATGCTATATTATGAATGCTAAGTCATATCTCACGGTCTATCACATTATGATATTGCATTATTAACTCGTACACTGGCATCGACTGGCTTTTTCAATTAGAGTTAAGTGACTTCGTTTTGGAAAACACATCACTCGGAAGGACGATAAAGTCGACACTAGATCCAGTCTGTAAGATTAAGATAAAGGATAAGGTCACCTTTATAGGTGGTCCAATATCTGTCTGCATAGAGTTCTTTATCGGGCACTGCCTAAAGCTTCACATTCGCAGAAGAGATGATAAACTGTCTCCTCTACTCCAAGAGTTCAAAACTTGAGGGAGTGTTAATTAAGCTGAAGTCCGGGTCTGCTGCGTAGGGCTCGATATGTCCCTTCTACTCCTACCTGTCTCCAATTATAGTCAGGCCACATCTTCCCGCAGTCCTTCAAGTGTCCATATTCTTCTATATGTTTTCCGCTACTCGGAAACTGGCTTTAAACTAACTCCTTTATCCGTGAGCTAACGATGAGTGCCATGAATTTGCTAAATCTATAATATGCATATGTTTCAGATGGTGCTTAAGCGGTAAACATAGGAGTAGGATGTTCGATACACCTTGATTGGGTTAGTCACATCGAAAGCCGTAGTCCATTACTCCACTATTGAAATTACGAATAACGTTCAAATGACAAAATATTCTGAGTTTGTATATGTTCAAACTATGTCAAACTTAACGATAGATATGTCAGGTATGGTTCCCAGCCTATACAAAACCATTATTCCCATATAAATCAATGTAAAATAAAATAATGTGTTCCAGGTCGAAAAAAATACACTCTAATATGTTTAAATTTGAACTTTTATTGAAAGAAAGTAACATAAAATGCATCAAAACTTTTAAAGAACTGAAAAAATACACCAAAATATTTTAAGTTCAGCTTTTATTGAAAGAAAGTTATATGAAACGTATAAAATTTTTTAAGGAACTGAATATGTATTGGACGGAAGGAGACAATCTGAAATGGAAAAAAGAAAGAGTTTGGAAAAGAAAAATTTTTTCTAGAGTCGTTTGTTTCTGACGTCGCTTCAAAATTTGTTGAAAATGAGACACAGCATTATCGTTGAATAATTCTGTTGCACGTATAGCCTCTGTCTGATTGGGGTGATGCTTTTCAACTTATGATGCCACAGACTCCCATGCTTTGAGCATTTCTCTGATTGCACTAGACGGTTGCTCTTCTTCTGTTATCTCCTCATCTGATAAAGTCTTCTCAACATCTTGGTGTAAAGCACATTGCAATTCTACAAGCTCTTCGGTAGTCAGATCTTCACTGTGCTCTGCCACAAGCTCAGCGATGTCATTCCTATCCACCTCTAGCCCAATCTGGTCAGCCAAAAATATAATTTCGTTGGTTATTGGATCCGTAGATACTGCGTCGAGTCTTTCAAATGTGCATTCGGCAAAGCGTTCGGGCCAAAGTTTTTCCAGGAAGATTCGAGTGTTCTCTTAGTAACGCCTTTCAATTCCTTTTCAATAATTCTGAGACAGCCAACAATGTGTAAGTGATCTTTCCAAAACTCTTTCAGAGTGAGATTGGTTTTTTCAGTCACGTCAAAGCAATGTTGGAAAAGTTCTTTTGTGTAGAGCTTCTTGAAGTTAGAAATAACTTGCTGATCCACGGGCTGAAGCAATGGGGTTGTATTAGGAGGCAAAAAGTGAATATTGATGAATTACAACTCTTCAATGAGATCATCTTGTAAACCTGGTGGATGTGAAGGAGCGTTGTCCATAATAAGCAAGGCATGAAGAGGCAAATCCATCTCAATCAAATATTTCTGCACAGAGTAGCCAAAAACTTTATTGATCCACTCAGTAAAAAGATCACGTGTCACCCAAGCTTTACTGTTGGACTTCCACATGACATTTAGCTTACTCTTGTCGACATTATGCTTTCTGAAGGCACGTGGATTCTTTTTTTTAAGTCGGCGCTTGCATTGGCACAAAAAAGCAGAGTAAGGTGGTCTTTCATTGGCTTGTGGCCGGGCATTGCTTTCTCCTCTGCTGTTATGTGCGTTCGCTTGGGCATCTTGTTCCAAAAAAAGACCCGTTTCGTCGCAACTAACCTAAGTAACCCTAAGTATCCACAAGCTTCTTGAATTCGTCGGCAAAACTCTCTGCTGCCTTAGCGTCTGAGCTTGCTGCTTCACCATGTCTCATAACGCTATGAACACCAGTACGTTTTTTAAAATTCTCGAACCACTCCTTACTTGTTTTTAACTCTTCTCCTCTGGCTGTTGATGTTCCTGGTGACTTTTCAATAAGATTGGTGAATATCGTTTTAGCCTTCTCACAAACTATATTCTGCGAAATTGTGTCACCTTGCATTTGCATTTCGTTAATCCATATCAGAAGCAATCTTTCAACATCATCGAGAATTTGTGGTCGTTGCGAAGAAACTCTTGATACTCCCTTGGAAGCATTCACCACCTCAAGCTTGTCCTTATTGTTGAGGATAGTAGAAATCGTTGACTTCGATAAGTTGAAAGTACGTCCTAAATCAGCCATACCCAAACCTTGTTTATGTTTTTCAATGTTCTTGAGTTTCATTTCAATAGTTATTTTGGCTCTTTTATTTTTCTTTTTCTCCGAATATTTTTTTGAAGGCATTTACGTATGTTATTTTGCAATTTTTATAAAAATGAAATTAAAAATAGAACATTTGTATGTTTCAACACGTATTGTTACGCACACAGATGATACAATTATGCACAAAAATAAAACAAAATGCACAATTACGAAACAAAAGCTAAACACAGACAGCACTATAATGTGTATTCGGGGTTTCCCCTGTTTCATTGCTAAACACAGACAGAAAATTTACATGCAATTTTCGTTGGTCGTTATGCGAAACTTCGTTCGTTAAGAGAAACTTTTTTCCCAAAAAAAATGTGTTCGTTATGTGAAATATTCGTTATGCGGGGCGTTCGTTAACCAAGGGTCCACTGTATATAAAAAGTCAACCCTTAGTTGTTGGATTTAGTACAAAATTTAGATTCAAATAGAAAATGAAAAATTTAAGTATGACAAGGAACGATAGATGTCCTTAAGTAAAATTAAAGTGTAAGAAATTATCTAACTACCGGCCCCCGGAAGCTCGCAATACCCTACTTCATATTATTCCTATTTACTTGCATATAACGCCTACCTCTGCTAGCAATGCAGCGCTATTGGCTGCTACGGGTTCATGGACATGCTAGGCTTCTAAATCGGTTACCATATAATTTAAGGCTAGAATCGGGGTATTTTACACCTGTATTGGATTTTGAAGGATCGGTTTAGGTCAATTTCCTTTCCAAAGGCAGGGTACAACTCTCGCGGTTTCACTGATGGCTCAAAGATGAATTGTGTTATCGGTGTAGGTTTCTTCTCCTGTGATCTCGGTATTCAACTTATAGACTACCGGGCGATGCTAGTGTCCTTCAGGTGGAGATTCTGGCGTTCAGGGAAGCTTATAGGATTTTGTACGCGCATAAGGTCGAGATAAATATAGGCATCTTTGTCAACAGTCAGGCAGTACCTCTCTCTTTCTCTCCACTCTCGTATAACATCTTCCGTTCTGGTAAGATAGTGCAAGGAGGAACTACCAAAGCTAAGCCGCTTTTCGTGATTACTCTTGTATGCGTCTCCGGCCATAAAGATTTTTATGGTAATGAACAGACAGACGAACTAGCACGAAAAGGCCCTATTCTTGATGATTCTTCCGCGGTATAAGGTGCAGCACCACTGGGAACCATCAAGGGAGGAAACTTCATGCACTTCCTACGAGCAGCGGAAAATAGATGGAAGTCCAGCACATGCAGGACTGCAAGGCAGACGTGGCCTGACTATAACGTAAGACGTTATCTCTCCTGAGCGAGAGTAGAAGGGACATATCAAGGCTTACGGCCGTGTTGGCGAGTCTGGGCTGATCAGAAAACATGCAGGAAGACTCGAACTTCAGCACAACTGCAGCGAAACTGCTAAAGAGCAGACAGTATACCTCTCTTCTCTTCTGTGATTATGAAGATTTGGGTACTTTTAGATTCAGAATACTAGAGAGACACATACTGGATGACCTATCTGGGATACATGACTTAAATGTGACTGATTTTATTCCTTTCGAGCGGTGCGGTTTTTTAAAACAGAGTCAGTTAACTCTACTTGTAGATTTCATAGACGTTGTACTGCCACTTAAGTCAACCAATTACCTAAACTAGGTTTAATTAACGTCCCAAAAACTACTAATTTGATTTTGAGTTTAGTGAAACACAAGAAAAAAGTAAATATTTAATAATAATCTTTTATCTAGTCGTTACAAAATCAAAATATCGAACAATCTAAAACAATAATAACATTGGAGAAAGATTTAAAATATGACAAAGGTATACTCTTACAACTCAAAGCGGATATTACTCTTTTAGAGAGTGAGAAAAAAGCGGCCAGCGAAACCACACAAGAGCTTTATGTAGAGATTAAACGTTTAGAGGGAAATATTACTTATCTGGAAGATGAAAGGGAGAAAAGTGAGAGTGATTTAAAAGAATTCATTGATAAATTGGAAAAGAAAGCATTATCATGGAAGAAGATGCTAGAAGAAAAAGATGAGCAACTTAAGAAGTTTAAAAGTAAAAGAGAAATAAAAGATGATACTTTAAGATTGCTAGAGTCTGACACAAAACCAGAGGCTGAAGATTCCGATGAATTAGAAGAGAGATCTAAGTTAATGCACGTAAGTAAAACATGAAAACATGAATTATAAGATAAATAATTTAATTTAAAAACGGACCAGTCTTTAGAATCCCGCGATAAGCTCATAGAACAACTGGAGAGTAAGATCAAAGCCATGGCCGAAGAAATGATTGCCTCCACAAAATTAATGAATAAACTCTCCGTAGAGCGGGAAGAAGAGCGTAATCCTCAAAAACTGCGTACATGCTGTAAAACTATTGAATTGGCTTTGAAAGCCAGCAATGAAAAATGTCGAGAACTCTCAGAAATGTTGCAAAAAGCTGAAGAGGATAGTTGCTTAAAAGCTAAACAAACTCTAGAGGCAACAAAAGCTTTAGCAGCCTACCAAAAAGGAGAAGATGGTTTAATGACGGCTTTAAGAAAATGCTCCGCCTTAGAGACTAAACTGCAATCGAGAGATAAACAAATTAGAGCCTTGGTAATGGAATTAAATTCAATGCATGAAATAGCACAAGAGAATACTTTGCTAAGAAAACGCCTGCATATACCGGAAGATGTAGTTATAACAGCTAAAAATTTAGCAGCAAAAGAGCGTAGCAAAGAGAAAATGATAGAAAAATTAACATTAAAACTGAGAGCTTCAGAAGAAATGAGATTGCAATTGAAAATGGATAAAACTGATTTAAGGTAAAATTTAATTAATTAAATAAAATTAACAATATTAACCTATAACTCTCTTAAAATAGAAAAGAACTTTTGAAATTAAAACAACAACATGATGGAAAACACAATGATTTGGTAGAGGCCAGAGATATTGAAACTCCTAAAATATCCCTTAGAACGCCCAAAAAATCTCCAAAAACTAAACTACCAGATTTCACTATAAGCCAGTCTTCCAAAGAAATAGGCGAGTTAGAAGACTCTTCCAACACTCCTGAAACGTCCTTAATAGTCACTGTGTGTAGTCAATGTCAAGGCAACTTAAGAGTAGAATTACAGGATAACAATGACCGGGATTTACAAATAAAATATCAAGATATATTAGAAGAAAATGAGACATTAAGACAGGGCATGTTGGAAATTTTAGAAAAACTGAGAGAGTATGATGGTAAGTTAAAAATAATGTATACACGAGCCAAAAATGCTAAAAACATATTTTTGTGACTTACAGATTGTTCTGAAAATATCACCATAGATAATACAATGCTGTATCGTTTACTGAAAACTTTAAAAACTCACAGCTCCCCCTATAATTCACCCAAGAGATTTAGAGAAGAACTTTTACATCTGCGAAAACGAGAAAAAGCTTTAGAAGAGCTTTTAATGAAACAACAACAGATACAGCTGCAAAGAGATCAGGATTCTGAGGATTTAAACTCTATAGAGAGTATGCGTGAAAATGGTGAAATAAGAGATGATGGAATAAGAGAGCCAAGTTTAGAGCTACCAGAATACTTGGATACTTCCACTAGACCTACTACTCCAAATAAAAATATAAATATACCCGAAATAGCACAAGCCATAGAAAAACTTTCTTTAGAAGATAAACGTAAAATGGAGGTGGAATTAGAAGAATACAAAATCTATAAAAAATATTATGAAGAACTTAGATTGCATATGAATGCCAATGAAATGGAAACTATGCAAATGTGCGCAAAACTATCTGATGCTATTGTTTCCTTAGAAACGGAGTTACTGAACAATCGTAAAAGTTATGAATATATGAAAGAAGATTTTGACAAAAATCTCTCGGAACTAAAACACAGGGAAATGGAACATATCAAAAAAGAGGGAGAATTTAAAATGAAATTGTGTGAACTCCAACAAACTAAAGAAGAAATTAAACGTGATTTAGAAAATCATAGAAATCTCTTTATCTATAACACCGAGGACTATAAAGCCTTGCAACAGTCGCTCAATGAAAGTCAAATTAAATTGGCCTTATTGACGGAAGAGCTTTTAGTCGGAAAACATGATTTTGCTATGAAAATTCCCGAACTTTGTACGGATTATGGTGTAATAAGAGACGACTTACAATTGGAATATATAACCCAGCAAGAATTTGAGACACAAAAACAAATGGTTAAAGAATTTGAAGGGCAAAAGTTGGAATTTCAAAGAAAAATTACACAATTGGAAAGTCTATTGGAAATTGCACAAGATCAAATAGTATCCCAACAAAGATTACTCAATGATATCACTGATAATCATATTAATTTAAGACATCTAGTGGCTGATTTACAAAGTTCGACAGAAGAGAAGCTTTTGATGGCTAAAATGCAGAGAGATTTAGACACAGGTTAGTATAAATCAAGTTAAAACAAAATTGGCTGTGCCGAATTTTTGATACCCTCCACCCGTGTTCTTAACAAATTATTATAGCCATAGTTCTCAACACTAAGGGACAAAAAAGGCTAGATTTTTAAATTACAATGGCTAGATTTTGTACAATAGTGTTTAAAATTTATAAGTTAATTAACAAAATTTTGTAGGTGTTTTCGTATTTTATTTTTGATGTATAGACTTCTATACGCGCAGGGGGTAAAAATCTATTTCACAATACATTTGCAAAAACAGCGTAAGATGTAAGACGTAATACAAAATCGGTGTGACTTATGAAAAATGTGACGAAAAATGAAAAACAAAAAATAAAAAATGAAAAACGAAAAATGAAAAATAAAAAATGAAAAATAAAAAAATTAAAAATAAAAAATTAAAAATGAAAAATTAAAATTTAAAAATAAAAAATAAAAAATTAAAAATAAAAAATAAAAATAAAAAATTAAAAAGAAAAATGAAAAATAAAAAATGAAAAACGAAAAATAAAAAATTAAAAATGAAAAACGAAATGTCAAAAATGAAAACTGAAAAATAAAAAAATGAAAAATAAAATAATTAAAAATGAAAAATGAAAATTTAAAAATGAAAAATAAAAACCGAAAAATAAAAGATGAAAAATAAAAAAAGAAAAATTAAAAATAAAAAATAAAAAATAAAAAAAAAAAAATTTAAATTAAAAATTAAAAATAAAAAATTAAAAATTAAAAATTAAAAATTAAAAATTAAAAATTAAAAATTAAAAATTAAAAATTAAAAATTAAAAATTAAAATTAAAAATTAAAAATTAAAAATTAAAAATTAAAAATTAAAAATTAAAAATTAAAAATTAAAAATTAAAAATTAAAAATTAAAAATTAAAAATTAAAAATTAAAAATTAAAAATTAAAAATTAAAAATTAAAAATTAAAAATTAAAAATTAAAAATTAAAAATTAAAAATTAAAAATTAAAAATTAAAAATTAAAAATTAAAAATTAAAAATTAAAAATTAAAAATTAAAAATTAAAAATTAAAAATTAAAAATTAAAAATTAAAAATTAAAAATTAAAAATTAAAAATTAAAAATTAAAAATTAAAAATTAAAAATTAAAACTTAAAAATTTAAAATTAAAAATTAAAAATTAAAAATTAAAAATTAAAAATTAAAAATTAAAAATTAAAAATTAAAAATTAAAAATTAAAAATTAAAAATTAAAAATTAAAAATTAAAAATTAAAAATTTAAAATTAAAAATTAAAAATTAAAAATTAAAAATTAAAAATTAAAAATTAAAAATTAAAAATTAAAAATTAAAAATTAAAAATTAAAAATTAAAAATTAAAAATTAAAAATTAAAAATTAAAAATTAAAAATTAAAAATTAAAAATTAAAAATTAAAAATTAAAAATTAAAAATTAAAAATTAAAAATTAAAAATTAAAAATTAAAAATTAAAAATTAAAAATTAAAAATTAAAAATTAAAAATTAAAAATTAAAAATTAAAAATTAAAAATTAAAAATTAAAAATTAAAAATTAAAAATTAAAAATTAAAAATTAAAAATTAAAAATTAAAAATTAAAAATTAAAAATTAAAAATTAAAAATTAAAAATTAAAAATTAAAAATTAAAAATTAAAAATTAAAAAATAAAAATTAAAAATTAAAAATTAAAAACTAAAAATTAAAAATTAAAAATTAAAAATTAAAAATTAAAAATTAAAAATTAAAAATTAAAAATTAAAAATTAAAAATTAAAAATTAAAAATTAAAAATTAAAAATTAAAAATTAAAAATTAAAAATTAAAAATTAAAAATTAAAAATTAAAAATTAAAAATTAAAAATTAAAAATTAAAAATTAAAAATTAAAAATTAAAAATTAAAAATTAAAAATTAAAAATTAAAAATTAAAAATTAAAAATTAAAAATTAAAAATTAAAAATTAAAAATTAAAAATTAAAAATTAAAAATTAAAAATTAAAAATTAAAAATTAAAAATTAAAAATTAAAAATTAAAAATTAAAAATTAAAAATTAAAAATTAAAAATTAAAAATTAAAAATTAAAAATTAAAAATTAAAAATTAAAAATTAAAAATTAAAAATGAAAACTGAGAAATGAAAAATAAAAAGTGAAAAATGAAAAACGAAATTATGAAAATTTAAAATTTTTAATTTAAAATATCTCATACTTTCATCTGGCCATAAAACGGTTTTAATTTCAAATTCTGATGTTTTATAAACATCAAAACTATTAATTGAAACTAGCAGATTCCAGCCCTTGAAATTCGAGTGCAAATTCTATGAAATTTTATTTTTTCATTAAATAAAGACCCTAAAAGTATGGTAATCAATTATAGCCAATTCACAAATCAACACATATTTATTACAAACACATTAACAAATTTAATAAACACACACATAGCATTGTATAATTTTATGTATGTGTTAGTAGCAACTTTAAATGTAATTTACTCAAAATAAAGGAAAAAAATTTAAAATCTGTAAATTTGCAAATCGGATAAAAAGAAATACCTTTCAAATAATGTAAGTTTGGTCAAAATCGGGATAAAACGGTAGAACCAAACATCGGTCACAAGAAATCGCCTAGCCTATTAAGATTCATCAGGTATTTGATATCTTTCGCAACAGGAATTTTCTCTTATCAATGTACTTTTAGTGTGAAGTAAAGTATTAACTGAATGTAATGGCATTCTATTTCTTTTTTGGATTTGAAAAGGATCATTTGCTAAAAACACCTTCAACTTCAACGTTTTAATAAGGAAGCGGCAAAAGTGTAATTAGTGAAAACTTCAAATGGATTTCAATCTGTAGCATTCTTATATGATTTCATTTCATCCCAAAATTCAATTGTGGATTCGACATTTTGCCATTTCATTAGGTGGATCATTCTCCATTCACTTTTAATATTTGACAAAATTTCAACATTAGATTCGACTTGTGTGGCTAACGGCAAATTAAAGATTTGGTGTTACTGACGTTAAAAAAAGGTACTAAAAAAGCACTAAGCAGAAACTCGAAAAATTTTCGAGAAGAAAATTTTAAAACGCACTAAAGACAGTGTCGAAAGCACTGTGTTGACAACCCTGGAAACATGATAACTCGTTTTCACTTTCTGCTTTTTTGTCTCGCTCTTAATCTTAATGTTTTTCCTCTGATAAATATTTTACTTCTCTGATAGATTTTCAAGATATTTCTTCTTTATTTCAGCAAAATTGGAAGTAACTCATTTGAGGCATGAACGGGACACCTTAAAGCAACAATTCGAAGCCTTGCAGCAAGATTTGATAAGCAAAAATCATTTCAATAGGGAATCAACGAAAAACTTCCAAATTGAACGCCAAAATAATAATATTAAGATCAAGTAAGTTACCAAAGCTTTTATTAAACTGTCCAATTAAAAACAAATCTTTATTCGTTTACAGATTTTTACAAAAATCTTTATGTTGTCTTAAAGAGAAATATGCCAAATTTACACCTTTGGTCTTCCTAACAAACTTTGTGTTTGCCTATAACAAATTTTTAAAAACAAAGCAAATAAATTTCAATGAATTTAACACAAAGCAAGATAATTTTATGGAAAACATAGAGGAAATAGTTAAAAATAAATTAAAGGAACAAAATTTACAAATGGAAGAAAATCAACAACTTATTAAGGTATGAGAAATCGTAGTCTTTCATTAATCTTTCTTTGATAATTTTTAGCTCTTTATCTTTTTCTCTCTTGTCATGCTCTCTCTCTCTCCCTCTATGCAGCTAATTAAAACTGAAACCCAGTGTAAACTACATGGAGATCATATTAAACAATTGGAGAAGAGGTGTGTTGATTTAGAAGAGGAATTGCAGGTTACCAAACTTAAAATTGCCACAGAGACAGAACATTGGCAAACTATAGAGGCTTTATTTGGTAATGGGAAATGTCTAGAAGAATTGGAAAAGAAAACACAAGATAATATAAAAGCTGTTGAACAATTAACTAAAGAAATTGGTTGTAATACCGACAATGCACCCATACCGGCTGAAAGAAAACTTTCAGCTAATAGATTACGAAAAACATCAATAGAAATGGTAGATAAATATGTGTCGCCCATACAATCACCTCTTAGGAAACATGTAAGAGAAACATCAACACAAACTGAGAAGCAGGAGAATATAAAGAAAATCGGCTCACCAGAAAAAAATATCGAGCAGCTCAATGATTTAAGTGTGAAAGAAAAAGAGCAAACAGCAGCTAAGAAAGAAACTAAAGAAAAAGACACGGCTCTCTTAGAGATGGCAAAACAAACGTCCGAAGTTCAAATACAAACTAGCCAAGATTTGTTGTTACAGGAAACAAAAGCTGTACAAACCTCTGGAACTGAAAATATTGAAAATACTAAAATTGATATAACGGACAGAGAAAATGAGTTATTAGAAGCCTTAAATAAATTAAAACAAACTGAACAAAGGTATGAATTAAAAACATTGTTTAAAAAAAGAGCGTAACATTCTATTTCTGTCTGTCTCTCTCTCTCTCCTAAGCCTCTCACAAGCTAAGCAGCAAATAGAGAATTTAGAGCACCAACTGAGCATTTCAAAACAAGCAATAGTAACAGAGCAGCAACAACAACCATCGAGTTTACAATCAGATGTAATTGAGGTAATTAACAAAGGTTTAGATTGAACATTCACGCTCTTACGAGAAACTACAAAATACTGGATTATAATACTTGACTAGTTTTTTAGATTCTTGTAGTGAGAGGTGCAGTATTCTCTCTTTTCATAAATTTTAAAATCTTTTGTTTTTTTTTTTAGAAAACAATATTATCCTTCCATACTTTGTTAAGTGAAAAGGATAAATCCATAGTAAAATATCAAGATATTTTACAAACTGAAAGAGAACAAAATCATCTCAATTTATGTAAACTTCAAGCTGAAAAAGAGGGACTGAAGAGTACCATTGTTAATCTAAATTTCAATATTAAAACAAAAGATCTTGAAATATTAGAACTTAAAACACAAATTGAATTCCTTAGTGTAAGGCGTAATTCAAATGAGAAATTGGAGTTAGCTAAACAACATGTGGTGACGGCGGCGGCGGGTGGTGGTGAAGACAGTGTTGATAATAGTCTCAATGAAATGACTGATGAGAAAATAGAAGAAATGTTTGAACAAAATCAAATACCCGCCGCAGCAAAAGAATTATCCAGAGGCGATGTGGCAAATGATGAGATGAAAGAAAAACATGAAACGGAAAATGTTCGCGATATACCTGAGAATTTCTCTAAACAACTGAAGGAGTTAAAAGAAAAAGCTAGTTATTGGGAGAGTTCACTGAAAGTGAAAGAAGATGAGATACAAATTCTAAAAGAAAGGTAAGTTTTTAATATGGATTTTTTATAATATTGAGCCTTAGAGTTTTTGATGTAACGTTCAGATGGTTTTTGCATAAAATTGAAAAGTTTTTCATAATTTCAAAATTCTGATACTTTTTTCTCATATAAGAATTTAAAAAAAATCGAAATTTAATTTATTTCCGTCGAAAAGCCGCCAGATTGTGATTACTTTTTCTTAAGAAAATCCCTTGGAGTCTTATGACTTTTTATACCCCTCCACATCACTGTTTTTACCGCATTGAAAAATGAATTTGGGACCCCATAAAGTACATAAAGGGTTTTTCAATAAGAGCGCTACAAAAGTTTTTTTAAATGAAACTAAAACGGTTTTGGATATCAATGAAATTCTTTATTCCTGTGAAAGTACGTTCGATGCCATTATGTATGGAAATCGATCTCTTTTGCATGACCACCACGGGCACGCTTGCAGAAGTCCAGACGCTGAACCCAATTTTCGACGGTTTTCAAGCATAAATCGGCCGATACTGCTGCAATTTCACGTTCGATATTCGTACGAAGTTCATCAATCGTCGCTGGCTTGTTGGCATAGACCATAGACTTGACGTAGCCCCACAGGAAATAGTCCAACGGCGTCAAATCGCACGACCGAGGCGGCCAATCGACTGGACCATTTCGTGAGATAACACGTTCTCCAAACTTGGTTTCCAATAAATAGATTGTGACATTCGCTGTGTGGCTTGTGGCGCCGTCCTGTTGGAACTACATGTCCTCCAAGTCCATATCATCCAATTGGGGCCAAAAATACTCGGTTATCATTGAACGGTAGCGATTCCCATTTACAGTAACGTGCCGGTCTTGATCATCACGGAAGACGTACGGCCCAGTGACGCCGCCGGCCCATAAACCGCACCAAACCGTAATTTTTTCGGGATGCAATGATGACTCATGGAGTACGTGTGGATTGCTGTCTGACCAATAACGAATATTTTGTTTATTGACGAAGCCATTCAGCCAGAAATGAGCCTCATCGCTGAAGATGATTTTTCGATGAAAATCCGAATCATTTTCAAGTTGTTGCTCAGCCCAATTCACGAACATACGACGCTTCTGGTGGTCAAGCGGCTTCAGTTCTTGCGTCAATTTGATCTTGTAAGAATGTAGGCCAAGATCTTTTCGCAAAATTCGCCACAACGACGTCACAGAGATGCCCAACGCTTGAGAACGACGTGTGAGAGACACATTTGGGATTTCTTCAACTGAAGCCTCAGCGGCAGCAATATTCTCGACACTACGGGCACTTCTTTGTCTCACTGACACGGGAACATTTTGTACTGTGCCTGTGGATTCAAATTTTTCCACTAGACGCTCAATTGTTGATCTGCTAGGACGATTATGACGACCATAAATTGGACGTAGCGCTCTTAACGTTGAGGCCACTGACTCCGAATTTCGGTTGTAAATTTTAATAATTTCGACTCGTTGTTGGCTCGTATATCTTTCTATCATGAAATGGCAAACCTTACTGAAGAGAAGTGTCAAAAGAGCGGCAAGAAATATGGCGTCGTTTGCTGTCCCTGTCTTTCTACTTTTGTAGCGTCTCTGTTGAAAAACCCTTTATATTTTTGATCCTGTCTATCTGTTGAAATCATTCAAAAATGAACCATTTACCTGGGTAAAGTTAGGACAATATTGCTTGCAATTATTTCGAGCTGGTTTGTATTAATAATCTAACCCATAAAAACAAAGTTTTTATTAAAACTCTTTCTTTCCTTATGCATATGAGATTTTAATCTCTCCGTGACTTTTTTCACAGCAAGTCTATCGACCAAGTTTCAGATCGATCGTATAACGGGAAATGGGGTTTAAGTCACATCGTGACTGTGCGTGACTATGCGTGACTGTGCGTGACTACGGCGAAGTTAATCTTTCTTTACAGCAAGTCTATCGACCAAGTTTCCGAATGATTGGATGAGGGGAAATCCGTTTTAAATCTATCTGTGACTGTGCGTGACCATGTGTGACCATGCGTGACTGTGCGTGACTAAGTTAAAGTTAATCTTTTTTTCACAGCAAGTGTATGGACCAAGTTTCAGATCGATCGGATGAGGTGAAATGACATTTAGATCACTCCGTGACTGGGCGCGACCACGCGTGACTGTGCGTGACTACCCCAAAATTAATCTGTAGTTACAACAAGACTATAGGCCAAGTTTCGGATCAATTGGATGAGGAGAATGGGTTTGCCCCATGACAAACAGAGAGTATGAGTTAAACGAAAGAGTTTAAAAATGGGGTACATCGGGCGTCATTGTGCCAAGATATGGCCTAAAACGTGGAGACACTTCAAAAAAATTCTATATTTCAAATAAATAACTAAAAATCGTCAATAATGCTTATACGTAACAGAAGGCATATACGAGGGTGGTCCCACAACAACCCGAACTGACGTATAGACGGCGGCAGCAGTTTGAACAAAATTATTTGAGAAAAAGTGGCAACCTCATAAAATTTCTCGGTCCAACTATTACTAAAGCCGAGCTAGATTCTACTCTGGTAGAGTCTGCTTCTTCGTTTACGACTATAAAATATTGGGTGGAAGAATTAAGAATTAAGATGGCCACACCAGAAACGATTAAGAAAATCCACAAAATGGTATTGGGTGATCGTAGGCTGAGAAAACTGTCCGCAAGTTGGGTGCCGCCTTTGCTTTCAAAAGAACAAAAACAGCGTCGTGAAGATTTTTCAATAGAGAGTTTGGCGATGTTTCACAGTAATAAAGCCGAATTTTTGCGTCGATTCGGAACCATGCGTGTGACAAGGGTCCATCACTTCTCACCTGAGACAAAGGAACACGCAAAACAGTGGAATGAAATGGGAGAATCATGTCCAAAGAAGGAGAAGACAATTCAAGAGTAGTGATAACATTAAAGAAAAAAAGGCCGCATTTTACGAAAAAGTAAGTGATGCACCAGTTCACACATCCGTTATTGCGATGACCAAATTCCATGAGTTGTAGTTCCACACACATTGTTCGCCAGATTTACATACTTCTTACTATAAACAGGATATCGAAGCTATTGGGTATCGTTCGGAAAAAAGTATCGAACTAAAAGGAGATTATGATGAGAAATAAAGAAAATGTTTCCAAATTTGTAGTGTTTTCTTTGTCAAGTCGGGTTATTTTGGGACGCCCTGTACACGTGAACGAATGGTTTATCGATGAGAGTAAGAGAATAATAAGAGGTAAAATTTAATTATATTTATTTACATTTATGCTGATAGCATTTAATAATAGCTTTCAAATAAAACAAGTAAGAGTGTGATGGAGAGCATGATCAATTTCCATCTTGTGAACTACCTAGAGGCCAACTCACTTCTTAATGATCGAAGTATAGCTTCCGTAGAAATCGTTCCACAGGAGACCTCTTAGCTCTATTTTCTGAGCGCTGGAGTCGATCCATTCGCAATTTTTTCGAAATTAAAGTGGTTGCTCTGGATATTTCCAAGGCATTCGATCGTGTGTGGCACGGTGCATTGATATCAAAGCTTATTGCATTTGGGGTCGGTAATGACTTCTCTCTATTTATATCGAGTTTTCTCAGAGACCGAACAATATGTGTTGTTATTGATGGGACTCATCTAATGAGTGTCAGCTTAATTCAGCGGTAACCCAAGGTTCCGTTATTTATCCTTCTCTTTTCCTTATCTTTCTGAACGATCTTCTTGGTCAAACTTTTAATTCTATATACTCTTTCGCAGGTGACAGCAGCATTTGTCATTCATTTTCCTTCAATTGTAGGCCAAGCCTCTTGGAGGTTGGGGGGGCAAAAGGCAGACAATGAATGACACACTCAATCAAGACCTGTTAACAATCTCCGAGTGGGGTAAAGCGAATAGGGTTGATTTTAATGCGCTGAAGACTTAATGTTGTATGTTGACCCATAGGGCCATGGAATCAACAATGTCATCTGTATATATGGGGGTATAGGTATTGAGGAATCGGATACTCTTGATGTTCTAGGCATGAGAATTCAATGTATTGTTCGTTGGAACGAGCATGTTTTTCAAGTGTCGAAAGAAGCATTCAAGTGTCTTGGTTTTCTAAAATGGTGTGAAAATTACTTCACTCCTTCTGATCTCCTTAAAATCTATACCACTTACATCCGACCGAAAATGGAATACAACTCCCATATATGGGCAGGAGCTTCAAAGTCTATTTTGGAGCTTCTGGACCGTGTGCAAAGGAGGGCGTTGGCGCTCATCAATGACAGTAGGGTATCCAACTCTATTGATTCATAGGAACATCGTCGGAATGTGAGTTGTGTAGCACTGTTCTATAGATATTACCATGGGAAATGTTCTTCTGAGATTAGCGAACTTATTCCAAGTGTCCGAGTTTCGGTACGCTCTACCCGCTTCTATAGTAGATCACATCCGTTTGTAGTCTATTGTCCAGTTGACAGTACAACGCATTCGTCGAACTAGCCGTATGTGGAATAAACTCCCCGCAGAGGTCTTTCCTGACATTTATAATCTAATAAAGTTTAAGTTAAATATCCACAAATACTACTCCCTCTCTCCTCCTTCCCATAATCTATTTTCCTGAAATCAACACAATGCACTGCATTTGAGGGGGCATCCCCTGGGTGTTGGTTAATTTAAAAAAAAAATTGGCTATGCCGAATTTTTGATACCCTCCTGGGTATCGACTTAATGCACTATTTATTATGTAAAAATCTCTTTCATAATATCTATTTCCCAATACAATCACAAAAACAGTGTGAGGTATGAGTGTATTGGTGTAAAGATTATTGCAGCTAACTAATTCAACAACCCTCAAGTATAACAACGTTAAAAATTTCACAATATAAACTAATTCAACAACCAAAAAGTATAACACAATCACAAATATAACAATATAGAAGTATAACAGATAATTAAACTAGGCTAAATGTATAACAACTCTAAATTTAAAAAAATATACTGAAAGTACAAGTACTTCCAACTTAAAAAAATCTTCAATTACTAGATGTTTCCACATCTACCCTGTGATCGGACTCACTAAGTTTTTTTTTATTAATGAGCGGAATTTCAACAGACAGCCGGACGAACGGACAGGCGGAAATCGCTATATCGACTCGAGTGATTATAAGGATCAAGAATTTATTCATTTTTCAATGCGTTATGACAAACTAATATATACCCTCTGCACAGTGGTGTGGAGGCTATAAAAAAGCTCGAAAATACCTAATATTTTTGTTAATTATTTTATTAGTTTTAAATATCATTGTAAGAAATCTAGCCATTATAATGTGAAATCTAGCCTTTTTTGTCTCTCAGTGTTGACAACCTTGGCTATCATAATGTGTTTAGAACACGGATTTAACTCTCTTAATTGTTCTTATTACAAAATCTTTTGATTCTTAGGACTCGCTTACGTAGAAAATTCTTAAGTTTCTATGGAATTATCTCCAGAGAAAAGTATTTAATATCTAAGGGCCTCGACTCAAGTAATCTTAAAGACTTTTCCACTTTGAAAACTTTCATGTGGAAACTCTTGCGGCAAAATTCTTTAGAATCTAAATACTCTTTCGTTTAAAAACACATCTTATTTAATTAAAAACATTTTCTAATTATCTAGAATTAAATTACTGCAAGATCGAGAGAAATCTTCAGCTCCAGCAAATAATCCAGAAATGGAACAATTGCGATTATTATTGAATGAAAAAGATAAGCATATCAATGAGTTAATGGACACCCTTAACAATTTCCATGTAAGTTAGAAAAATTTACTCAAACTCAACTCTCTTTCTACCTCTCGTCCTTCACTCTTAGGATGATCAACAACGTTACATTACAGACTCTTCAAATTACTCCGCCGATCAAATAGCCAAACTGGCCCACGATTTGACTCGTACCGAAGCCACCAACAAAATCTATCAAACTCAAGTAGAGGCTTTAAGGAAGCAATTATCAAATTTGACACAGCGTGAAAAGCAGGCCAGAGAATTGAGTCAATCGTTGCGTAATCAATTGATAAAGAGACCTGTTGTTTCAATTAAAACCGAATTAAATGCTCGCGTTAAGAATGAAAATCTTCAAAAGAGAGTACAACAACTGGAATTGGACTTGGAGGATGCTAGAGTCGAAATACAAAGACACAAAGTTACTATTGAAAGCAAGCGAGCCCGAAGTGCCAATGAAGTTGGCTTATGGGAGAAACAAAAGAGATGGCAACAAAATGCTGAAAAGTTTAAAGCTAAACTCGAAGAGACCGAAACTATGTTGGAGAAAACGAGAAGTCTTTTGCAATCAGCCCGTACTACAATAAATCGTCTGGAAAAAGACAAACAAATTCTGGAGGCCAAATTAGGTAGAGTTACCAATCATAATGTACCACATGCTATGAAATGTTGCAGAACGCCCTCATGTCCGAATTTGCATCATCAAACAACCAATGGAGGTGGTGGTGGTGGTGTAAAATATACTCCTTCAGAAAGTCCTGAAACATATACAGGTGCTAGCAGTGAATGTAGTTCTCCCGGACGTATTGCCGTACCTCCCTGCAAAACTCACTTCAATGTATCGAATGCTATGAAAAACGCTTTGCAAAATCCTCACAACGATATTATTGAAGCATTAAAGGCTCGTATTGAAATGCAACAGCGTAAGATATTAGCTTTGGAACTGAAGGGCAAGGGCAGTAATGCTGTGACTACCGAAATGGAAAAGTTACAGGAAAAACTTTCCGCCATAGAAGCTCAAAATATACGCTTGGAAGCCAAAAATTTACAATTACAATTGGATAATGATTTGTTAAAGCAAGGAGATGGTACAGAACGTTTAGAGAAACGTATCAAACATTTAGAAGAGTAAGTATGTTGGGGGGAGGTGATAAGATTATTCTATGCTATAAGTTTAAGAATAACAACAAAACAAGTCAGCCGATTTAGGTTATGACTACACGACTAGGGTTGTCAATTATTTGGTTTTTCAAATTGGTCGATTCAGAAATATTTTTTTTTATCAATTATACGATTAAACGGTTGAATAACGTATAAAAAGAGAAATTTAAAAATATTCCATAAAAAAACAAGTAAGAAAATTATAGTCGGTCTAGACCGACTATACGATACCCTATACCATGCGTTTAGAAACCCTATCTCTTAGGCCCAACTAACTGGACATTGAAAATAAGCAAAAAAACATATTTGAGTGGGATTTTTATTAATTTTTTTGGCTGCAGATATGAAAAAGTTCATATCGGATGGTATATCTATAAAGGGACTAGGTCCAAAAATGGACCGATCCTGATCATGTTTGGTAAAGTCTCTTGTATTTTGCAAAAATATATACAAACAAAATTTGAGAAGAATCAGTGCAATATTTTTGTTTTTTAATAGATTTAAGTGAAGATCGGGAAGCAGCTCTATATGGGGTCAAAGGGATCATTTTTGGACTACTCATTAGTGGATGTAATGAACGCATACAAACCCAATTTGAGTACCATATATATGACAATTTGGATCTTATGGCAATTTATGTCGATTTCATATGGGTAATTTGTATGGGGGCTAGGTCTGAACATGGACCGATTCTCACCAATTTCAATAGCGTTCATCCCATGGCCGATAAAAGCTTATATACCAAATTTCATCAAAATATATTCATATTTGCGACCTGCAGTTTGATTACAAGCTTTACATGGACACACAGACGGACGGACGGACGGACGGACGGACATTGTTAAATCAACTCAGAAAGTGATTCTGATTCGATCGGTATAATTAAAGATGGGTCTAGGTCAAATATTTTTGGTTGTTACAAACAGCAGCACAAAGTCATTATACCCAAACCACATAGTGGTATAGTGTATAAAAACACATGTATCAATTATCAGCACAAATTCATCAGATATTTGTTAGTAGAAAGTCACCATTTGCAAGTTGTTCGATTGAGTTTTGTACAAATTGTTCGACTTATCCGATTAATCGGCACAATTTAATCAGATATTTGTTAATAGAAAATAACCATTTTTAATCAGACCATTTTTAATCAGATATTAATCGGCACAATTTAATCACATATTTGTTAGAAGAAAGTCACCATTTGTAAGTTGATCGATTGAGTTTTGTACAAATTATTCGACTTATCCGATTAATCGGCACAATTTAATCACATATTTGTTAGTAGAAAGTCACCATTTGTCAGTTGTTCGACTGAGTTTTGTACAAATCGGCACAATTTAATCAGATATTTGTTAGTAGAAAATTACCATTTTTAAGTTGTTCTATTGAGTTTTGTACAAATTATTCGACTTATCCGATTAATCGGCACAATTTAATCAGATATTTTTCAGTAGAAAATCACCATTTTTAAGTTGTTCGATTGAGTTTTGTACAAATTTTTCGACTTATCCGATTAATCGGCACAATTTCATCGGATATTGGTTAGTAGAAAATTACCATTTTTAAGTTGTTCGATTGAGTTTTGTACAAATTATTCAACTTATCCGATTAATCGGCAGAATTCAATTAGATATTTGTTATTAGAAAGTCACCATTTGCAAGTTGTTTGATTGAATTTTGTACAAATTATTCGACTTATCCGATTAATCGGCACAAATTATTCAGATATTTGTTAGTAAGAAAATTACAATTTGTAAGTTCTTCGATTGAGTTTTGTACAAATTATTCGACTTATCCGATTAATCGGCACAATTTAATCAAATATTTGTTAATAGAAAGTCACTATTTGTAAGTTCTTCGATTGAGTTTTGTACAAATTATTCGACTTATCCGATTAATCGGCACAATTTAATCAAATATTTGTTAATAGAAAGTCACTATTTGTAAGTTGTTCGATTGAGTTTTGTACAAATTATTCGACTTATCCGATTAATCGGCACAATTTAAGGGTGCTATTACATGATGTGTTTTACATATGTACTGTTAAATTTTCCCACAACAAAAGTTGTACACATCGTGTGATACATATGAAACATTGTTTATGTACAATACATGAGGGAAATCACATGTACATTTTTCAATTAGAACAGGTTCTATTTTTGCATGACAAACATATGAAAATACAACACTGCTTGTGGCGAAAGAAAAACAGAGTAAATTTTAAAGATTAATATTGAAAGAAAAATAAACTGTTTAGTATTAATTAACAATTAAAAAATATAAAACCTTTTTTTTAACAATAAATTTTTGTAAATTCACAAATTAAATCAGCTGTTGTTTACATTTAGAGGTTATGTCATACGGAAATACATATGCACGTGTGATAGCAAAAATTATGAATCGTATGTAAAAGACAATTTTGACAGACATGAGGAATTTCATATGGATAAAAAAGTGACAGTACATGTACATATGTAAAAAACACTTCGTGTCATAGCACCTTAATCAGATATTTGTTAGTTGAAAGTCACCAATTGCAAGTTGTTCGATTGAGTTATTTTTAATTGATCAATTTATTCGAGTAATTGTTAACCGATTGACAATCAATAAGCGTTGTATCAAAAACAGCTTAGGGTATTTTTGAAATTAAAAGTTTTTTGGCGTCTGAAGATTAAAAACATTTACAGCTGTAGCCACAAGTTTATTCTATTCTTCTGACTGAATAAAATTTTAACATCCCTGTTTTAGTTCAAATAAACTTTGATTTACTCTGATTTTATGTTATCAATTTGATTAACAATTTAAACCAGCAGATTCCAGCCCTCGAAATTCGAGTGCAAATTCTAGGATTTTTTTTTTTTCATTTAATAAAGACCCTAATCAATTTATTCAATTCACAATTCAACAGTTTTTAAATATTATTATTTACAATTATTATTGTGAATGAAGCAAACAAACTCATTTTTTTTACAAACACATTATATAATTTGATGTATATGTTAGTAGCAACTTTAAAGGCATATTACTCAAAAAAAAAATAAATAAATAAAGATTTGTAGATCTGGTGGACAGCCAGAAAGAAATAACTTTCAAATAATATACGTTTGGTCAAAATTGGAATAAAACTGTTTAACAAAACATCGGTCACAAGAAATCGCGTTATCTACATATTATAGATATTCGAATAAGAAAAAAGCATTAATAGAACAAAGATTTAAAAATGAGCTGGGAATTTAAAGTTTCCAATGTGTCCAAGTATCCATCGTGTTTATTATTTTTAAAAAAATATATTTCTTGTTGCATCAGAAACTTTTAATTTTTTTGTTACTAAAAGGGTGTTGACAGAATTGTTAAAATGGCAGCAGTTATTCAAGAGTTAAATAGTAGTTATCAAGCGGTGTTATGAATAGCAAATGCTTTTTCAATGGATATGGAATTTTTGTATTAATACGGCTGTTCGTGTATATAGTGTATATACTGTTAGTGACAATATAATGGAAACGATTAACAAAATTATCTTTGAATCAATTCTAAAAAGTTGAAACATAATCTATAATATTAATAGGCTAGGCGATTTCTTGTGACCGATGTTTTGTTCTACCGTTTTATCCCGATTTTGACCAAACGTATATTATTTGAAAGGTATTTCTTTTTAGCCGTTTTGCAGATTCACAAATTTTTAAATCTTTTCCTTTATTTTGGGTAAATTGCATTTAAAGTTGCTATTAACACATACATAAAATAATACAATGCCATGTGTGTTTTTATTAAATTTGTTAATGTATTTGTATTAAAAATGAGTTTGTTTTTTTTGTGTTGATTTGTGAATTGGCTGTAATTGATTAGCATAACTTAAGGATCTTTATTTAATGAAAAAATAAAATTTCCTAGAATTTCCACTCGAATTTCGAGGGTTGGAATCTGCTAATTAAAAAATTTGAATGTTTTATTTATTTAAAAAAGAAAAAAATTATCATAAAATAACTTGACATAAAATAGATAAAAATAATAAAACTGAAAAGTATTCATTTTCATGCTGTTGAGAAAACATTGGAAACCTTTACAATGCCGAGGTATGGAGTTAATTAATTGTTGATGATATCCATTGAAATTTTTGACACTCTGAATTAACTTCCTCTATGACATCTGTCTTGTTTGTGTAATTTTGTGTCCGTATTTTTCGATCTCATAGATTTTCTATGGGATTGAGATCTGATGATTTCAAAATCCTAACAGCATTAAATTGTAGCCATTCGTTTACAACTTAAGCGGTGTGTTTTGGGTCATTATCATGTTGGAACGTCCAAACCAGGGGCATATACGTTACGTCATTTAGAATTTACCTTTATCCAATTCTAGTTAGAGAATCTTTTACCACATGACTTGGACCCATTTCTTGGCCCGAAAAGCAACATCATAACATAATATTACCACCGCCAAACTTATAAGTTTTATTGGTATATTTTGGTTCCAGTCTTTTTCCCTTTGGTCGTCGTACAAACGTTCTTTTACTATGGCCTCTTAAATTAAAATTGGAATCATCCAATTCCGTCTTGACCAGTTCATATGTTCTTTAGCAAAAATTTAAGCGAGAAAGACGAATTTTCTCTGATATCAGTTTTACAGGACTAAGATCAGCCTCAATTGCTCCTCGGGAAGCAGTTCGAGTATATATTTTTAGTTTCAGACTGTAAATGACCTCTTTAGGTAGCATTTTTGGGCATTTTTAAAACTCAATGGATATTAAATTATCCTGTAATTGACTCGTTTTTCGGGGTCTGCCGCTTAAATGTGGAGTCGTCACCGTACCACTTTCAAGATAATGCTTGATAATTTTTGAAATTATGGATTTATTCATAGAACATTTCTCACAAATTTTCTTTTGCTTCAGATCAGCAGTAAAATCATTTTTTTTATTCTGGTTTTTAGCTCTTCACAAAACTGTATTCTTGTCATTATTTTATAATAATTAATTACTAGCAGATTCCAGCCCTCGAAATTCGAGTGCAAATTCTAGGAAATTTTATTTTTTCATTAAATAAAGACCCTAAAGGTATGCTAATAAATTATAGCCAATTCACAAATCAACACAAAAAAAAAAACCATTTTTATTACAAACACATTAACAAATTTAATAAACACACACATAGCATTGTATAACACTGTGGAACAAATTCAGGTTAGCAAAAGTTAGGTCGATTCTGAGAGAGAGGGGTGAAAATAGAGGCTAAATTAGAAGACCCGTATCGCGGCGTTTGTTTATGTTAGTTAGAATTTTTTTTTAATCGACCTTCGAACTTTGCAGTCAAATGCCGATTTTCAGCATATTGTTTATATGGTTTTTTGGCTATAACTCGTCGACTTATTGATATATTTTCAATCTGTAAAAGCCAGATTATTGCTAGAGACCTGTGCAACAATTAAAATTTTTTAAAAAATTGATTTAGAAAATTTTTGTGGTGCTTATGAAGCAAAATGTTGGAACAATTATTTTTTTTCATGCTTTTTGAAAATATTTTCCACAAAACTAAGTCTTTTTTGCTTTCTGTTTGTCTATAATATGCTTCTCAGTTTCTTCAATAAATTTCATTTGAAAAGAAAATGGTCTTAGTCGATAATTTGCGTTAAAAATCCCAAAACCAAAAAAAAGGAAAGTTCCAAGAATTAGGAATTAGTAAAACAACTTTTTTGTTTTCAACCACCGCACAGGTAGCGATTTTTTTTTATTTCGTACAAGCGAACTAATTTCAAAAATAAAGATTCAGTTAAGACTCGAAACTCAGCCGAAGCTGATGTCTTTTAATTTTCGCTCGGTCGTGATAAAATTCGCTATTAATTTTTTTGGAACTTATTTCATTTTGTGAGTGATTTCAGTTAAGTGCATCGGTTTCATAAAAATAACAAAAAAGAACATTGTATAATATATATTGTATTAAAAATGTCGGAACCAAAATGTAAAATGGACCATTTTTGTAATGTTTGTGGACGTTTCATAGCAAGCGATGAAAAATGTGGCAATGCGAGTGGTTTTTTTTTTTTTTTTGAAGCCTATAAACAATATTTCTCACAACAGTTTATCACTGACGTAAACTATGCCCCTAAAAAAGTTTGCTTTAATTGCTATTCAACTCTTATGCAATGGAAAAGTGAAAAGAAGAAGGCTATGCCTTTTGGTATACCAATGATGTGGTTAGACAACAGCCCGCATCAAGAAGAAAATTGCTATGGATGTATCAACTACCATAAAACTTTGAATAGAAGGAAAGCAAAGAATAAAACTTATTTAGCAGTGCCAAGTGTCCAATTACCATTACCGCACTCAGAATTCGTTCCAGTACCAACATACCGAAGTATTGATCTTCCAACAGATATCAGTACTACAACCGCCGCTGATACATCCATGGATTTCTTCTCAGAATACGACCCTGGTGATGGTACATCCTATGAAACATCAAAGGACCCAATCCTAGTCACACAAAACCAATTGGATGGAATTGTTGCAAATTTGTGTTTGACTCAGAAAAAATCAGAACTACTGGCTTCATTTTTGAGAGGAAATAATTTGCTGGCGAAAGGTACCAAAGTAACAGCATATCGAAAACGCCAAAAAGAGTTAGAAAAGTTCTTCAATGTGAATGATGCAAAAAATTTCGCTTATTGCAACGATATTGAAAAGTTAATGGAGACGATAAGGTTAACCTATAAAAAAGATGATTGGCGTTTATTCATCGATAGTTCACTAATCAGCTTAAAAGTTGTGCTTTTGCACAAGACAAATAGAATACCTTCTGTTCCGATTTTTTTATAATTTCTTTTTCAATGTTTCTTCAAAACCAACACTGAACAAAATTGGTGCATAAAAAAATGAGAAGTAAATTAATATTAAGCTAGAAAACCCAAGTTTTATATTATGATTGTTTTCTTTTCAAATGAAATTTATTGAAGAAACTGAGAAGCATATTGTAGATCAAACAGAAAGCAAACAAGTAAGAAAATTATAGTCGGTCTAGACCGACTATACGATACCCTATACCATGCGTTTAGAAACCCTATCTCTTAGGCCCAACTAACTGGACATAGAAAATAAGAAAAAACCAAATTTGAGTGGGATTTTTATTAATTTTTTTGGCTATATGGGGACCAGGTCCAAAAATGGACCAATCCTGATCATGTTTGGTACAGTCTCTTGTATTTTGCAAAAATATATACAAACAAAATTTGAGAAGAATCAGTGCATTATTTTTGTTTTTATTAGATTTAAGTGAAGATCGGGAAGCAGTCTATATGGGGCCAAAGGGATCATTTTTGGACTACTCATTAATGGATGTAATGAACGCATACAAACCCAATTTGAGTAAGATCTATATGACAATTTGGATCTTATGGCAATTATGTCGATTTCATAGGGGTAATTTGTATGGGGGCTAGGTCTGAACATGGGCCGATTCTCACCAATTTCAATACCGTTCATCCCATGGCCGATAAAAGCTTATATACCAAATTTCATCAAAATATGTTCATATTTGCGACCTGCAGTTTGATTACAAGGTTTATATGGACACACAGACGGACGGACGGACGGACGGACATTGTTAAATCAACTCAAAAAGTGATTCTGATTCGATCGGTATAATTAAAGATGGGTCTAGGTCAAATATTTTTGGTTGTTACAAACAGCAGCACAAAGTCATTATACCCAAACCACATAGTGGTATAGGGTATAAAAAGACTTAGTTTTATGGAAAATATTTTCAAAAAGCATGAAAAAAAGATAATTGTTCCAACATTTTGCTTCATAAGCACCACAAAAATTTTCTAAATCAAATTTTCTAAAAAATTTTAATTGTTGCACAGGTCTCTAGCAATAATTTGGCTTTTACAGATTGAAAAAATATCAATAAGTCGACGAGTTATAGCCAAAAAACCATATAAACAATATGCTGAAAATCGGCATTTGACTGCAAAGTTCGAAGGTCGATTAAAAAAAAATTCGAACTAACATAAACAAACGCCGCGATACGGGTCTTCTAATTTTGCCTCTATTTTCACCCCTCACACTCAGAATCGAACTAACTTTTGGTAACCTGAATTTGTTCCACAGTGTTATTGGAGAAAAAAATAAATGTTTCGTACTCAAGAGATCATAAATTTTAAACGGAAATTATCGATGTGTTTATATTCTTACTATGCTTAGTGTTTTGAGAAAGTCAATCCTAGAAATGTTGATGAGAATAGTAGTTGCAAATAATTAAATCCAATTTTCTCCAAAACGAAACAAAATATTTTTCAAAACAATATTAGTTCGGAATCTTGAGATCCTGAAATTATTACGTTTTTGTCTAGAAAGTCGATATAAGAAATCCTGGTCAAATATATAAATCAAATTTTTTTCAATACGACTTCTGATATTTGTAATGATTCTTTTTAATCATTACTTAAAAAAAATAAATATGAGGGATTGGTTTAAAAAGCGAAAAAAATGAGGCCTTATTAGCCTTCCATAAGCATGATAGTTCCGCCAAATGCGGGGTATACGTGTAAATATATAAATCTCGAGGATTATATTATTAGTGATTTATACAATAATTATCATACACAAACATTTAAGATTATGTCGCAAGATTATCAATAAAATTCGGGCATAATTTAATTATATTAAGACTCAATTAAGTTTTACATAAAATTTTGAATACTTTAATAAATTAACCAAAATTTTTATATACAACAGCTCCCCCGTTTAATCAATTTAAAATTTACTTTACTTTATCATTTTCTGGTTTCCATTTTCAAATCACTTTTACTACATTATCGCGATTTAAATAAGCTGTTTCAGTTCTCTCTAGAATAGTATTAAATAAAAAAACACTTACCTAAAACAAAAATAAAATAAATAAAAAAAATGAATAACTTACAAAAACGTTCATATCAAAATATTTGAAATAAAATACCTTATAGAAATAAAAAAAAAAACTCTCTTTACAGCTACATTATTGCTTTAAAAGAAGAAAGGGCCTCTTCAGAAGCCAGACGAGATTTATGTAAATGTACAGGCAGTAAAATGTTGACACAACCGGCAGGTCAATCGGTGGAAACTACAATATTGTCATTACGAAATTTAGTAGAAAAATTAAAGGCTGAAAATAAATATTTAAAAGATGGTAGAAGATCGTGTGAATCAAGGGTATGTTATTAAAATAATAAATTAATAACAATAATTATATATTTACCTATTTGTTTTTTTTAAGACTTCTAGCGAAGCTTCATCTATGGAAACTACACGTTTACAACAAATGTACACCGAGTCTTTAGACAAAATATCAGCCTTGCAATTGGAATTGAAATGTCACTCAAAATGTCCCCACTGTGAGAATAAAGGCCGTATGATGACGACAGGGGATAGCATTCAAATACAAAATGAATTGAAGTTTGTGAAGGAACAACTTACTAAAAAATCTCAGCTCTTACAAAAAGCTAAAGTTCTTTTGACAAGAGCGGCGGCCAAGGAAAAAGTGTTAAAAGAGCAGTTACAAATGTGGAAACGAAAATGTTCAGAATTGCAAAATGTTCCAGTTATTGATGAAATCAGTGAATAGTTAAAAGATTGTCATATGTATTACGGGTTTTTTTCTTTTTATTTTTGTTTTATTGTTAATTTGTTTATTTATTTTGTTTAATTTAATATTAAATTTTTTTTTTTTTTTTGTGTTGAAAAAACTTTGTACAACACTTAAAAGCTCTTTTTTAATTATTTGTTTTTTTTTTTCATGAAATCAATTCATTTCCACTTCATTGCCATTGTATTTCAGTTGTAATGTTGTAGTAGTTGGTGATGTTTGATCTGCCACTATTATTTGTTGACCGTCCTTGAGACCCAGTTCACCCAAAGATTGTGTTAAATTGGAACGTGTACGCTCTTCAATACTTTTAACGGTGGACATGTATAAAGTTTTATTTTTACCATCAATTATTGTAGTTATGCCTGGAAATAAAGAATAAAGTAAAATGTAATCATTTGAGCGTATTTTAAATAAATTGTAAATATATTTGGAAACATTCATATAAAATTCTCTAACTTTCTGAGAGAGTTCTCTATATAGAAAATAAGCATTAACCAAATTTGAATGGTATTATTAATTTTTTTGCCTGCAGATGCTATATTTATAAGGGGACTAGGTCGATCCTGACCAAATTTGTTTAACCCTCCGATGAGTGACAGTTCTGAACTTCCCTACGGACCTTTTTTGTAAATCATGTTTTTTTCATATAAAAAATTTTTTTTGATTTTTTTTTTTTTGTTTTTATTGTTTATAACTAAATTCTACATACAAAAATAATTTTTTCAATTTTTTTATTTTTTATTTTTTTTTTTGCTTGAATTTTCTTAAGACTATTATAAAAAAGTTTAAAAATTATTGTTGCTGAGCGTGTACTTCTTGTCCCCCGCCCTGTGCGCAAGTGTTACAGCGATGTAAAAGTGTACTATGTTCTCCGCAAACAGCGTTGCCGCAGCCGAAGCAGTATGCCCGCGTTTTCCGCTGCCGCCCGTACTCAGAACGGCAAAGACGACATGACGGTCTACTTGACCTAGCCGCAAACGACGGTGCATTGCCTTCCATCGGTCTTGGTAATACCTGAAATGAAAAGAAAAATAAAAAACAAATAAATATATATTCTATTCTTGAATTTGAAGATGTTTTTCTTACCCTGACATCGAATGCTTCCATCGCATTGCGTATCCTTGGATATGAGGTTATATGGTTGTTCAGGGCACGTTCTTCGATATTTGGTGTGGCCAATTGTTTCGTTAGCAGTAACAAGAACGACCGCCGTCTGTCACTCCTTTTTATAGGCTTCATTTCGTTGTAAATCGTAAAAGCAGCCAATGCAGCGACGTCCAGCATATTATAAAACATGGCCAACGGCCATCGTTGTGTTGCTCTTTTGCAGCTGTAAGTGCCTAGCATTTGATCCATGGTATCAACGCCGCATTTGTTGGCGTTGTAATCTAATATGGCATAGGGCTTCCGCTTCTCGGTTTGCTCGTCAACGAGGCAGGTGTAGTGCATTGTGGAGAGCACGTTCACCACTTTATTTTTTTTTTCGGCACGTATGAGCATAACGCTATATCCCCTTCGTTGAACCCAAATAATGTACTATTGATGGTGCGCTTCGGGTTCTTCTTGAACTCCTGTGGAATGAATGTTTTGTTGTAGCGCACTGTACCAACATATGCGGTCTTCTTCCTCAACAAAATACGCGCCAAGTCAAGAGTGGTAAAGAAATTATCCGCGTATATAGTACGGCCAGCATCTAAATATTTTTCCACAAGATCCAGCACTACGTTCTGACCTTGGTTTATCTCCCGTTGTTGGTTTGGCAGTTTTCCAGAATATATCATTCCCTTCACAGGATAATAACTCTGTGAGTCGCATAACCACCATACTTTCAAACCATACTTAGCTGGCTTTGACGGAATGTATTGTGTGAAGCGGGTCCGGCCTCTGTAAGGGAACAACTGCTCATCAACTGTTAGTGCTTCATGAGGAGTGTAAGCTGCTGCCAAGTTATGTTGCAACATTTGCCAAATATCGTCAATAGCTGCAGTTTTGCTGTTGATGAGTCGCTGTTGTCGAGTATTTCCATTGTCGAATCGAATAAATTGCTTTATACACATGAAGCGATCGTACGACAACGCAGCTGTGTATATTGGGCAACGCGTCGCGCCCCATAATTCCATAGCTGGTTCATGGTTTGATCTTGTGAGTCCAGCATACAAAAGAATAGCTACAAAGGCGTCAAACTCTCTCACTGTCACTGGCTTCCACTCCTTTTTCTTCGTGGGATTCGCCAAATTCCATGCAGCTGTAACCTCCCTGCCTTTACGATTTGTTTCACGTAGCACTAAGTGTATTATTTCCTCTGTCATGATTGAACGCATTATTGTATAGGGGTCGTGTATATTTCCTGTTGGTCCTGGTTTGTTTTTATCATCATCCCTAATGTCTTTGAGTTTAGGTCTTTGTGTTCACAACAAGTAAATTATGTGTTGAAACAATAAAAAAATTATAATGATGCCCAAAAACATGCATTTATTAGTGAAATTCAGTACAAGGACCTATTCACACGTCCGCGTACTATTCTCACTAAAACCTCAATAACTCCTAAAGTAATGATCCGATCGGCTTGATTTTTCCAAAAGATGCGCAACAAAATACTCTTGGAATACAGAGTAACTTTTGGGGGGGGGGGGGGTTGTAGTGGCCGAAGTAGGAGTAATTTCAGTTTGAAAAGGCAAAAAGGTCCCTAGGGACCTTCTCACTCATCGGAGGGTTAACTCACTTATTTCTTGCAAAAACAAATACAAATGAAACTTTAGAAAAATCTGTGCAATATTTTTAATTTTTTTTTTTTATAGATTTAAGTGAAGATCGGGAAGCAACTAAGAATTGTCCCACAAGGTATATTTTTCTACTACTGATAACTGGGTGTACTAAACACACACAAAGCTAATTCTACCGAGATCTACATGATATTTTGGATCTTATGGTCTTATGGTAATTTAAGTAGATCTCATAGAGGTCATTTGTATATTTTCACCAATTTCAATAGCATTCGTCCTATGACCAACAAAAGCTTATATCTGTGGTTTTCTAGAATAACCGCGTATGTCATAAAATCAAAATGTTCAGGAGAGCCAAAAACGTTATATTTGAAATTATGGGCTCGATATAAAGTTTTTAGGACTTTTGACTATTTAACAGTCCTGTAGGACTGAGAAGGACGAAAAAACAATATGTAAATAACACTTAAAGTGTGTGCAGATAAAACAACTTATGTCGACAAACGTCGTT
Organism: Cordilura impudica; assembly: GCA_963682025.1. Lineage (NCBI taxonomy): Eukaryota > Metazoa > Arthropoda > Insecta > Diptera > Scathophagidae > Cordilura > Cordilura impudica. Next base: position 28,286,851 of record OY821519.1, on the reverse strand, counting down.
TTCTTTGAAAAAGAAAACTACCAGTGCAACTACACATTTAGACATAAGTTGTTGTTGCTTGAAAAATGGATTTTTTTTTCGTCAACAGAAAGTTAACGGGACTTAGGGTGAGAATATAACAACGTATCAAGAATAATAGTGACAACAAATAACAGAAATAAACACAACAGTTTTTATAAGTGGTTATAAACTGAAAAATAATCCAAAATTATTTTGCATTTTTTTTTTCATTAATAACAACGTATGTCACTATGTGTCGTTTTCTGAGAAAATAATTTGTCAGCGATCAAACGTAGGTTGACATACGTCGTTAGTGCTGCAAATTAATTTAACAAACATTTAAGTTACGTCGTTATTTAAACAAAAAACTCAGAAATGGTCAATATTTTTTTTTTTAATTAAACACATGTAAGGAGCGTTAAAAATTATTATATTTGGCATCGTTAACTCAAAACTGACAAAAATGGACATACGCGGTTATTCCAGAAAACCACAGATATAACAAATTTCATCAAAACATATTCATACTTGCGACCTGCAGTTGATTACAAGGTTTACATGGACACACGTCGCTAAATCGACTCAGAAAGTGATTTGGAAACGATCGTTATAATAAAAGATGGGTCCAGTTAAAACTACCAGCACAAACTTATTATATCCTGACCGCAGAGTGGTATGGTATGTAAAAATCTACATAGAATCTATTTAATATAACCGTTTTTTAGTTATTTATTTATTTTTTTTTTCTTAAAGTGATTTTAATTTCATTTTATAAATTTCCCAACTTACCCGGTTGTTTCATTTGAAACTTAGGATTATCACATAGAATTTTTATCAAATCCTCGAGTGTGGTGGTATTTGGATCCTCAATATTAACAATTTGTGGCACACTACTGCAAGCCAAACAATTCTCGGATTTTTCTGGTTCATATGTAAACGTATAAATACCCTCGATATCATTAAAATTCAAATAGTTTGACATACTATCATAACAACTGGTGGCTAATTTAAAAACTTCGGTGGCACACGCGGCGGCTATAACGGCATTAGTACTAGCTACAGCTGGAATAATATGTTTGAGGACACCCTGAACCAATCTATAGGTTATACCAGAAATATTAAATTGATTCGCCCTCTCAGAGGCACGTTCATATACCCAGGCTATATGTTGAGGATCATCACCATCCAAGGTGCTACCAAAAGGATTTTCCTTTTCCCATTGTATAATTTTAACATATTCAATACAATGTTCGGGTAAACGTGGTGTATTTGCAATGGTGCACAGGGGATAAGTAATTTGTGGTGGAAATAAATCTAAGGTACATTCGATGCAGGCAGTAAATCCAGGTAAAATAACACGAGCATTCCCCTTAAAGCCCTCAGTGCCACCATCAATCATTGGTATTATAGAAGTTGGATCAACTGTGCCATCTTCTTCGTCATATTTAAGCAAAGACAAGAGCATGCCATTTATCCAACGACGCGCAACAATAGAATCAAGGCCACACACGACAATATGAAATTCTTGATAGAATGATTCATCGAAATCTTGAATTTTTGCAAAATATGGAGTAACTTTACAAGTAGGCACACGTTTATTAATAAATTTCGCCGCACACTCAGCCTTTGATAAGCCAATATCGCTTCTACGAAATAGAAATTGTCTATTTAAATTCGATAGATCTATCGTGTCCATATCGATGACATGTATATCACCAAAAGCCATTAAGGCCAAATCTTTAAGCAATTCACAGCCCAAACCACCAGCTCCTAAAATATATAAAGTTCATTTTACATAAGAACGTTGTCAATTAGTAAATTTCGGCAAGAGCCTGCTTACGAACCTATTACCAAAATTTTGCATGTATTTTGTAAAAACTCGAAATTATCAGACGATGGTGTAAAATCAGCTTTACAAAAAGGTCCAGCCCTTTCAAGAATATGTCGCAAATTATGCCATCTCTTGTTTAGCGTATTTGTTGTAGCCGTTGCCATTATTCCCAAGAGATTCTCTTAAATTTGCCAACAAGAAAGATTAAAAATTTCACACTTCAAATGAAAAAACCGGCGGCTCTAAATAAAAGTTGTTAAAAACAGCTGAAAAACATACTGAAATTATGTGCTACATATGAAAGCTGTATGCTATATAATAATAGTTATTATTGTTAACTCCTTAAAGGCCATTATACACTTGTCAACCACTTGACATCAAGCATCATGTACGTGTGCTTGACGTCAGCATATACATTTGCCGTACGCCCTGTACAGCATGAGAAAATACAATACATTCATCAAAATCTCTCATCCAGCATGCCAAAAATCTAAAATTATTAATTTTCCATCCAGCATCGTCGGTGTCACACATACTAACAAATTTTCACTAATACCATCATAATGCTGGATGGGAATTTGATTAGTGCATATTGCCCTTAAGAGACTATCTCTCGTCACATAAAAGTGCCATGCGAGTGACATACAAATCTCGTCTGATGCCACCTATTCATGTTTTAAATCTAACGGTTTTCATTACAAAATTAATACATAATATTAAGCTTGTGCTTAGGTTAACTTAAACTAAAATAATTGGCAACTCTAAAAACATCTGTACTTTTAACAATTGGGCAGCACAATAGTTTTGCTATGCTCCTAGCCACCGTCCAACTAAAGGTGCTATTACATGATGTGTTTTTTACATGTGTACTGTCAAATTTTCCTACAACAAAAGTTGTACACATCGTGTGATACATATGAAACATTGTTTGTGTAAATACATGAGGAAAGTCACATGTACATTTTTCAATTAGAGCAGGTTCTATTTTTGTATGACAAACATATGAAAATACAACACTGCTTGTGGCGAAAGAGTAAATTATAAAGATTAATATTGAAAGAAAAATAAATTGTTTAATATTAATTAACAATTAAAAAATATATAACTTTTTTTTAACAATAAATTCTTGTAAATTCACAAATTAAATCAGCTGTTGTTTACATTTAGAGGTTATGTCATACGGAAATACATATGCACGTGTGATAACAAAAATTATGAATCGTATGTAAAATACAATTTTGACAGACATGAAGAATTTCATATGGATAAAAAAAAGTGACAGTACATATGTAAAAAAATACATCGTGTAATAGCACCTTAAAGCTGCGTTCACACTACGTGTTTTGCTTGTGTTTTTCTTAGTTTCTTAGCACGTGTAATTTGTACACATAGTGTGAACCCTTTCAAACATTGTTTATGTACAACACATTTTGCAAGACATATGTAAATTTTTCAATTAGAGCAGGTTCTATTTTGGCAAGACAAACATATGAAAATACAACACTACTTGTGGCGAAAGAAAAAAAAGAGTAAATTATAAAGATTAATATTGAAAGAAAAATAAATTGTTTAATATTAATTAACAATTTAAAAATATATAAAATATATAACTTTATTTTAAACAATAAATTTTTGTAAATTCACAAATTAAATCAGCTGTTTATTATATCAACGCAAAAATTATGAATCGTATGTAAAACGCTAATTTTGACACACACTCGGAATAACGTATGGATCGTAAAACTGAATTTACATATGGAAAATACACATAGTGTAAACACACCTTAAGCTGTGCTCCTAGCTGTGGTTAAGGTGCTATTACATGATGTGTTTTTTACATACGTACTGTCAAATTTTCCCACAACAAAAGTTGTACACATCGTGTGATACATATGAAACTTTGTTTATGTACAATACATGAGGAAAGTCCCATGTACATATTTCAATTAGAACAGGTTCTATTTTTGCTTGACAAACATATGAAATATATTGTTTAATATTAATTAACAATTAAAAAATATATAACTTTTTTTTAACAATAAATTTTTGTATATTCACAAATTAAATCAGCTGTTGTTTACATTTAGAGGTTATGTCATAGGGAAATGCATATGCAGCGTTGAGATAAGAAATTTGGAAAAATATATAAAATTGGGCCAATTTTACTACATATTTTGATAATATGTAGTAGTGTTAGAAAACAAAGTAATTTAACAGTAATATAATACTGTGCGTGCCACCAATTGGCAACTCTAAAAAACATCTGTATTTTTAACAATTGGGCAGCACAATAGCTTTGCAAAAGTAAACAGAAAACAAAGTAATTTCACTTATTGCTGTGCGTGCCACCAAATAATAACAAATCTAATCAAACGAATAACATAATGTGATTGATAACTGGCTCTATATCAATAAGGTTTATCGGATCTCAGAAATTGTGGTGTTAATTGCAAAACCGTATGCTTTTTATTCATAACTTAGTTTTGTTTACTCTTTACTCTAAAGTCCCGTGATAAATCTATCATTGTCTATGAATATTCATAAGGAAAAAGTGAAATTGTTAATGAAAAAAATACATAAAGAAAGTGTTATTAAAGTTTACTAAAAAAGCAAATGCAGTTTGTTTATTATATATTATGTTAGAAAAAAGTGCATATTGTTTTAACATTTTGAAGGTCGTTTTTAAGAATTCTCTCGTTTTGTGGGCCATATTATATTAACAACAAAAAATATTTACAAATCAGAGTGAAATAAAGTTCCGAACAAGAGGTTCATCTAATTTTGGAAACCAATGAATTTATTATTAGCCATGTAAGTAGTCTCGCTACTAAGTTAGGTTATGCTAAAAAAAAAAAAAAAACAAAAATGTATTAAGATATTTATGTAGAATTTCTAATTATGGTGTTTTCTTTCAATACTAATGGTGAACTAAAGAAGCAAAACAATTTCTTACATTACCAAAATTTATAATTTCTATTATTAGAAATTTATACATGATGTCAAACTGAACAAACACAAATTATTAATAATCATTACCGTTACGGTAATATAGTAATAGTTTGGTTTTTATTTCATCAAATAAATAATTTAATGAAATTTAATGAAATTTTTCTTTTATGACCATTAAATGTAGAATTATTGTTGTAAAAGGAGTTTTCTTACGGGCTAATGACGGTCAAATTTTGTGTAAATAAATATCAAATTATTTTCATTTTTCACCTAACGTTTCGTCTGCTTTTTTCAGACATCTTCAGGAGTGTATTTTTACATAATATGTAAAAATCTGGCGACAAAATAAAGTAAACATAAAGCAAAATTTTTTTAAATTATTTTTAGGAAAAGAAATTAGTGCTAGTATCACTGATTAACTTACAATTCTATATTACATCTGTTTAATTGTAATCATTTATTTATCTAAAAAAAAGTGGACTTCACGACACAGAAACTATAAATAAATAGATAAAATAAATAAATGATAACAACACAGCACACAGAGAAATCCAAATTAATCTAAACGTTAACTATTTTACTAACTTGTTTATTAATAATTTAGAATTGATATATATGTACTTTAGTTGTATAAATATTAACTTTTAACAGTTTTGATTGTTGGTTCAATAACACTTTTGAATGTGTTATATTATTATGATTATTAAATAAAATGATAAAAATAGGTTCTATTTCAAATTTAAATCTTCCAATATTAATTGCATGAACGTTTTAGTTTAATTTATATTCTTATGGTATATTATATATTGTTACACAAAATCCTTACAAACCAAAATAAAATCGTATTACATAGCAATACAATCCTGAACAATATCTTTAAAAGTAATAATAACTATCCATACTATAAGAAAAACAAGTAAGACAATTATTGTCAGTCTAGATCGACTATACGATACCCTATACATACCATGGGTCTCGATAAAGTATCTTAGATATAATATTGCTGAAGTCATTAGAAATAGAAAATGGGCATTAACCAAAATTGAATGGCGTTGTTCTTTATTTGTGCCCTTGAGATATAAAAGTCATACGGGTGCCATTATTATTATTATTTTTTTATACCCTATACCACTATGTGGTTTGGGTATAATGACTTTGTGCTGCTGTTTGTAACTACCAAAAATATTTGACCTAGACCCATCTTTTATTATACCGATCGACTCAGAATCACTTTCTGAGTCGATTTAGCAATGTCCGTCCCTCCGTCCGTCCGTCCGTCTGTGTGTCCATGTAAAGCTTGTAATCAAACTACAGGTCGCAAATATGAATATATTTTGATGAAATTTGGTATATAAACTTTCATCGGCCATGAAATTCGGTCGTGAAATTCGCTCCATGTTCAGACCTAGCCCCCATACAAATGACCCCTATGAAACCGACATGAGTTCCATAAGATCCAAATTATAATATAGATCTCAGTCAAATTGGATTTGAATGTGTTTATTATATCCATTAATGAGTAGTCCAAAAATAATCCTTATAGGACAATTCTTAGTCATAGGTCCCATATAAGCTGCTTCCCGATCTTCACTTAAATCTATCAAACAACAAAAACATTGCACAGATTTTTCTCAAATTGGGTTTGTATATATTTTTTCAAAATATAAGTGACTTTACCAAATATGGTCAGTAGCGGTACATTTTTCGAACTAGGCCCCATATAAATATAGCATCCGATATGAACTTTTGCATATCAAACAGGACCGGTGGAGTTATTATTTATTTTAAAAAGCAATGTAATGTTATAACAATTGGGAAAAAGTCTTCTGATTATAATTATTGGATAGGTACATACATGGCGACAATCAAGAACAAACAATTAGTAATAATAGCGGTCTATAGATCACCAAGCAGCAGTGAAGTAGAGTTTTGTCAAGTATTTGAAAAATTAATGGAAGAAATATATGAAGCACAATGTGATATAATAATAGCAGGTGATTTCAACATAGACTGGTGTAAAGAAGATACATATAAAAAAAGACTTGAATGCGTTTTTAATGATAATGGGCTTAAACAATTAGTAAATGATTATACGAGAATAACAGAAAGTACAAAAACAATTATAGACTACATCATCACAAACAGTGAAAATGTAACAGTAGTAAATAACATTTCTAATAAAATAGCAGATCACGAAGCCATAGACATAAAAATCAAGATAGTTACTGAAAATCAAGACGAAATGAGCAAAAAGGAAATTGAAATATTTAAATATAATAAAACACGTTTTAATCAAGAAATTAGAGCAATATTGAGAAGCAATGATAACGATGATTTAAATAATAAAGTTAATAATTTTGATTCAGTCATTGAAAATACTATAAAGAAATATACAATTAAAAAATTAATAAATACAAAAAGTAAAGTTAACAAATGGTTTAACAGAGAACTAAAAATGTTAAAGAAGTATAAAGTTCTTAAATATCAAATAGCTAAGACAGAAAATACAGATATAGCGTGGAGTAGTTATAAAATAGCTAGAAATGCTTATAAAACCAAAATTGATACAGAGAAGAACAATTACGGTAATAAAAAAATAAATAATGCCAAAGACCAAAAACAAATGTGGAGAGAAATCAAAGACTTAGTCCTAAAGAAAAATAATTATGTAATAAATAGATGGAAATATATAAATAGAAAGAAAAAAAATAATGGCAATATTTTTGGATTTCAAAAGAGCATTTGAGACCATTGATAGAGATATACTTATTCAAAAACTATATATGTACGGCATCAGAGAAATTGAATTAAATTGGTTTAAATCATATCTTACAAATAGAAAGCAAACAACAAAAGTTAATGGTACAAAATCAAACGAAGTAAACAATGAATTCGGAGTACCTCAAGGTTCTATTCTAGGCGCACTATTATTTATAATATACATAAATGATATGCCAAATATACTAAAGAAATGGGAAATAATTCTTTATGCCGATGACACATTAATCTACGCGGAGGGTGACACAGATGAACAATGTAGAACAAATCTAATGCACGACTTAAATACCATAAATAATTGGCTTAAAATGAATAGATTAAAACTTAATGAAAACAAAACTTAACTACTTGAAATTAATATAAACAGTGAATCAATAATTACAATTAATAATGAAGAAATAGAAAAAGTAAATAAAATTAAATACGTCGGTTTTATAATCGATAAAGACTTAAACCTAAAAGAACACATTGATTATATATGTAAAAAAATTGGCAAAAAAATTGAATTTTTTAAACGGGTTAGAAATAAAATATCTCAAATAACGGCAATACATATACATATACATATTTATAACACCATGATAAAACCACATTTTGAATTCGGCTCCACAATCATATACACTTGCTGCTCAACAACACAAATCGAAAGATTACAAAAATTACAAAATAAAGCTATGCGGTCAATATTAAAATATAATATATATGCTCCAATTCAACTAATGCTAGACACACTGAAATGGTTAAATATTCAACAAAGACTGGAACTTAACACACTGCAATTCATTCAGAAAATGAAAATGGGAAACGCACCTGAATACCTTACTGAACAAATTGACTATGTGAGAGAAGTCCAACCGTACAACCTTAGAAATTCTGAAAATTTCCGGCTACCGAGGGTAACAACAACATCAATGCAACGATCTCTATTCTTTAAAGGACTTAAATTATACAATCACTTACCAGATAATGTAAAAACAGAAAGAAATATGAGTATATGTAGGAGAAATATGGTACAATTTGTAAAAATGAATTCAATAATATTTTATAATATTTTGTAAAGAAAAATCTGTAAAATAATCATATTTGAAATATTTTAAAGTATTATAAATAATACGAAATAAACTAACTAACTAAAAAAAAAAAAATCTGCAGCCAAAAAAATTAATAACAATGCCACTCAAATTTGCTTTATGCTTATTATCTATATCCACTTAGTTGGACCGAAGAGATAGGGTCTCCAAACCATGGTATAGGGTATCATATAATTTTCTTACTTGTTTGTATAAAGTGAAGTGTATTAATTTCAAATCTCTGTTTAACATGAAGCCATTTTAATGTATTAAGCATACATATATTCTATAGGTGCATATATGCTACATTTCAGAATTGAGCGTATAGCCTTATTTTGTAGTATTTATATATCTGTGGTTTTCTTGAATAACCGCGTATGTCCATTTCTGTCAGTTTTGAGTTAACGATGCCAAATATATTAATTTTTAACGTTCTTTACATGTGTTAAATTTAAAAAAAAAATATTGACCATTTCTGAGTTTTTTCTTTAAATAACGACGTAACTTAAATGTTTATTAAATTAATTTGCTGCACTAACGACGTATGTCAACCTACGTTTGATCGCTGACAAATTATGTTCTCAGAAAACGACACATAGCGACATACGTTGTTATTAATGAAAAAAAATGTGAAATAATTTTGGATTATTTTTCAGTTTATAACCAATTATGAAAACTTGTGTGTTTATTTCTGTTATTTTTTGTCACTATTATTCTTGATACGTTGTTATATTCTCATCCTAAGTCCCGTTAGCTTTTTGTTGACGAACAAAAAAATCCATTTTTCAAGCAACAAAACTTATGTCTACATGGGTGGTTGCGTTGGTAGTTTTCTTTTTCGAAGAAAACAACGTTTGTCGACATAAGTTATTTTATCTGCACACACTTTAAGTGTTATTTACATACTGTTTTTTTGTCCTTCTCTAGGATCTATTCCTCTGAAGATTTTTGACTCAAAATTTTATATAAAGTATTTATTGCCCATATCTACACGACTGTTACAAAAAAAGCTCTAAAAACTTTATATCGAGCCAATAATTTTAAATATAACGTTTTTTGGCTCCCTTGAATATTTTGATTTTATGACATACGCGGTTATTCTAGAAAACCACAGATATGTGATACAGTGCCGGAAGTTTATAAAATTATTGAATCGTATTCGAAATGTGGTTGTACCATGCAAACGGCCGGACGAACATTGCCAATTCGACTCAGAAAGTGAGTCAAGTATCTTTGGTTGTAACAAACAACAGCACAAACTCATTATACTCTATCCAGAGGGTGATAAAGGCTATAATCTATAATAATAATAGGCAAGGCGATTTCTTGTGACCGATATAAAAATAGAAGTTAACAGCCGATTGTGACCAAACCTATTCTTTTAGCGATTTCCTATTTCTTTTTAGCTGTCCACCAGATTTAAAGATTTGCATCGTCTGGAACATTTTTTTTTAAAGTAATGCTCATTTAAAGTTGCTACTAACACATACATAAAACACATATTGTGTGTATTTATTATATATATCAAAAGCCCTGTGCTGAATTGTGAATTGGCTAAAATTGATTAGCAAACCTTTAGGCTCCTATAAAATTATTTATTAACAAACCCATTTATATATCTTCTGTGTGTTCAACAAATATTTACAATGAAATTTAATGCATTTTTTTTAGGCGCTTATAAAATTGTTTATTAAATGAAAAAAATAAAATTTCCTAGAATTTGCACTCGAGTTTCGAGGGCTGGGCTCTGCTAGTTATTATTATTATTTATTTATTATTTTTAATACTCTTAATGTTTACATATCGCACCTGTACCTCTAAAGTGAGTCAACTCAAAATTTACAAATTTTCAGTAGAGACAAAAAACGGTTTTTTTTTTAAATATTTACTATAAAATTTAAAAACAGTTGTTTCATTGTAAAGAATTGCGAATAATAAGTATATAACAGTAGTTTTTTTTTTTGCGATTTTTTCAGTGATCATCAAAAATAACAAGTTTTTTAGGTGGAACTCAAAATATGTCTTTAGTGGAGTCTAAAGAATCTACTCTTATAACACAAAGAGGGTTACAACTGTATTTTTTTTTTGCGAAAGACTAGAAAAATCGATTTTTACAGTGGATAGATATGACCACTGTGTATCGTTTTCTTCCAAAAAGTGAAAATTTAAAAATTTTGAGTTGACTCACTTTAGAGGTACAGGTGCGATATATAATAATGTTTACATATATAATAAATAATTTTCGTTTTCGGTTTAAAATAGGCGGTAGGAAATATCGCTAAAAGAAAAATCGCCAAAAAAAAAAAAATGAAAAATCGCCCAAAAAAATTCCATACAAAATTGGCTTAAATTTCATATGAAAAACACCCAAATTTATTGCGTTTTTTTCGTTATTCTTGGGCTTAATTTCATTTAATAAAATTGGGTAATTTTCCATTACGAAAAATCACCAAAGATAACAAATGAAAAATGGCCCAAAATTGTTCAATTTGAAGTTTTCAAACAACTGTTGGTAATTCATGTTGATTACTTTGATGAAAAGATAAGTAATTACGTCTTTATCCATAAATGAGAAGGATAAGTTTTGTTTGGTTGTAAATACTTTGGACATAAAACACATATATGTACAGAAACCAACTGAAAATGAAAAATTTGTAAAAAAAAAAAAAATCGGGCGACTTTTGGACAAAATAAAAAATTTTTTCGGGGAAAAAGAGCATAAAGAAATTTAAAAACAAAACCTAAAAATGAAAAATTTTAACAAAAATCGCGCGATATAATATATTTAATTAATTAAAATTTTTCGCCTGCGGCGCTTTCGACAATATTTAAAATTTTTCGGGGAAAAAGCGCATAAGGTAATTAAAAACAGAAACTAAAAATGAAAAATTTTTACAAAAAATCGCGCGATATAATATATTTAATTTGGAGGCATACAGTTTCATGACCGACTTTGAAACTGCATTGCAAAGTTCTTTAAAAAAATTTTCTAACGCAAAACACTACGGTTGCTGGTTTCATTTCTACCAAGCAATTAGGCGCAATCTCCCAATACAGTATTGTTGCCTTGCCGTCATTTGAAATACTGCAATGAGTGCGTACTTAAATTGCAGGCAAAAAGTTTGGCTGAAGGCTTAAACCAGTACTTCTGTCCATACTGTCGCGCAGCTGCTGAAGAAGCAATGAATGTTTTCGTTTTCATTTGAAAATAAAGAACATTTTTCATAATTTGGGTGATTTTTCTTTTATTTTGGGCAAAAAATCGTTTTTCATATTTGGGTGATTTTTCGTTTCTGTTTTGGGTTGTTTTTCCTTTTTTTTGGGTGAAATTTTGTATATTTTTTTTTTTGGGTGATTTTTTCATTTTTTTGGGCAATATTTCATTTGGGCGATTTTAAATTTTTTTTTTTGGGCGATATTTCCTAACGCCTTAAAATAACAAATTATTTCTTACACATTTTACACAAAATATGGTATTAAGTTATAAAATTTCAGTCCTTTGCATTGCTGTTGTGACGACTCGTATTCTAAAATTTTTCTTGCTTCTTAGTAAATACGGCTGTACATCTCCCACGCAATTCAGTTGTTCCAGCTCATTACCATTTTTTATTTTTTGTATAAACACTAAAGTATTTATTTAATAATATTTGCTTTATATTTTACCATTTAAGTGTATTTAACATTAAAGCTATTGGTGTATATCAATTGCATCTTAGAATTATTTGCGTTGCTTTATTTTGCAATGTTTGTAGTCTGTCCAATAATTGTATAAATAATTGTTGAACCATACTTAAAGTGTGGTTTTATGATTGTATGGTATAACATACATAATTGCTGTTATTGTTGATACTTTATTTCGAGTTCTTATGAAAGAACCAATTTTTTAACGTTTTTTTTTTACAAAAATACTCATAAATTTTATTTCTTTGTCAATTATAATCCACCTTTTCTCTAAAGGAGTGAGAGCGAAAAAAACTTAACACGCGGTTCTCGTCTTAACTTTTTTGATCAAGTTATCTTTAAAAAATATGCCGGTATGTTTAATGAGAACCCTGATTATTTATTTTTAGTTTGGTTCGAATGAAGGCTAGTTAGCCACGCGTAGCGGTAACGGCGCGAACCAGCTGATTCAACCTGTCTTTAAAAAAATCATGTGAGTCCGATCACAGGGTAGATGTGTAAGCACCTAGTAATTAAAGATGCTTTTGTGGCACTTTTTTAAAATCAAACAGAAAGCTTCATCTATGTATCAGCTGCAGGGGCTCTGCTAATATAAAAATATTTATTTTTATTTCAACTGGTTAATTTTTTATTTTTCTTTTTTCACTTTTCATTTTTTTTTTTTCATTTTTATACCCTATACCACTATGTGGTTTGGGTATAATGACTTTGTGCTGCTGTTTGTAACAACCAAAAATATTTGACCTACACCAATCTTTTATACCGATCGAATCAGAACCACTATCTGATTCGATTTAACGATGTCCGTCCGTCCGTCCGTCCGTCTGTGTGTCCATGTAAAGATTGTAATCAAACTGCAGGTCGCAACTATGAATATATTTTGATGAAATTTGGTATTTTATCTTTTATCGGCCATGGGATGAACGCTATTGAAATTGGTGAGAATCGGTTCATGTTCAGACCTAGCCCCCATACAAATGACCCTATGGAATCAACATATATTGCCATAAGATCCAAATTATCATACAAATCTTAGTCAAATTGGGTTTGTATGTATATATTACATCCATTAATCAGTAGTCCAAAAATGATCCCTATTGGACAACTCTTAGTCATAGGCCCCATATAGAGCTGATTCCCGATCTTCACTTAAATCTATCAAAAAACAAAAATATTGCACTGATTCTTCTCAAATTGTATTTGTATATATTTCTGCAAAATACAAGAGACTTTACCAAACATGGTCAGGATCGGTCCATTTTTGGGCCTAGTCCCCATATAGATATAGCATCCGATATGAACTTTTTCATATCTGCAGCCGAAAAAATTAATAAAAATTCCACTCAAATTTGGTTTATGCTTATTTTCTATATCCAGTTAGTTGGGCCTGAGAGATAGGGTCTAGACCGACTATAATTTTTCTTACTTGTTTATTTTTAATTTTTTATTTTAATTTTAATTTTTTTATTTTTCAATTTTCATTTTTTATTTTTCATTTTCCATTTTTTATTTTTCATTTTTTGTTTTTAATTTAAAATTTTTTATTTTTCATTTTTTATTTTTCATTTTCTATTTTTCATTTTCTATTTTTCATTTTTTATTTTTACAATTTTCATTTTCATTTCTCATTTTCATTTTTATTTTTTATTTTTCATTTTTGATTTTTAATTTTTTTATTTTTTATTTTTCATTTTTAATTTTTCATATTTGAAAACGTTTTTATAACGCTATTCGCTCCCTCATTTTATCTCCAAACACTTCCTAATGAAATTGTGCCTTAATTTTTTCTCCAAACACTTTCCAATGAATTGTCCCTTCATTTTATCTCCAAACACTTCCTTTTTACTGTAATTCGTTTATTGTTTATTTTTAATTATTTTTTATTTATGTTTGATTAGCATTAATATTAAATGCAGTGATAATTGTGTTATTTATATAGAATAAATTGAAACGTTAAGAATACTTCTAAATGATTGAGGAAATCTATAATATTAATAGGCTAGGCGATTTCTTGTCACCGATGTTTTGTTCTACCGTTTTATCCCAATTTTGACAAAACGTATATTATTTGAAACGTTTTTCCTTTTAGCTAATTTGCAGATTTACAGATTTTTTAATTTTTTCCTTCATTTTGCGTAAATTGCATTTAAAGTTGCTACTAACACATACATAAAATTATGCTATGTGTGTGTTTATTAAATTTGTTAATGTGTTTGTAATAAAAATTAGTTTATTTTTTTTTGTGTTGATTTGTGAATTGGCTATAATTGATTAGCATACCTCTAGGGTCTTTATTTAATGAAAAAATAAAATTTCCTAAAATTTGCACTCGAATTTCGAGGGCTGGAATCTGCTAGTTAATTATAAATATTTATAAAAAGTGAAGAAATATACTGCAAAGAACAGAGACAAAAAGTTATTACATGTCATATTTTCACCAATGCAATCTGAAGTCACACCGATATTGTCTTACGTCTTACATCTTACATCTTACGCTGTTTTTGTGATTGTATTGTGAAATAGATTTTTACCCCCTGCGCGTATAGATGTTTACACATCAAAAACATGCAAGTGCTTACCCAACTTATGCTAAACGTATCGTAACGTTAGCTTCTGTTGATTTTAGATTTTTGCTACGTTTGTACGTGACATTTGTGAACAGCTGATAAAGTTTGGTTAATTTTACACAACAACATGATGGTTAATTTTTAAGCTCTATAATTGCACTAAATGCCAACGTTACGATACGATACGTTTACATTTTAACAACGTGTGGCTAACTAGGCCTTGAGTGGTGAAATGAAAAGACGTGCCAAAATTATTAAATATTTTCAACAAATACCAACTTCGTCGTACAAAAAGTTGAGCAAAGAATCAAAATCTGCCGACAAACTGTTTTCATGGCTCGTGAAAAATAAAGGTCAACATGATATTTTTATATAAGAAGCATATTGAAAAAAGTTCCCTACACATCTGGTAGAAAAACAGTCCGATTAGCCCAGTGCTTGGACTATTTGTTGCGAAAAGTTAAAGGCAATTCAGGTTGGAAAATACACAAAGTAAACAAGTACGAAAGTTAAAGTCGGTCTAGACTGTACGACTATACCATGCCTTTAGAGACCCTATCTCTGATTAGATATAGAAAATAAGCATACACCAAATTTGAGTGGCAATTGTTATTAATTTTGTTGAACCGATCCTGACTATATTTGGTAAGGTCACTTATTTTTTGCAAAAACATATACGAACAAAATTTGAGAAAAATCTGTGCACAATTTTTGTTTTTTTTTTTTTTTTTGATAGATTTAAGTGAAGATCGGGAATCAGCTTCATAGGGGGATATGATTAAGAATTGTAATAAACAATCACAAACCCAATTTGACCGAGATCTATATGATAATTTGGATATTATAGCTATTTAAGTCGATTTTCATCAATTTCAATAGCGTTCATCCTATGGCTAAGAGAAGCTTATAAACTAAATTTCATCAAAATATATTCAGATTTGCGAACTGTAGTTTGATTACAAGGTTTACATGGACACATAGACGGATGGACGGACAGACATCGCTAAATCGACTCAGAATGTGATTCTGAGTGATTCTGAGTCGATCGGTATAATAAAAGAAGGGTCTAGGTCAAATATTTTTGGTAGTTACAAACATCAGCACAAAGTCATTATACCCTGATCACATAGTGGTATAGGGTATAAAAAAGTTCCAGACAGAGAAACGCTGTCAAAAATTTAGAGGCCAAAAACCAAGCAGGGAAATTGCAATCATGTTTTATATAAAACTACTCCTGCTGCAAAATCGATGACGAAATGTATGTAGTGGCAGGTTTTTGGCAGCTCCCGGGTCAAAAGTTTTACGTTGCTAATGCTTTATAAATACCGTAATTTAAATTAAGGAGTGTTTGTTAAAAAAGACTGCTTTCTTAAGCCAACACAATGTGCCCACATATTTTTGTAAGAAAGCTCTTGAGAGGTACAAGAACAATAACTTGATTTTTGTATCAAAGGAGGCATATCATCAAAGCTGTCTGGAGCTTAGGGCAGTGGATAATTATTGGGCTCTTGTGCAAAGAAAGTTGAAGAGCACAAACATGGTGTGCAAAAATGTTCAAGATTTGAAACGGAGATGGACTGACTACCTGTTCAAAAAAAGTGACAGAAACCGAAAATGTTCCACAAGTTCATAAGTAGTAATTAGAGTTAAAAAAGTTATTTTTTTATATATAGAAAATTCAACGTTTTCCATATGTGTGTGTTAAGATTTTTTCGATCTCACTCCATATTTCATCGTTTATTATAAAGTTTGCTATTCATATTTATTTCAACTAGCAGATTTCAGCGCTCGAAATTCAAGTGCAATTTCTAGGCAGCTTTATTTTTCAACTTAGCCAATTCACAAACCAACAATTTTATGGTTTATTATTATTGTGAAAGAAGATAACAAACACATTAACAAATTTAATAAAACACACATATCATATGTATAATTTTATGTATGTGTTGGTAGCAACTTGAAATGTAATTTACTCAAAATAAAGGAAAAATTTTAAAAATCTGTAAATCTGCAAAACGGCTAAAAAGAAATACCTTTCAAATAATATACGTTTGGTCAAAATCGGGATAAAACGGCAGAACAAAACATCGGTCACAAGAAATCGCCTAGCCAATCAATATTATAGATAATTTTCATTTTCTTTAGTTTTAATTTATTAATTTTTAATTTTATATACATTTTGCGTCATATTGTTTTGACATTCGTTTTCATTATCTCCTTCAATGTACTATATATTAGTATATTTGTATATACTAATTAATAAAGCACTTATAATTGTTCCTTGTGTAACACCGAAAACATTTTAAATTTAATTGAATTTGATCCAATAACTTTTGTTATTTGTTTTCTATTTGTTAAGTATTATACATATTAACCATTTAAGTTAAGTATTCTGAATTCTGTACATATAAATATTTTATTTTTCCTTTATTCCTCTATTGCTTAAAGTCTTAAAAATTGTCATTATTTTATTAATTGTATACCCTCCACACCACTGTGAAGAGGGTATATATAGGTTTGTCATTCCGTTTGTAACGCATCGTAATAAATTCCGGACACCCCAAAACAATATATTTTCTTGATCATTATAACAAGGAAAGTTGCTTTAGACGATGACGTCTGTCCGCCTGTCTGTGGAAATCACGATCACTCAATATCTAAGCTATACCGTTCGCTTTTGTTTAAAATCGTTTATCTATATATTAATACGTGAAGTTCCCTTTTTAAGCAATATGCGGGCACGGAGGAGTGTGAAAATTGGCATAGTTATAGTTCATATGGAGGAGAAGCCTTGAATGATAAAACTTATATTTAATCTGTCTTGAAAATATATTAAATTAAATAAAATAAAATATTTATAATAATTCGTTACACCCTGTTAATGCGAATGATTTAGATTATATATCAGACGCTCTGGTGTGAATTGTGAATTGCTTAAATTGATTAACATACCTTTAGGCTCATTTAAATATTCATAAATTTAATATAGATATGGAATAAAAAAACATTGGAAGATAAAAATTGAATGAAAAATAATATTTCCTAGAATTTGCACTCGAATTTCGAGTGTTCGGCTATACTAGTTAATATTAAAAGGGTCACGAGATATAAATGAAACTTTGAAAAACTTTTGAAAAAATAAAAATTTTCAGTGTGTTTGTTGTTTTTCCTATGATATGTTGTATATGTTGTATTTCTTCGTATTGTTGAAGTCATTGTAGTTGTGTGTATATTTACAATGCACTGTCACATTGGCATTAGAAACTAAAAAAATAGAAATTAAATTAAAAATTAAAAATTCAAAATTAAAAATGAAAAATTAAAAATTAAAAATGAAAAATTAAAAATTAAAAATTAAAAACTAAAAATTAAAAAATCAAAATACAAAGTTCAAAATTCAAAATTAAAACTTAAAAATTAAAAATTAGTAATTAAAAACTAAAAATTAAAAATTAAAAATTAAACATTAAAAATTAAAAATTAAAAACTAAAAATTAAAAATTAAAAATTAAAAATTAAAAACTAAAAACTAAAAATTAAAAATTAAAAATTAAAAATTAAAAATTAAAAATTAAAAATTAAAAATTAAAAATTAAAAATTAAAAATCAAAAATTAAAAATTAAAAATTAAAAATTAAAAATTAAATATTAAAAATTAAAAATTAAAAATTAAAAACTAAAAATTAAAAAATCAAAATACAAAGTTCAAAATTCAAAATTAAAACTTAAAAATTAAAAATTAGTAATTAAAAACTAAAAATTAAAAATTAAAAATTAAAAATTAAAAATTAAAAATTAAAAATTAAAAATTAAAAATTAAAAATTAAAAATTAAACATTAAAAATTAAAAACTAAAAATTAAA